>JAYEVK010000190.1:0-157190 GCA_036346275.1 Otatea glauca
TTGCCATGTTCTATCCACCAAACAGAAGCGAATTCAGTAAACTCACTAGTAGCAGCCCTAACACGTGTATTCTCAGGAAATTCATGACATGCAAACTTTTGATCAACAGGAATCTCCCAAGTAATGTAAGCATCAGGATCATATTTACCATCAAAAGGAGGTATCTTAAATTTAATCTTACTAAAAGCATCATCATTACCATGTACCTCACGCCAGCAAAAACCACCCATACCTCTACGGTTAGTACGTAGCCGCCGGCGATTAGGAGCTTCTTGGTCATCTTGTTCAATATCAGCAACATACTCATCCCAATTATCTTCGACACCCTCATCACGCCCAATAGTGGTATTAGCATGTATCTCGTCAAATCGCCTCAGAGTGCAAAGAAGACTCTTGTCAATACGAGCAACCGACACCTCCACCCCTATAAGCTTGGTGTTGGTGTCGATCTATGTGGCCTCCAATTGCCCCATCTTTTCATTCGTCACCGCAAGTCATTATCAAGACCTTCGTGTGCCTCTTCACCGACTTTTCAAAGTGTTGTATGATGCCCTTGGTACGAAGAGAACGTGGCATATTCTCGAGAAGCATCATCATCATCCGATCCCGCCATGGTTAGTCGAACAGAGGCAACAAGAAAAACAAGTGAAGGAATAAAACCCTACAGACTATTAGGATGTAGCTACCGCAAGGCGCCACTCTCAACCTCGTCACACAAGCTCTTACCAATTCTTACCTTGCTCAACGGGAGGGGACGACAACCAACATGTCTCGCAACCGTGGAATGAAGTGTATCGGTGCCGCAAAGAACAAGACTCCATCAAGCTATAGTCGACTATGTGGAGTCTGTAGGTGGGTCAAGCAAGGAATACACTAGCACCACGTTAGTTACAAAAGCAAGTGAATAATCGTTCAATGGTGGTACTGTGCTGGTCCTAGCCTAGACCGTGCTAGAGACGCGAGCCTGGATACAAAGGAAGTCACAACGACCCACCGGAAATAAGAGAGAAGCACAAATGAACAGCCCCTTTCCTTTTCTTCTTCTTCCTTTTTTCAGGGATCCTCAAACTGAATATATGAATAAAGAGAGTTCAAAAGAGCCAATCACACACGCTTTTTTTCGAAATTAAAGGGGTATTCCGTAACAAGAGTAAGTCGCGTCTATGGATATGACGTCATGCACGCATGAATACTTGATATATAAAAGTGGCAACAAGCAGTAACGCCACGAAAGCAATTCGACTTGAGATGTTAACCGACACAACTTGGCTATGCACCACCACCGATTCAATTCGGACTCAAAAACGATTCCAATTCAAGCTTCAAGACCACGAGCGTGGGTTCCTAGTCGGACTTGAACACCAAGATGTACTCAGATTCGCCAACAGAAAGTTTATATGGTAGTGCACTACCGTGACTAGAACGTGACAAGAACTCAAACTCTAATAAACTAGGACTACGACCAAAGAACTCGACACAACCGATGCAACGAAAACTCAACAAGCCCTAACTAAGCAAAGACTAGTAAAGGCTCAAAAGGTTTGAAGGATTGCGGAGAGAACTAATCTACTATTTTTTTTTTGGCTTTTCCGACTATAGGTAAAAATAAAAATAGCGAATGATTGGAAGTCTCTCACCGATAAACCTTGCTCGATTATTAATCGATGTGAACCCGTTGGGTGAATTCCCAATCTTTCGATGAGAGGGCATGGATAACTCGATTGGTAGAGGAGACGACGTTCACGCCCGACTACAGCCTTCCAAGGACGCCGCGCCTTAGCAACCGATACACCACCTCCTATGGCCGCCGCGATCTTGTGGAGCGTGGCACCCGGCCACTAGGGCATTCGCCCCGCAAGCAATCGAAGAACTAGCAAGAACAAGTAGAACAAGTATCAATTACTAGATGTAATTGAAGGTTTCAAACTCAATCTCCAATAAGGTGGGGTTCCAAGACAAGAAGACAGGCGGCTAATCCAAAGACGCGCTTACAAGCAAGTAGTGAGAGCTAAACTTGATCTAAACAAAACCCAAGTGTTCTGGTGGCGGCTAAGGGTATATGAACGTGGAAGGGTCGACCACAAGGGTCTTGGGTTCGAGCTCCAACCCTAGGACGCCGGCCCTAATGGACCCAACTTGATACACGCCCATTGGGCCAAAAATGGTGGCGTAGCACCGACGTAAAAACCTCTCGGTAGTAATTTGACGATTGCGATCG
This sequence comes from Otatea glauca, assembly GCA_036346275.1. NCBI lineage: Eukaryota > Viridiplantae > Streptophyta > Magnoliopsida > Poales > Poaceae > Otatea > Otatea glauca. Next base: position 2,219 of record JAYEVK010000190.1, read on the forward strand.
CTTTAGAACAGATATGGACATGAGTCCGATCCATATGAAAATAGACTTCATCGTAAATCCTCGAAGTACTTGAACGCCTAATCCGAGTCCATATGCGATCGTGGCGTCCGTCACAAGTTGGTGCTTGTGTCAGCATCCAATCCACTTACGCGAATCCGCTTCCCTTCGGTCCTCTCCTTGGTTCCTAAGCAAAACAAGGGTGCACACGCCTCCACGGCCTAAACATGATGGACATGAACTCAAGAGGAACTCACCGATGATTGTTGACGAGCACGCACGAGTAATAGGACCAAAGAACAAGTGGTACTTGTGTAGGCGTGATGTATCTTGTGTAGGCATGGATGTATCATTGGTATTGATGTTCTTCTCAAGGCTCGGGAGCACGGCCGCCGTTCTTCAAGGCCCTACGCCAACATCGGGTTTCAAGTGGTCCTTCAACGAAATAAATCATATCTCGAGCCGCCCACGCTCACGACCCTCGCAATCGGCGAAGCGCCATCGCTTTACTCGCGTCAGTAGCATAGGCCGTTAGCACCGTCCCGTGGTCGAACAGATGGCGGTAGCACCAATCTAATATATCAAGTGTTTCACGGGCCAAGGAGCGCTACCCCGTGTCCGTGGTGCCGCTTATTCTTTTTCATGGCCTCGCGCAAGCTCCAGCATTACTTTCAAGTGCACGCTGTGATCTTTCCGAGTGGGTTCCCGCTCAGCGAGATCCTGAAGAACCCGGAAGCAAGAGGCCGCGTCGCCAAATGGGCTATGGAGCTAGCCGAATTCGACATTCGGTTTGTGGCGTGCTCCACCATCAAGTCGCAGGCGCTCACTGACTTCGTGGTCGAGCAGACGACGGAGACCGCCCCTGAGCCCAAGGCCGAGGAAGAAGGTCCCTGGACCATGTTCTTCACGGCCAAGGTCATTTAAGCTGGGATGGCGTCCTCATTATCATCCTCGTGAGATCACCCGGCGTATGTAATTCGCCGCTTTCCGCGACCAACAATGTCGCGGAGTACGAGGCCCTCGTGGCCGGTCTTCGGGCATGCAAATCGCTGGGCGTGCGCCGACTGGTCGTGAGGGGAGACTCTCAACTCGTCGTCAACCAGTATAACAACGACTACCAATGCTTAGAGCCTTCAATGGCGGCACCGCCAAGGTACACAAGATGGAGAAGTGGTTCAAAACCTTGAGATCGGGCACATTCCGTCGAAGGACAACTCGCACCGATCTCCTCCAAAGCTCGGTCGTCGATGATGAAATTCGGTGGACGCCATCCTCGGCCCTACCGACCTTGGCCGCCGCCGACCGAGGCTTCGTGGCCCTCCTCGATAGTGTTCCTCATGGATGGACCCGCTCACAAGTTCTCAACCTTGGTGAGCTCCTCACCGACCACCGAGGCGAGAGGCCTGCGCCGCGCGTGCTCGTGCACGGGCTTATCAACGACAATTTTATCATGGGCACTTTGGGCGCCCTCGCCAAGTGCATCACCCCAAGGAAGGTAAATACTTGCTCAATGACATCCATTCGTGCCTCGCGATGCTCACTCTTCTTTCGGGACGATGGTCGGGAAGGCATTCCGATTGGGCTTCTATTGGCCGATGGCGCCCAGATGCCTAGACATCGTCCGCGCTATCGAGCTTGCCATTACCATGCTCTAAGGCACACCACCGGCTCACGCCTCCGCATCATCCCCGCTGGTCGTTTTCGACCTGGGCCTCGACATCCTCGCCCCTTTCCCCGGTTGGGGGAAGAAGTTCCTATTCGCCGCCATCGGCACATTCACGAAATGGGTCGAGGCCGAGCCGATCTCGCCATCACTGCCAAAGCGGGTGAGATTCTTCCGCCATTTATAGTCTCAAGGTATGGGGTCCTTGCGTGATCATTACCGACAACGGACGCAGCTTCACCAAATAATCGTTCCAAGATATTGCGAAGACAGAGGAACCAAGATCTGCTTCGCTTCGGTAAGTCATCCCCAGAGCAACGGGGCGGTCGAGCGCGCCAATGGACAAATTATCCAAGGTGTCAAGAAGCGAGTCTTCGACGAGCTCGAGCAGCGGGGCCGGGCTTGGGTGGACGAGCTTTACACTGTCCTCTAGTCCCACCGTACCACACCAAGCCGAGCGACAGGGCAACCCTTCACTCGTCTTCGCATCGAGGCCGCCCCGCTTCGGTCGCTGGTGGCTCGCCAGAGTTAGCTCGGTCGACCTGTGTCGACCACGAGCAGAGCGGTCTCGACCCGCTCGGGCGGAGGAAATAAGATGTCGCGGCGCTGCGGCGGCACAGATTACCGCAATCTTCTTGAGGCTCGCCTCCCGATCGATACGACCCAGGGGGCTCCTGGTTGGGGACCTCGTCCTAAAGCGAATTCGAGGACTAGTCCAAGACCAACAAATTATCCCCACGTGGAGGGCCCCTACCGCGCTGCTTTAAAGAGTCGCACAGTGCTTACCGACCGCCATGCCCGACGCACGAGAGCTCGCGAACACGTGGAACATTGACCACCTCCGAAATTCTATGTCTAATGCTCTACCTTTCGCCATGATACATGCTTCGCCTTATTTGTGCCATCTCTTTGTGCCTCTTTGTGTCTCGAGCAAGTGCGTTTCCACATTGTGATCCTAGGGTTTGCCTCCGGAGGGTTGAGCCAACAGTAAGCCGATTCTCATCGCGTCACAACTCTCCTCCGCGGCAAGGCTCGCTCTAGCGGTCACAACCACGAAACCCTCGGCCTCGAGACACTCAGGCCTCGGCCTGGTCCCCCCTTCGCCCGAACAAAATTGCGGTTCCGAGGTACGCCTTTAGGGGCCATGTCCGCAGTAAGCCGACTCTCATCGCAGTAAGCCGACTATCCCCGTCGCTGGGCTCGCACTCGAACCGCCCTAGCGCTCCGAATAAATACCCAAAGATTAGTTTATCAAAGCATGTTTTGCTCACATTCATACTTATAAACTTTGTTTGCTCCCGTGCACGTGGGAATCACCTTTGGCCACCACCTTGAGCGTGGTCTACGCTCGCGCATCGTAAGGATGAAGCCTTACCCGGAATAAGAAATTCTTCCCTTACCTATACTAACATCTCTTTTGCGTCTCAGGGACCGCGATGTCAGGTCGCGTTCTCAAGATCCATCGCCGAGGAGTCAAGCCCACGGTAAGACGGCTCTCATCGCAGTAAGGTGGCTACTCCCCTGTATCGGGCCAGGCCACGTGCCTGTCCCGCAACTTAAAATTATTCTTTATTGTTGCCCGCATTTATGTCTCCTCGCACCTCGAGCGACATGGGCACGAGGCGCAATCATAAGGACCACCTCCAGGGGGTTGCAGTCAGCTGTAAGCCGATTCTCATCGTGTCTCGGCTCCCCCTGTGGCAGGGCTTGGACTAGAGGTCACGCCAAGAGCCTCCCGACCTCGAGGTACCAGGAGGTTTTTCTTAATTATCTATATCTGTGAATCTCTCCCCAGCACTCCGCGTGCCTTGGCCTCAGGTCGCGGTCTCTAGGTTCACCTCGGGATGTCCCGGTTGCCGTAAGTCGATCTTTATCAGGTAAGCCCACCATCCCCCCGACAAGCCAACCAGAGACCGTTCTTAGAGGGCACCCCGAGCCTGATGACGATTCCCGGGCTCGGCGGACATGGGCTCTAGATTCACCTCCGGGGACACCCGAGCTCGCAGTAGTCCCACTACTACGTAACTGTCCATCGACCTGTTCTTTTTGCCATTACAATCGGTTCAAGTGGCGATACGTAAGTCTTTAGATAGTGATGAGGTGGAGTTATCACAGTCGGTTTCGGCCCGATTGTGATAAATCATCATTAGAATCGGTTATTAGGTGAAACCGATTCTGATGAACACTTTATCACAATCGGTTTTTTCGAATAACCGATTCTGATAAATGTCATCCGAATCGGTTCTTTACAAGAAGCGAGTGTGATGACCCTCATTAGAATCGGTTCTGTGTGAAACCGATTCGATATCGATCATCGTATCGTTCTTTCAAAGAAGCGACAGATGACATTAGAATCGTTCTTGTTTGGAACCGATTCGATAACCACGCATCGTAATCGGTTCCAAACAAGAACCGATTCTATCGAGGGGTCATCACAATCGCTTCTTTGATGTAACCGATTCTCGATGATGGATCATCACAATCGCTTTGAAGAACCGATTGTAATGGTATGGTTATCACAATCGCCTGGCCAAAGAACCGATTCTATCGATGTGATCATCACAATCGCTGCTTAAAAGAACCGATTCGATAAGAGGTACTCGTAATCGCCCATCTTAAGAACCGATTCTAATGATGGTGTCATCACAATCGCTTATTCAAAACCGATTTCGATGAGACGCCATCGTAATCATATATACAAGAACCGATTTTGATGACCTCATGGGGTGTTGCAATTTTGCATATTACCCAAAATGGCACATATTAACAATGGGCATATATCACATCTACAATACGTGAACACAAAATGCACATATCACATTCACAAAACACTAACACTTAAATTACAATACATATAGCCCATCTGCTCACAACATACAAACACAAACATGCTTAACAATCAATACACGTGCATATATATCACATTGACATATACAATTAATATTGTTTCCATATGGACTAGTAGGACGCTTCAGGATCTCTAAACCTACCGTCCTCCGATATAACTTCTAACCAGTACCATTGGCATAAGTGGTCTCAGTAAATTGTTGAGTGCTTTGTTGCCTAAGCTCTTCGGGGATATTGATCTTCTCGCAAAACATAAATGAGTGCATGAATTTAAGTTTCAAAATTTGTATGTGAAAGGCTAAGTATGCATGTACATATACCTTAGGAAAAAGGTGTGAGCCACCGACCACAACCAACATGTGTTGCATGACATAGAAGCCGCACATGTCATCGCGCTCTGTTGATGACATCAGAAAGAGAGAAAAGAAATTAACACACTAAGATTAGATTTTAAAAATTAATCGTATATATGCTAGGCACTTGTACCGTGAATTTCTTATACTCAAATGCCTTGCCCTTTTATTATCGGGTGACCCTCCTTCATCGACATAGTCCGAGAAACCCCTACATATATTGGAGAGATGCCATTGAGTAAAAAATATAGTTAAATCTGTAAAGTGTTACGTTACGGTAATGTACTTAATTCGCAGCGACACTTGATCGCGAGGCCATCGGTCTCTTCTTGATTGAGTTAAAAATGTAGATCGTGTTTTCGCGGAACGAGGACGAGTAGAACCCAATGGTTGCTTATTAAATGGAATGTAGTGCAAGGAAATAAGTTCGCATACGGTTTAAGTGCGCATAAGTAATTGAAGGGTTTGTACTACTTACTCCTCGTGGTACGGTATACAACGAAGTCCTTCTTCGACTCAAGATGCAATAACCCTTGACGAGCCAAAGAACGAACACCTGATGAAGCCTAGCCGTTGTCGCAGACACAAGCTCGGGTCCATTTAACCCAACTTGGTTTTGATTTGTCACACCGCTGCCTCATTGCCTCGCAACTCGTGTTGATATTAGAAAACATAATGCAAAATCCTATAAAAGTCGCTACCATGATGTATGGTGCGATACTCACAAAGGCCCAGATCGTGAAGTAGAAATATCGACGGCTATTAATTTTGTACACACTAAACATATCTCAAACCGATGGGGAATATCCCATTCTCATCACGGTGGAAATGTACCCTTTATACATCACATTGAAGTCGACTGACGCTCTTCCTCATTCACCTTATCCATGTACCATCCATGGAGCATGCGAGTCCACCCGCCTAGATCATTTAGTTCGTTGGATGCAATTAGGGCTTTCCATGCACGTATGCCTTAAAATCGTAAGGGATGTCTCCGTGGTCTGTGTTGACTTTCCTTTCTAGGCCGAAGGAGTCTTCGAGGTCAAGGTAGTGGGCTTTTCGTGTACCTCAAGGGCGCTGTAGCCTTTATCGCCTTTGCCTTCTTGGCGGAAGGAGTCTCAGAGGCCTCTTGTGGTTCTCATGGTGTCGTGCTTGTCCTTTTACACGTGATCTCTGCACTGTAGGACTCATCACTGGTGGGAAATGTAGCAGAGCAGAGTAAGCACAGTACAGTAAGAGCAGAACAGAGCAGGAGCAGAGTAAACACTATAGGAGATGCTACCAAATCTACTCGAGTTGTACAACAAGCTCAGGAACTTACTCCAACCACATATCCTCGAACTGTCCAAAATACGTGGACAATCCGAGACTGCTTGCCTGTGAATGTACCGAAATGGCATATTCATAAACAAGTACTCTCAAACGGGAAACGTAGGTTACGCAACGTAAACTCTAACATATGTTGAGAGAAGAGACAAAAGTATTGCGCCAAAAATAAACACATGTAATATGTCAAAATAAATCAGAATATAGGATCAAGAGAAATTGCATTAGCTGATCAGATATGATCCTAATGATCAGATATGAAAAGCTTTGCATGAATGTAAAACCAACAATAAGCTCTGTAATAAAGAGTATAATTCAATCGCTTAGGCCTAACCTTTGTGTAAGCTCAGATCTTCAAATTGATCCTAAACATGGGATCGCACTTACTATAAATAGTAAGAACAAAACTCAGCATTTTGCTAGGTAAGGGTGACAAAAATGTACCTTCCGACTAGTATTCTCCTTGACACCTTTTAATTGGATCCGCAGCTAATTCAGGCAACCGAATGGAATTTTGAATGTTTGAAGCAATATAAAATAGATGGCCACCTCCACGAGGGCAACGCCGGCTGCAACGATGAGCTCCACAGGGGCAACGATGAGAAATGTTTGCAAAAGAAGCACAAGCAAGTAGATGTAAAGTGAGCACGATAATTGCGCACTCGAACATATGTCCTGGTCCGTGAACTTAAAGTTTGCAATGAACTTAATACATTCTTCAAGACCAAAGAAAACAGTGAATTCTCCACCAAATGGATTTTTCCTAAAGTATGTGTCAAACTCTGTAAGAGGAAAAGGAACCAAATTGGCATGAGGTTGACCATGTATGAGTCAAGAATGTAATAAATTGTTTCCATTCATGGGTCGCTGTTTCATCAAATTGATTCAATGACATCGAGGACTAGATTTTAAATGCACTCATAATGCACCAACATGGACCACATTTGATGTCCATACAAATTACCATTAGGCAATGAGTGCCCAGAGGACATAAAAGGTTCATGATATTCCAAAGGAGCTAGGACATTCCATTAAACTCGCTTCGCAATAACTTAATGAGAATTGCTTTTATGCTCGCCTAAATAACATTGTGAGTTCCAAGGAAACAAAGGATTGAGATTTATCATTACTACGGATGGGTTTGTAGTTAGGCCGGCAATTGTGAAATGCGTTTCCTTATTTTATGAACCCATTTGCATTTGCATATATTACTTGGGCACAATCAACCAAAAGCTTAATCATATGCAAGGCAATTCACTACTTCCTGTTAATGGTGATTGGGCATTTGTGCATCCAAACATACAGAGATAATACTTCGCAAGCAACAAGGCACCACAGAAAGTTCATCCTACTCACATCTCACTTCACAACCAAAAATTGCAAGCTCACAAGGCACTAATTTGGTTCAGACTTTTACCTCGAGGATGACGGCACACGGTGGATGATGAGCTCACGGGAGGAGGCCGCCAAGGGAGCAAGGCAGGAGGAGGCCAGCGCAGGGAGGAGGTTGCCGAGGTCAAGATCGCCAGAGAGGAGCCAGGGGAGGAGGTCGGTGCAGTAGAGGACCCGCCGCCTCGGCGGGTGGTGGGGCGGTGGCTGGTCGCGAGGCGTCGGGTGGGTCTCGCTGCGCCGGATGTGGGGCGGGCGTGGCGGCGGCGCGACGACCGGGGCGCAGGCCGGGTGGGTCGACGAGGCGTCGGGAGAGGCGGCGGTGGTCGGCGAGGCAACAGTGGTCGGCGCTACGTCGGGCGGGGCAGGGCGTGGCGCGGGCGACGGGCAGGCGGGCGGCTGCGCTAGGTTAACGGCGTTGTTGTTGCGGCGCCCAAATAGGCTAATCGCGGAATAAAATGGGAACATACTTATCGAGACGCTTTATTAAGAAAATCGACATCGTGTCTATAGTCATCGATGACGGTTTTTAATACAACCGACATGGATAAGATCAATATCTCATGATCGCTTTTTCAAATAAAACCGACACGTATGTGAATAGTCATCCGTGACGCTTTTAAATACAAAAACCGACATCGATAATGGAATATATCCGTACGCTTTTTGAATAAAACCGACATCGATATATCTCAATATATCTCAGATCACTTTTTTAAAGAAAACCGACATCGATGTGTCTCAATATCCGTATCACTTTTTAAATAAAACCGACACTAATGTATCTCAATATATCCGTACGCTTTATAAATAAAACCGACATCGATCATGATTCAATATCTCAGACGCTTTTGCAAATAAAACCGACATCGATACATAGTTATCTCTATCGGCCTCGAGGAAAACCGACACAAATGTAGTTCGCTGTAATCGCTCCTTCCGCACAAACCATGAAGTCTAAATTTTCTAATTAGATCAAAGAGTGAAAACTTTTGCAAATATCGTTGGAATTATTTGAAATTTTCCACATATATACTTTGAGATACTACAAATCTTTTCAAAAAGAATTTTGCAAAAGAGAGTTAGCATTGAAAAGATGCCAAAATTCACTTTCTAGGCATGAATTTTCCTTAAATAGTTGAAAAGTCAAAACTTTTTCGATGAAGTCCAAGTTTTTAAAATTTCCAAAAATGATTTCATATAGTTTAGCCTCATTTCGTGTCTCGTAATTATATAGATTGTACATCGATCGAGACTACACTATATGTAATTTGCGGACAATAGCTCCATATATGGTCCAAGACACTTTCCTTATTGTGGCATTGCTTACTAATAATAAACTTTATCACCCATCTGCAAGTTCTGAATTTTCATCATTTCATCAGAGAGAGAAAATGCCATAACTTTTTCGTATATTGTTCAAATTATTAAGAATTTTGCAGAAATTTGTGCGTAAAGCGTAGAAAAGTCAAAACTTTTTCAAATTACTCTGGAATTACACGATAATTTCCATAAATGATGATTCAACTATTTGCAAGCAATTCACCATGGATTTTTACTTTCAGAGCATTGTAAACTATTTCACATACATAATACAACAATGTGATTAACAACAAACATTATAATAGTCCATTTATTTACAATATCGCCTCTTCATGATGATCTACTCGCATGTAATTGGCTCCATGTGTGTCGTCATCCCCGCTAAGACAGCCCCATCTCGCAAATGAAGGTATCTCATCGAATTGGTTATACTCTTCTTCATCTACAACATCTTCAACTCCTACGATCCGTCTCTTGCCATGAAGAACGATGTGCAACCTCGGATTGGCGGATCACGACGAGAAGACTTGAGTTGTTTGCTTCGCAAGGACGAATGGGTCATCTTTGTAGGCGAGTCCGCCGAGATCCACAATAGTAAAGCCTCTCTTGTCGACCTTCACTCCATGTGGAAGTCCTACCCACTTACATCGAACAATGGAACTTGGTATATTCCGTAATCGAGCTCCCAAATTTCTTCGATCAACCCATAGTAGGAGTTCATTGTGGTTGGAGAGACTCTTTCGAGTGATGATAATCGAGAAAGCATTTATGCACACACCACTGTTTTGGACAAGACTCTTGGCATCTTGACTCTCAATGTAAAAGGTGTAACCATTAATATCGATCCGCCATGTCTATACATTAAATCTTGGTCCGTCAGTAACCATTTTACGCTCTCACTAAAGGAGACCTCCGCTTTTCTTTGAACCATGTGAGGAATCGATCGTTGTGTTCTTGTGCGATGGAGAGGTCATCCATTTGTGGATTCTCTTCCGTAATATCAACTTATGTCGCTCGATGTATGGACGAACTTCATACTGCTCGCAAGATCACAAATGCGCTTTGCAATACATATCAAACCTCTGACTCATTAGTTTGGACCCAATAGTTCCTTTACGGCAAGTCCGCCTCGTGACGAGATACAGAACACCGATTGCTTGTCTTTACCTAGGTAGTCCACACGTAACTCAATAACCTCTTCACCCCATAACCTTCAACAATACTACCTCAAGCTTCACCGATTCTCACGAGGACTTTAATATACCCATGTAGCTCTCGAACGGATACATGTAACGAGAAAAGCGGGCCCACATATCTTAATCTCTCCGACAAGGTGAACAACAAGGTGGACCATTACGTCAAGAACGATGGTGGAAATGCATCTCAAGTCGACACGAGTTTGCACCAACTCACTTGTAAGTTGTCTAGCATATCGAGGTCAATAACTTTGCAAGAGATCGCATTGAAGAAAAACACAACCGTGATTACCAACCCGACATCCTCTCGCGTAATATTTTGATTGCAACGGGAGCATTTGGGTCATCAATACATGGCGGTCGTGGGACTTCATGCCCAACAACTTCAAATCATCCATGGACACAAGCTTCTTAATGTTTATGGAGTAGCCGATGAAACTTTAATACCTTGGAGACATTTGCAGAGATCTTCTTTCTCCTTCTTGGACATGGTGTAGCATGCGGTGGGGATGTACTGACCTTTTCCATCCTCCTCTATCACCGCAAGCCTTGGCCCGATTCCCATGTAGGCCATGTCACGACGAGAATTCACACCATCCTTGGTCTTCCTGTATGTTCAAACAGATGCCAACCAAATTATCGAGACATTCTTTTCAACATGCATGACATCAATACAATGTCTGACATCTAACTCCTTCCAAGACGGTAAGTCCCAAAATATTGACCTCTTCTTCCAAATTGTCCTTGGACGAACAGATTTCTGGCTCTTTCCGCATCGAACATCGATATCCTCTACACGTGAATATACTTGCCTTCCACTCATAGGTCATGTGCCGAACTGACTTCCTCTTCCCATCAAATTTGTCATCCATCTTACGGTATCGATGACTTCGAGGTAGAAACCTACGGTGACCCATATACACGCTTTTTGGAATTTGGCACCATAGACTCTCGCCTCCTCTTCACAAATAGGACATGCTTTGGCTCCTTTCGCATCAGAACCCGCCAAATTATCAAGAGCCGAGAAATCATTTATGGTGCAAAATACCATACCCCGTAGGGTGAAATGCTCTCTTTTGTACGCATCCCACACCACGACACCCTCATTCCACAATTTTACCAAGTCCTCGATCAGTGGTGCAAGGTACACATCAATATCATTTCTCAGTTGTTTGGGTCCCGAGATTAGTAATGACATCATGATATACTTCCGCTTCATACACAACCAAGGAGGGAGGTTGTAGATACACAACAGAACTGGCCAGGTGCTGTGACGACTGCTCATGTTACCAAATGGATTCATTCCGCTCGGCACTCAACTCAAATCTTATGTTCCTCATTTCAAAGCAACAAACTCCTCATGTTTCCAATCGATGTTTCTCCATTGAGCCGAATCGGCAGGTGTCTCAGATTGACATCTTCCTTTCGAGATTCATAATGCCAACGCAATAATTTTGCCTCTCGGGATTTGCAAACAACCGCCCAGACGGGAATGATGGGCAAGTACTACAATACCTTGGCCGGTGCACCTTTAGTGACCTCTTCACCGTCGTTGTTCCGACTCTTACGCTTCTTATCGTTACGCTTCTCCTTTTGTTTGTACCGGGCACACCGCAAACCGACACACGTGCAGCTCTCGATGTGCGTTATGACAAGATGCAATCATTCTGACATGCATGTATCCTTTCTATTTCCATTCCCATGGGACATAGTAGCTTCTTTGCTTCATAAATGCTTGTTGGCAACTCGCTTCTCCGAAGCGATCCGATAGAAGAACTAGAAGTGCATTGAAATTTGTATCCATCCAACGGTGTTTTGCCTTCATTCGAACAATGCAAGGATCGAACCTAACTTGGTGTATTCCGCTTGCAACCTGTGAACAGCGGTTTGGCATAAATCTTCCATCAAGATTTTAAACTTTTCAAACTCTCTTCCGTAATTACCATCCACATCCCGCAACATTTGCTCCAAATTATCCTCCTCAAACATATCAAGTCGCAACTCGCCATCGGTTCCACTGTGGTCTTCGTTGCATACCGGAAGGGTACTACCGCCTCCCGGTGATGGATCCAACATGTGTAATTCCTCACGGCCACGTCGAATCAGTGGTCCTCAATTTGAGCTAAGTTGCTAAATCTCTCAGATTGGTGCAATCAATGCAAGGACAATATATGAAGTTTAAACCCTCCTCACCATGTCCTCTTCGCAATTTTTTGAACTCCTTAACACCCCTATGAAATTCAAAGACTCACACGGCTTTTCCGATACATCCATTCCTCACGGTCCATCCGCAATTAAATTTCGCACAATAAATTAAGGAAAAACTAGAGCGACAACTAGCTAGCTATTTTAAATATTGAGACATCATTTCAATTAATATTACCTTTGCAAAATAGAGGACAAGTTCCAAGATATATAAATGTACTCCGATCGATACCTAGCTTCTTCCCCGGTTTAAAGCTTCCAATTCCCTAGATAGGAGTCATAAATTTTAAAATCAACAATGATATCAAATAATCTAATTATATAGCTAGTGCAGAGCTTGCAAATCTTTTACTACAACGAAACAAAACAAGGGTACCAACGATGACACCTTATCTCTAAATAGGTTAGGTCCTAATCCCATTCGAGGATGTGTGGTTGGGTAAGTTCTTGCCATTGTACAACTCCAAAGAAAATTTGTGAAGATCTCCCACTGCTCTCCATATACACGCCTCGACAACAGTCAAGAGGGTGTGCATATGCGAACACCAGTGAGACGCTATCGAAATCTACTCGCAGCTTGTACAACGGCTCAGAACTTGCCCGAACCACATATCTTCGAACTGTCCAAAAAAACGTGGACAATTCGAGAATGCTTGCTTATAAATATGCCATTTCATTCGGCATATTTGTAAATAAGCATCCTCGAACGGGAGACGTAGGTTCCGCAACCTAAACTCTAACATTTATCACATGATAGCAACAATAATTCCATATTAACATGAGAGCACTATAACAATTAAATAGATGTGTGCTTATCAAATAAAGAGTGTAAAATCTGAAGGCATGTACACAATTCCAGTGCAACCTAAACTTTATTCACGACATATCGAAATTACCTAGTGCAAAATTGAAGGGGTTTAAAGAATTGCTCACATTTTGAAGAAAACCGCAAATGAGGGCAAAAAGAGGGGAATCTCCTCAAGATAGGGTTTCAAATTTGCCCTCTTAATACCCACCCATGAGGACTTCAAATTTTCTCACCCAAGTATTGCTTTGAACCACACAATATGAGATGTTTTCTCGGGTGGCGAAGAAATCTCTCCGAGCAACAACAGAGAAGAGTTCACTGAGTGCTATATATGACCTAGCGAGGCACATTAGAATCGGTTCTTTTCAAAAGCGATAGTGATATGAACGCCATCACTATCGGTTCTTTTATAGAAGCGATAGTGATGAGCACGTGGACATCGTAATCGTTCTTTTAGAGAAGTGATAGTGATGTGCATAGCCATCACTATCGCTTCTATAAAAAGAACCGATAGTGATGATCACGCACATCACTATCGCTTTTTCTTAGAACCGATAGTGATGTGCATAGTCATCACTATCGGTTCTTTTGATAGAAGTGATAGTGATGATCACGTGCACATCAGTATCACTTCTTTCTTAGAACCGATAGTGATGTATATGCACATCACTATCGCTTTTATCAAAGGAACCGATAGTGTGTGGACGTGATCATCACTATCACTTCGTTTGTTAGAACTGATAGTGATGACCATTCACATCTCTATCGTTTTTTAGTTTAGAACCGATAGTGATATGCCCAATGTTACATCACAATCACTTATAATCTCAGAACCGATAGTGATTATTACTAACACCTCTCCGAAGTTATTTATCACAATCGTTTTTTCCTAAAAACTTAAGAACCGATACGGATAAAGCGATAGTGATGTGTCGTTCTGTAGTAGTGTCCACGGCCACTACCGACCGTCGGGTAGTGCGTCGCGCAAACATGGATGGTGGCGACGGCCTCTTGGTCGGTCATCGAGTCCTGCTCGAGTCTCGCGCTTGCCGTCCACCACGGCAATGCCGTTGTACGCAAGCCCGCTACCCTCGCCCTTCTTCAAATAGAACCACCTTTCCGTCCACGGCCCGAGGGAGTCCCGGGTCGGGACTTGAAGAAAGGTGCAAGGGAGCCCAGTCCGCAACCGAAAGTAAAGGCACCCAACGACGGGGTCCTTCGAGGTGCGAAACAAAGAATAAAAGCGAAAGAAAAGAGAGGGAGTCGAAAGAATCCCTAAGAACCCCTCGCAGAGATGGGAAAAGAAGGAAAGGGGAAGAATAGAGTTCGGAACCAGGTTGACGAGCTCGATCTCGCATTGTGCGAGGACGGCTACCAAGAAGTCGCTCTCCGGGGTCCGCAGCCCGAAGAGTGTGTAGTGCTCCGTACACACAATCTCATCTTCCCGGGGATGCGGCTCGACCTCCACGGCCGCCGGAAGTCGCCAGGTCGTTGGGTCCAGGAGTCCCAGCGACTCAAGCTCCTTCATCCTCTCGGTGGTCAAGGTGCTTTTCCCAAACTTGGCCATGGCGCTCGGGGAGATCAAGAAGGGTCGGAGGAAGGAAAAGGTAGCAAGCAGGGAGGCTATGGCGCAGTGCAAGGGTGGAAAACTTCTGAGGTATGCGGCTTCGAGCTTTTAAATAGGCTCAGTCTCTAACAGCTAGCATCAGTTACTCCTCAAAAGGCGCGCTAGGACTTTAGGATAGGGAACGTGAAGTGCCACGGTCGCGTCTCCTCGAACATTCCCCGGAGACCCGAGGTGACGTGTCCCGTGTCCGCCACCCTCCCTGTCAGAACTCAAGGCGTTACAGACCGCCTCCTCGAATCCCCGTAGGGGACCAAGGCGGCGAAGACCAGGCGTCCCCCAGATGCAGATTCCAATTCAATGCCACGAAGGCGAAAGGGCATGTCTGAGCAACCACAACAGGGGCCCCTAGAGGGCTTCGGTGCACGAGGTCGGCCTCGGGCGCTGCCGAGCTCGACCAAGGAGCCGATCCCTTCCTAAAGAAACAGTCAGACTCAAGAGCGTCCTGAACTTTGAGGTCGTCCCTTGAACCTTGGGGGCTTGCTGTCAGGGATCGGTACCCTCGCCACATGTAAGCGCCCCGGGGTCTCGTGGTTGGTTTTCCTCAGCCCAAGGGCTCATCTCCGACAGGAGGTGCCCTCGATGCTCGGGATCGGACCGATAGAACTAGGCGCCCAATCTTTCGATGAGAGGAGGTAGCGTCGATCGGTGGAGGGCGGTTGGCGCCCGACTACAACGAACCCGACGCTGCGCCTTAGCGACCGGTACACCACCCTCTCGAAGGTTATTGATCCCGCGGAAGAGCGACCAACCCGACCACGAAGGTCTTTGTTCCTGCGAGCAATCAAGAACCAAGCAAGAACAAGGGATTACAAGCAACTCAATTGCGAATATGAATTGGATCGGTTACGAAACAAAAACACTCGGGTTGGGGTTCCGATGAACAAGTAGACGGGCGACCTAGTCGACGCACGAGTACAAGCAAGAGCAATGGCTAATCGAATCAAACAAAACCCAAAACCCTAACTATGGTGGCGGTGGCTAATTATAGACCAAGGCGTGCAAAGATCGGGCCTTAATATGGGCCTACGATTACAACTCGAAATAAAGACTAGAGCCCAATTAGACTCGGACTGGAAAAGTGTTCTGGATTGTTTTGCGTATTCCCGTTGACTCAGAAGGAATTTGGAGGTGATCTCGGATCGGTTGGAAAGAGGACGACCAAAGCTTTCGTTCTTGTACTCGTAGACCTCCAGAAGCCTTCCGGATCAAAAGTTATGACCGTTTGAATTTGACCATCTCTGGAAGTCCGAATCTGATTCCAATCGCTTCTTCCCTCCGACGCGAACTCCTTTGTGCGTTGTGGGTCTTCTCCATGGTTCCTAAGAATAATCACATCATCACAAAATTAAATAGCATCCCATTCATTGTATCATTAATTGGAATACTTAGGAACGCCTTCACCTGATAATTTAGTTGACGTGCACGGGCTCGAGTGAGTGGTCATTGAAGTGGTGGTTCATCCTCGTGAGTGGAGTTAGAGCTGGTTGTATCCATTGTGGAGATGTCCTCATCGTGGACCAATGAGCTCGCACAGCGCAGGACTGTGTACCATTTGCCTCGACCTCGACGCCTTGACCTCAACACCTCCACGACCTCCAAAGAAGAAGACATCTATAACGCTTTATTTATCTTGTGTAAAACTCTCCCCTGCATGGGAATCAGCGCTCTACCTGCCCCTGCGTGGGAACTAGGGTTCAACAGCTCCCGCCAAGCTCTCAACAGCTCCCGTCAAGCTCTCAATAGCTCCCGTCAAACTCTCAACGGCTATTGACGTCTCGTCAGCACCCGTCAACTCGCCACGAGCTCTCGACGCCACCTCGGGACCAAGCAAAGAAGATCCCAGAGGGCTATAAAGCCACGGATCGCCTCGACCAAAGGCGCGATGAACAAGCAGAGAAGAACGGCACCACGGAGCGACTCCCTAACTCGGGCCCTGTTTGTACTTTCTCACCGAACCACATATACATCTTTTGCCTCAGGGCAAGACTGGAGTAGAGCTATTACCCATCCTCGGGGGCTCGAACCATTATAAACCTCGTGTCCAGTGTCTCTTCCCTGACAATCTCCCCACGACGCTAGGCGCCTCCGAACGAGCACGACTTTGGGTCCCGCTCCCGAACAATCTCCTAAGCATCCCCCTCTCTTCTGCGGTCGACGGTCCCGATCGTCGACAGGTATGTTGCTAAATACTTGTTGTCATTTTTAGAACTTTTTTTATTCTACTGTTGCTTTATCTAGAGTTTATTACGCAACCTCTCTTTTAATTGTGCATCATATTTTAGAAATTCCTACCCACTTAAGGAGACACGAAAATGATAATATCTTGAGTGAATATATTTATGCTATGAAAACTAAAATTTTGAAATGTTGGCAAGAAATTCCTGTGTTATATGCATTTGCATTTATTTTAGATCCTAGAGCTAAAGTTCGAGGATTTTCTAATGTTTTCTCACTTCTAAGTGAGCGGGGGTACTGATTATTCTAGTTATTTTTCAAATGTCTATGCTAACTTATCTCAAGTTTATGCTAAGTACGATTAGAAGTTTGCTGGAGTTCGCATGCAGCGGCCTCCACCAGCACCCACAACAGGTGAGAAAAAAACTGTGTGGGGAAAGATATGGGTGCAGATGGCTCTTCCTTGAGGAGTTCGACTACAACAACGTCAAGTGCGGACACAAGTGGTGGGGAGCTAGCAGCCTATCTCAACAGCGACATTGTCAACTACCAAGAGGAGCAAGATAAGGACTTCAACATTTTGTAGTGGTGGCACGAGCACAAGGTAACATATCCAGTGCTTTCCATATTAGCACGAGATGTATTAATAGTTCCTGTCTCCACAGTATCTTCGGATTCTGCTTTCAGTCTATCCGAAAGAATAATCGAGGGAGGAAGAACAAATCTGACAAGCGAGATGGTGGAAATACTTCTCATTGTGAAATATTGGGAACAAGCTGATCAACGAGCTCAACATTCTATAGAAAATGTTGAGCTGGCGGAGACGTTTGAAAATATTTATATAGATAATCAGGAAGAATAATTATAATCTTCACTTTTTCCTGTATCACAGAGCTATAGGTTGTACTCTTTTTTCTTTGCTAAGGTTTTCTCGTGTTGAGTTTTGACTTGGCAAAGTTTTTAACGAGGCAGCCAAACATCAATAAAGCCCATTATTTAATACCAATTATTTGTCTCATTTTATAATTTTTTTTTATTTTTTCTGTATTTTTTCATTTTTCAAATTTTTCCAACATTTTTTCTGATTTTTTTGAATTTTTTGGCGCTAATGGGTCGGCCTGGCCCGTTTAGGCCCGTTAGACCGCGTGACGACACGGCATGGCCCGTGAGGTTAATGGGCCGTGCTTGGGCCGGATCCTCGGCACGTGGGTTGGTACGGCACGACCCGTTTACTAATCGGGCCTAAACGGGCCGTGCCTAAATGTGCCAGGCCGTGCTATGCCACCCGTTTGGCCCACTCTAGTTCTAGGTAGAAGAAACACAACATTTTGCCAAAATATACCACCCTTTTCGCAAAAAATTGTTCACCGAAAAAGCGTGGTGTGGACCGTGTGGCACACTTTGTCCAAGAAATTTGGCAAATTACGTTAGGCCATTCGACCTAGACATGGCCAAACGGGCTGGGCCCAATGGGCCGACCCGAGGCACGGTACTGTTTGCCCGGCCCAGGCACAGCACGGCCCAACCGAAAACGGGCTATGACGGCATGACCCGCGAGCTCGTGCCGTGCTTAGGCCGACACCCGGGCACGGCGTGGCACAGCACTGCTCGTGAAGGATCGAGATGGCGATTAGGGGGGTGAATGATCCCAAATAAAATTTTCCCAAATCAAGATAATCCAAACTGAAGGATTGAGATGGTGATCAGAGGGGGTTGAATGATCCCAAATAAAATTTTCCCCCACTCAAAATGATCCAACGAAGCCCACAAACAAATCAATCAAAAGGATCCAATGAGAAGGAGCAAGTTGCTCTGCAAGCCTGGTATGACTGGAGTCAGGTATGACCGGACAAGGGGCGGTATGACCGGGCTCAAGAATAGCAGGAAGAATAAAGGCTAAAAACAAAGATAAACTCAAAAGCCAATCAAGAATCTTTTGATCGCCAAACAAAACTCACGAAACTTGGTAGATGTGATCCTAGGGATGTCAGGAACTTATTCCAGCCTTCAATCGCAAGGATTGACGTCAAAGTTCTAACCTTTTTCACTTTGAAGAAAGAACACACTAAGTTTGAGCAAAACTCGAGAACTAGATCTTATACTTGCTTGTGGGTTGTTGATGATCAAAATGATCCTAGATGGCTTCCCACATGTCATAGGAAGCTAAAACACAAGTCAAGAACACCAAAAACTTGATCTTCCAAGATTGATCATCTAAAGAGCAAAAGATCGATTTCTTTAAGAAAAAACACAAGATTCGCCTAGATGATTGGGATATGGTCTAAAGAAGACTCATTCATCAACCATACATCCTCAGCACAAGATCCACAAGCATTTAGGAGGGGAGGCAAATCCAAATGTTCAAGAAGTAAATTGCAAGAATGTAAATTGCGGAATTTAAAGACTGAATTTAAAGCATAATGTAAATACGTAAAATAAATTCAGAGATGAGTAAATGAAGCTTTCATTTCTGGAAGGGAGTTTTACAAAACCTCACAACAAAGTGGGCAAAGCTCAAAGAAGCACAAAAACCTCAAAACCTTCAAGAGGAGAAAGGCTACCCCTCCCCCTCTATTTATACTACTCTTGAGTCACCTTCCACCCTTGGATGAGTTCCTTCTACCCTAAGGACCACCATCAAGAGCTAAGAATGACTCCCACACACAGCCATACATGGGCTAACCCGAAACCCAATAAGCATACCGGGGTTTTGCACGCTTTTCTATACATACTAACTAGACCTTCTACTCTATCACCTAGACCGCGATCCTACGACCCTCCTTGATCCGAGCAGCTCCTAACTAGTATCTCAACCATTTCTTGTCTTCTAGGTTCGCAGCAACTCTGTCTTCGATCATCCTCTGGCGATCTTCGACCGTTTGAACCTTCGACGCACCTCGCCTAATCCCGATCATCCTTTGCCTCAACATGACCTAGCACTGTCATCCTGCAACCATCAGAAACAAGGAAATCCCATCACATAGTAATGTCCAACAAAGATATGCAATAATCATCCTTCGGACGTGTGACCGAGTTTGACACTATGTGATCAAGTTGCCACCATTGAGTAAGTTCCTCGCCGAGTAGTAACTCGACCGAGTTGGACACTATGTGATCGAGTTGCCACCATCGACCAGGTTCCTCGCTCGAGTAGCAACTCGACCGAGTTGGATACTATGTGATCGAGTTGCCACCATCGAGTAGGTTCCTCGCTCGAGTAGTAACTCGACCACTGTATTGACTGCATCGAGTGGTCGTGGAGTCCACTGATGTAATACTCAACTTGCTTGATACAATAGCATCAACTCTATCAATCACTATGCCAAGTCTATCGACCACATGTCCAACTCTATCGATCACAGCACCAAGTCTATCGACCACATTTCAACTCTATCGATCATGGCACCAAGTCTATCGACCACATGTCCAACTCTATCGATCACAACACCAAGTCTATCGACCAGATTTCAAAACAAACTCAAACCAGAGCATACCAAGCTCAAATTTAGTCAAATACTCATCACAAACATGGGTAGACCTCCACATGGTCTTTCACAAACAAGCCCTCAAACTCAAACAATCAAAATATGCAAATGAGAATGAGCCATCTGCTCTGTATGGCTGGTATGACCGCAGCGTCTCCAGTATGACCGTCCTCCGGTATGATCGGACAGTGAGCGGTATGACCGGGATCAAGAGCTCGATCTAAGACTCACTCGTGGAGTTTTGATGATCAAGATGATCATAGATGACCTCCCACATGTCAAAGCAAGCTAGAAAACAAGACCAAAACTCCACAAACGCGATCTAAGAAGAATGATTCACTCAACAGCATAAGACCGGTTTCTTGCAAGAAAGATACATGGATTGCCTAGATGATTGGGATATGATCTGAAGAAGATTCATCCATCAATCAACATCCTCGGCACAAGAAGAAAAAGCATTTAGAAGGAGAGGAGGCAAATCCAAAAGCATGTAGAAGGAGGGGAGGCAAATCCAAATTACATGAAGTTAAATTGAAAGAATGTAAGTGCAAAATTTAAATGCTGAATTTAAATGCGTAAAGTAAATTCAAGCATAAGAGAAAGTGATTTGCATTTCTGGAAGGGGGGTTTACAAAGCCTCACAACAAGGTGGGCAAAAGCTCAAAGGAGCACAAAACCTCTAAAACCTTCAAAAGTAGGAAGGTTACCCCTCCCCTCTATTTATACTACTCTTGAGTCATCCTCCACCCTTGGATGAGTTCCTTCTACCCTAAGGATCAAATCAAGGGCTAAGAATGACTCTCACACACAGTCATGCATGGGCTTGCTGGGTTATGGGTAGCCTACTCTCATGAAAAAAACAAAATTTTCTACCGCGTAACTAAGGAACCACTGCAAGTTATACATCACAGAATTACCACTAGACGCGCAGACCTGTAGCGGAAGTAGAGTCGATGTAGCACGGTGGTGCAAATGTAGTCGTACTGGCCTCACGCCTCCCCAATAGCTCCTTGTGACTGTCGTAGGTTGCGAATCGTCCTAGCGTTGAAGCTTCGCAGCAACGCCTCCAAGGTATCCACACGTACTGGGTAGGAACACTGATGCGGATATGCACACGACCAGTACTTTTCAGTTTAACATTTTAATTAACTGGAAAGAATTACTAAGCCACATCAAATATCAACAGTGGGAGGCGAGAGAGGACGGGAGCCACATGGAGACACTATTTACGTGCACTGTTCATGTACTCCATATCCTTCCATATATACCATCGAAGAAGAAAGGAAAGAAGGAAGGAAAAGAAGAAAAAGATAGAGAGATATTAGCAAGCTTCAAGTAAGGAAAGATGACAAGGCAAGAGATATAGGCAATATTCAAGCAAGGAAAGAGATCAGCATGTCTTGGCAAGAAAGAATTTCAGCAATATCCTAGAAATGAAGGTGATCACCATAACAGAGAAAGAAGTGTGCTTTGCATGGCAAGTTTTTGTTCGAGTACTATAGCACGTGCACTATTCATGGATTCATATCTGGGTACTGTTCATAACACATACTATTTATGCCCCCTCTCATATGTATATATGTGTACACCCTCTATTGTAAAAAGAACACGAATTTTCAGATTAAACATATACTCTTGATTCCATGGCTTGTGCTCTAATGCCCCCATTAGAATAGGGAGTTCCATCTGAAATTATCACCGTTGTTCTCGCAACTTCTTCGGGGTGATTGCAGGGAAACGTGCGTCTACTTTCACGTGGTTAAGTAGGCAAGGATCGAAGCGTGTTCTTGGGCGAATTCACGTGTCGTAGGTTGCCGTATCGAGATGGTGGTTGGCGCCAGTATTCGTCATTTATCATATTCGTCATCGTAAGATCGGGCCACCCCCCTATCATCTGAAAGTAGACGCACGTTTCCTTGCAATCACCCCGAAGAAGTTGCAAGAACAACGGTGATAATTTCATATTGGAACTCCTTATTCTAATGGGGGCATTGGAGAACAAGCCATGGAATCAAGAGTATATGTTTAATCTGAAAATTCGTAGTTCTTTTTACAATAGAGGGTGTACACATATATATACATATGAGAGGGGGCATGAATAGTATGTGTTATGAATAGTACCCGGATATGAATCCATGAACAGTGCAAGAGCTACAGTACTCGGACAAAACTTGCTATGCGAAGCGCACTTCTTTCTCTGTTATGGTGATCACCTTCTTTTCTAGGATATTGCTAAAATTCTTTCTTGCAAAGACATGGTAATCTCTTTCCTTGCTTGAATATTGCCCATATCTCTTGCCTTGTCATGCTGATCTCTTTCCTTACTTGAAGCTTGCTAATATCTCTCCTTCTTTTTCTTCTTTTCCTTCCTTCTTCCTTTCTTCTTTCCTTTCTTCTTTCCTTTCTTCTCTGATCGTATATATGGAAGGATATGGAGTACATGAACAGTGCACATTAATAGTGTCTCCATGTGGCTCCCGTCCTCTCTTGCCTCCCATTGTTAATATTTGATGCGGCTTAGTAATTCTTTCCAGTTAATTAAAATGTTAAACTGAAAAGTACTGGTCGTGTGCATATCCGCATCAAACACCACGCGCCGGAGTGCTTGCACCGGTTGCGCGGATCTGGACGGAGGAGGGGTGGCGGCTAGGGTTTCGAGAATTCTGAATTCCTGATATGTCTCTTCGTGTATGTCTCATATCGCAAAGCCATCACCTCCTCCCTTTATATAGACGTCTCATAATGGGTTTCAATCCTTGAAGCCCATTAGAAACTCTAAGCCTATTACAACTTGGATCCCTATCCGAATTGGTTACAACGCCTTAAAGTGCGACCCTATAGGTTCACGTGCACTCGGACATGTCTAGAGTACCCCTATCGATCGTTGAGTACTCCTACTAGACCATCGGGTACACCTACTAGATCATCGAGTACTCCTACTCGAATATTGAGCATTCGACCAATAGTCGATAGCGGCCCCTAGCAGGACTTACCGACTCCTGAGTACATGTAAAGATCGAACGAACCTCAACAATATCCTATATGCATTTTATTTTGCCTCACGATAGCGGTTAAACCCAAGGCGAGTTGTTGTCATCCTTATTTGGATGGCTCGACCACTCTATCTCGATGTTGTGACTCTGATTCCTTGAATACATCGAGCAACTCTTTTAACTCGATGACTCGAGTAACTCTTTACTCAAGTAGCATGGCCATGCTTTTCCGGAATCCGACCACTCAAGAGGCCTAGAGATATCTCTCCCGTTGTATGGAGGGGCAAATCCTATCTTGATCGATCACGCCTCGCAGCATGTTTCATGACAAACCCGAAAGCCATCTTTATAACTACCCAATTACGGTGTAGCGTTTGATGACCCCTAAGTAAGCCATTACGCATCTTGAGAACATACGACAATCTCAAGTCGAAGAATATAGCATACACATCGTATATGAGACGAACTGATCACATGAAATAAAACAACATTCTCACAGTGTATCATAGTGGGTCGATGTCCAACACCATATTCTCTAACATGTGTTCATATTATTGATTTGATATCTACATATCTATGACCCGTGAAACATGGTCATCAACCAATACATATGCTAGTCTACTCATATGTGTCCTCATATGATTATTGACTATAGACCCCTTTTAGAATGAACATCATAAAGATGAATACAGAGTTTCGCAAACAAGTCACGCACTTTGTTAATCAATATCCATGATGTTATTCAAAGAAAAATCTCATAGTTCATGAACATTTATGAAAATATAATCATCTCTATGATTGCTTCCAGGGCATATTTTCAACAGTCTCCCACTTGCACTAGAGTCAATCATTTAGGTATCTAATACCCATAGCTCTTGTGTGCGCCTCATGCTTTGGTTGTGACAAGGGTTTTGTCAACGGATCAGTAACATTTGAATCCATTTGAACTTTACATATCTTTACATCTACTCTATCCACAATCTCGTGAATAAGTTGATATCGCCTGAGTATGTGTTTAGACTTTTGATGGGATCTTGGTTCCTTAGCCTACGCAATGACTCCACTATTATCACAATAGAGATTCATTGGGTTGGAGGCAATAGGGATCACACCCAATACAGAAATGAATTTATTTATCCAAACACACTGTTTTGCAGCTTTAGAAGCTGCAATGTACTCGGCCTCCGTCGTAGAATCAGCAACCATGTCTTGTTTGGAACTTTTCCAACACACTGCCTCTCCATTTAAAATGTATACAAATCCAGATTGCGAACGACAATCATCCTTGTCGATTTGGAAGCTTGCATCAGTGTAACCGTTTACAATGAGCTCTTCGTCACCTCCATAAACTAGGAACACATCCTTAGTCCTTCTCAAGTACTTAAGAATGTTTTTAACCGCTGTTCAGTGACCTTCACCTGGATCAAACTGGTATCTACTCGTAACACTTAGAGCATATGATACATCTGGTCGAGTACAAAACATAGCTTACATGTTTGACCCAATAGCTGAAGCATATAGAATCTTACTCATACGGTCTTGCTCATCAATTGTCGAAGGACATTGAGTCTTGCTAAGACTTATTTCATGTGACATAGGCAAGAACCCCTTCTTGGCATCCTGCATGTTGAACCGATTCAACATCTTATCGATGTAGGTACTCTGGCTTAATCTAATTAGCCTTTTCTCTCTATCTCTATAGATCCTTATACCCAAGATATATGTTGCTTCTCCTAAGTCCTTTATAGAAAAACTATTTTTCAGTGAAGTCTTAACATATTCCAACATAGGAATGTCATTCCCAATCAATAATATGTCATCCACATACAAGATTAAAATTACAAGTGCGCTCCCACTAACCTTCTTGTAAACACAAGGTTCCTCTACGTTCTTGATGAAGCCAAACCCTTTGACTACCTCATCAAAACGAATATTCCAACTCCGAGATGCTTCCTTCAACCCATAAATGGATTTTTGAAGTTTGCATATTTTACTAGCATTCTTTGGATCAACAAAACCCTCAGATTATGTCATGTACATATCCTCACTTAGGTTTCCATTAAGGAAAGCCATTTTGACATCCAATGCCATATTTCATAATCAAAATATGCAGCAATAGCTAGAATGATCCGTACAAAGCATCGCCACCGGCGAGAAGTCTCGTCGTAGTCAACTCCTTGAACTTGTCGAAAATCCTTTACGACAAGTCTAGCTTTATAGATGTGAACATTTCCATCTATATCAATCTTCTTCTTATAGACCCATTTGCATTCAATGGTTTTTACATCATCAGGTGGATCGACCAGGTTCCAAACCTGATTGTCTCCTATGGATTCTATCTCGGATCTCATGGCTCCAAGCCATTTTTTAGAGTCTGGGCCCATCATCGCTTCCTTATAAATCGTAGGCTCATCGCTGTCTAACAACAATATACCACGCGAATACTGAGCAGGTAGCGCAGCCTATCCGACCTACGTTGCATTAGTGCCTCCTCGATTAGGGTCCCTCCAACTATAGTTTTCTCAATCATGGGTTCCTCAACTAGATTTTCCTCGACAGGAGTGTCTCCGACCACGTCCTCCCCGAGTGGATTAACTCGAACTTCTTCAAGTTGCACTGTTCTTCCACTTGCCTTTCGAGAGAGAAACTCTTTCTCTAGAAACACACCATTCCGAGCGATAAACACTTTGCCCTCTTCACGACCGTAGAAGTAATATCCTAACGTCTCCCTAGGATATCCCACGAAAAAGCATTTATCCGATTTGGGTGTGAGTTTGTCGGATGTCTGACGTTTAACATAAACATTACAACCCCAAATTTTTAGAAAAGACAAACTTGGACTCTTTCCAGTCCACATCTCATATGGTGTCTTATCTACAGATTTAGATGGTACCCTATTTAGTGTGAAAGCTGCAGTTTCTAGAGCGTAACCCCAAAAGGATAGTGGTAGATCTGACTGACTCATCATTGATCGAACCATGTCTAACAAGGTCCGATTACGCCGCTCGGACACCCTATTCTTTTGAGGTGTTCCAGGAGGCGTAAGTTATGGAACAATTCCACAACTCTTCAAATGATTATTAAACTCATGACTCAAATATTCACCTCCACTATCAGATCGTAGAAACTTAATTTTGTACTTCATTCTAGAATTCCTTGAACTTTTCAAAAGTTTCCGACTTGTGTCTCATTAAGTAGACATAATCGTATCTACTATAATCATCGGTAAAAATAATGAAGTACTGAAAACCACCTCTAGCAGTCGTGCTTATTGGTCCACATACATCAGTATGTACGAGTTCCAATAAGTCGGATTCCCTCTCACAATGCCCTATGAAAGGTGTCTTGGTCATCTTACCAAGTAGACAAGACTCACATGTTTCAAATGATTCAAAATCAAATGATTTTAGAAGACCATCTCGATGGAGCTTCATCATGAGTTTTTGACTAATATGACCCAAGCGACAATGACAAAAGTAAGTGGGATTCAAATCATTTGGCCAAAGCCTCTTAGCATCAATATTATAGACAGGGGTATCATCAAGATTTAAAATAAACAACCCATTCACAACGGGAGCATAGCTATAAAACATCTTATTCAAAATTATAGAACAACCATTGTCCTCAATATTGAATTTATAACCTTCTGCCAACAAACATGAGGCAGAAATAATGTTTCTACTTAATGCTGGAACATAATAACAATTATTTAATTCCATAATAAATCCTAAAGGTAAATGTAGTGGCAAGATCCCGACGGCCAATGCAGCAACCCTTGCTTTATTCCCAACACGGAGATCAACCTCGCCTTTTGCAACGCTCCTACTCCTTATTAACCCCTGCATCGAATTGCAAATATGAGTAACTAATCCGGTATTAAATACCCAAGAGTTATTAGGAGAATCGGTAAGAAATACATCTATAACATTAATACCTGAATTTGATGGCTTAACTCTACCATTCTTTTTCAAATCTGTAGGTACTTTTGCAATTCCTCTTCCAATGGCCTGACTCTTTGCAGTAGAAGCATTCACTCTCGAAAGGAGGGCCAGACTTGGAATTAGGCTTAGGCTTGATGTTGTGGATCTTATCCAAAGCTTTAGCCTTGCCTTTCCCTTTAGTCTTAGCTTTCTTCTTGAAGCTAGTACTTTTCTGCACCATCATTACATGACTAGTGCTTTTCTTAATGCTGCCCTTTGCTGTCTTGAGCATCATATGCAGTTCGGTGAGATTCTTGACCATGCCATTCATATAAAAAGTCATAATGAATTGCCCGAAGCTCGAAGGGAGCGATGCAAGAATCAAGTCAGTAGCCAACTCTTGGTTAAGTGGGAAACCAAGTTTTCCAAGCTCTGTGTGTAACCAACCATCTTGATTACATGAAGGTTCACCGGACTGCCCTCGGCTAGCTTAAATCCAAACAAGGACTTTGAGATCTCATATCTCTCAGTCCTGGCCTAGGTCCCAAATATTCCCTTAAACGCCATGATCATATCGTAGGCCTCTATGTTCTCAAACTGCTTCTGAAGGTCTAAGTTCATAGCAGCAAGCATAAGACAACTAACATCGAGAGACTCATCAATCGCCTTTTTGTATTGTAAGCGGCTTTAACAGCATTGGAAGCATTCTCATCAGGCACATCTGGGATTGGTTGCTCTAGAACGTGTTCCTTTTTATCTTGTCTAAGAACAATTCTCAGGTCGCAGGACCAATCCGCAAAGTTCGTTCCATTAAGTTTTTCCTTTTCAATTATCGAACTCAAAGCATAACTGGAAGTGGGTGTAGCAGCAGGTGGTGTCAAGATCTAAAACATAAAATATATGCAAAAATTGAGACAAATATTCATAAAGAGTAACTTATATTAAACAATTTAATAAAGATACTCCCACTAAATTACATATCCCTCTTATGGTACTTAATGATTCAAGACTCACAATTAATTAGTCTACTAGTGAGCTTTAGCATCACTGCTAGAAGGCTAATGAATTCGGTAAGCAACCCTTTGCTAATCATATCACTACATGACTCTTGTTATTGGGTGGCCCCAACCCTATGCCCTGGCCCCAACCCTATGCCCCAAGATCCATAACCGTTATGATAACCTTGTCAAGTGTAACCAATAGTTATGCATGTGAGTGTCTCTCACAAACCCATCTAATCAAAGAAAGTTAATGGCAGGGACTTTAGCAGACCTACCATTAATTTACATGGTATTGAATGGTGCAGTCAATTGGGAGGGCATCAATTTTGCTTAATATTACGTGAGGGATCTTTACTTCTATCATGTTAAAAGCATTCGGAACAACTATATAAAATGCATAGAAATAAATAAACAGGAACATAAAAGCAATCACAGATAATCACATTAACTGTGACATAGTATGGCCCTTCACATGGTGGTCTCCATCGCCACGTTTCCTGTTCGTCATGCCTCGAAGTACTAAGCTATTACTCCTAATAGCACTAGTAATAAATTACAAGGAGTGTATAAACATCATAAGTCGACACGCAGGCCGTTTATACGTACAAATATAGACAACCTTGGGTTGCAATCAAGCATGATACGTAGGCAATAAAAATTACACACATGCATCATATACAGAAGGGGCCATACTATTCACATCAATCCTGCAAAAACAAGTTATGCATAGAATCGCATTCTACTAAATGATGTGAACTCACAACGAACTATAAGGTGCGGTACACATACGGCGGTTCGACCATAGAAAACCTCTTCGGGTTAATCATATTAACCCTATTTTCGATCACAGATCCATATTGATCAATCCTATTGATCTTCGCATGTTGCTTGTAGGTTTACGTTTCATAGTCTACCCCGATGGAGGAAAACCGACTAGTAGGGGTAAGTAGTGGTGCGACCACAATAACATGATCATATAATAATGACCTTGAACCCATCTAGGACCACCGAGCATGAATTAATCTTATTAACCAGTGCAAAAAATCAATCTATCAAATAGAACGACCAATAGAACAACAATACACATAGTCATACATGGGCTTGCTGGGGTACGGGTAGGCTACTCTAGCGAAAAAACAAAATTTTCTACCGCGTATCCAAGGAACCACTACAAGTTATAGATCACAGAATTACCACTAGACGCGCAGACCTGTAGCAGAAGTAGAGTCGATGTAGCGCGGTGGTGCAAAAGTAGTCGTACTAGTGTCGCGCCTCCCCAACAGCTCCTTGTGACTGTTGCAGGATGCGGATCGTCCTAGTGTTGAAGCTTCGCAGCAACGCCTCCAAGGTATCCACACATACGGGGTAGGAACGCCATGTACCGAAGTGCTAGCGCCGGCTGCGCGATTCTGGATGGAGGAGGGGTGGCGGCTAGGGTTTTGGGAATTTTGAATTCCTGATATGTCTCTTCGTGTATGTCTCATATCGCAAAGCCACCACCTCCTCCTTTTATATAGACGTCTCATAATGGGTTTCAACCCTTGAAGCCCATTAGGAGCTCTAAGCCCATTACAACTCGGATTTCTATCCAAATTGGTTACAACCCCTTAAGCGTGCGACACTATAGATTCACGTGCACTCGGACATGGCTAAAGTACCCATATCAATCGTTGAGTACTCCTACTCGACCATCGGGTACACCTACTCGATCATCGAGTATTCCTACTCGAATATCGAGCATTCGACCAATAGTCGATAGCGGCCCATAGCA
Organism: Otatea glauca; assembly: GCA_036346275.1. Lineage (NCBI taxonomy): Eukaryota > Viridiplantae > Streptophyta > Magnoliopsida > Poales > Poaceae > Otatea > Otatea glauca. Next base: position 32,298 of record JAYEVK010000190.1, read on the forward strand.
GGACTTACCGACTCCCGAGTACATGTAAAGATCGGACGAACCTCAACAATGTCCTATATGCATTTCCTTTTGCCTCACGATATCGGTCAAACCTAAAGCGAGTTGTTATCATCCTTAGTTGGATGGCTCGACTACTCTATCTCGATGCCGTGACTCGGATTTCTTGAATACATCGAGTAACTCTTTACTCGAGTAGCATGGTCATGCATTTCCGAAATTCGACCACTCGAGAGGCCTAGAGATATCTCTCCTGTTGTTTGGAGGGGCAAATCCTATCTTGATCGACCTCACCTCGCAACATGTAGCATATTTCATGACAAACCCGAAAGCCATATTTATAACCCAGTTACGGAGTAGCGTTTGATGACCCCTAAGTAAGCCATTACGCATCTTGAGGACATATGACAATCTCTAGTCGAAGGATATATCATACACATCGTATATGAGACGAATTGATAACATGAAATAAAACAACGTCTCGTAGTGTCTCATAGTGGGTCAATGTCCAACACCATGTTCTCTAACATGTGTCCATATTATTGGTTTGATATCTATATATCTATGACCCGTGAAACATGGTAATCAACCAATACAGATGCTAGTCTACTCATATTTGTCCTCATATGATTATCGACTAGGGACCTCTTTTAGAATGGACATCATAAAGACGAATACAGAGTTTCACAAAGAAGTCACGCACTTTGTTAATCAATATCCATGATGTTATTCAAAGAATAATCTCATAGTTTATGAACATTTATGAAAATGTAATCATCTCTACGATTGTCTCTAGAGCATATTTCCAACAGGGCTAACCTGAAACCCAACAATCATAATGGTTTTTTTGCACGCTTTTCAAAACACACTAACTAGACCCGCTATCCTATCAACTAGACCACGATCCGACGGCCCTCATTGATCCTAGCAGCTTCTAGCTAGCATCTCATCCGTTCCTTGTTTTCTTGACTTACCACGACTCTGTCTTCGATCATCTTCCGGCAATCCTATAGCTAAAGTTCGAGGATTTTCTAATGTTTTCTCACTTCTAAGTGATGCGGGGGTACTGATTATTCTAGTTATTTTTCAAATGTCTGTGCTAACTTCTCTCAAGTTTATGCTAAGTACGATCAAAAGTTTGCTGGAGTTCGCATGCAGCGACTACCACCAACACCCACAACAGGTAAGAAAAAAACTGTGTGGAGAAAGATATGTGGTGCTGGTGGCTCTTCCTCAAGGAGTTCGACTACACAACGACAAGTGCGGACACATCAAGTGGTGGGGAGCTAGCTGCCTATTTCAACAGCGACACTGTCAATTACCAAGAGCAGCAAAAGGATGACTTTAGCATTTTACAGTGGTGGCATGAGCACAAGATAACAGATCCGGTGCTTTCTATATTAGCATGGGATATGTTAACAGTTCTTATTTACACGGTTTCTTCGGAGTCTGCTTTCAGTTTATCCGGTAGAATAATCGAGGAGAAAAGAACACAAGTGAGATGGTGAAAATACTTCTCACTATGAAAGATTGAGAACAAGATGATCAACGAGCTCAACATACTACAGAAAATGCTGAGATGACGGAGACGTTCGAAAATCTTTATTTAGATAATCTAGAAGAATAATTATAATATTCACTTTTTTCTGTATCGTGTTGTGTTTTTACTTGGCAAAGTTTTTAACGAGTCAGCCATACATCAATAAAGCTTATTATTTAATTCTAATTATTTGTCTCATTTTAGAATTTATCTCATATTTTAGATTTTTCTTAATTTATATATATTTTTTTAAAAAAATTCTACATCCTTCGAGTTTTTCTAATTATTCTAAATTTTTTCCATTTTTTTCATATTTTTTATGTATTTTTTCATACTTTTTCTATTTTTCATACTTTTTTTTTCTGTTTTTTTGAATTTTTTTGACGCTAACAGATCGACCCGGCCCGTTTCGTCCTGTCAGACCCGTGCCGACATAGCACAGGCCGTTAGCCTCGCAGACCGTGCTTGAGCCGTTTTTCCAACACATGGTCCAGTACAGCACAATATGACCTATTTACTAGCCGGGCCGGACTGTGCCGCCCGTTAGCCGCCTCTTTAAAAGCAAAACAAAACGGGGACTAAAATGAAAGAAAAAACCACGCGAATCTTGTCTCCTCCGTCCCACGGTCCCCCGCCCCACCGGTCACCACACCCCTTCTTGTCTCCCCCGTTCCCCGCCCCCTCTTCTCTGTTCCCTCCAAAAACCCTAGCAAAAACCCCAAATTCCCCATTCCCTCCTCCAAAATTTCAAACCCTGAATCGATTCAATCATGCGCTCACCCACCCCACGTTGAATTGAACCGCTCCAATTTTGTGACCTCTCCCATCCTATCGGATCTCACCAACCCATTGTGTTCCCCAAAAATTCAAAAAATATTCCGCCATCCCCAATCCGCTCTACAAATCCCGCCCGGATGCGCTCCTTTTTCGCCATGAGATCCCTCCTCGCCAGCTCCTCCCCTTCCTTCCTCCGCTCCAACACTTTCCCTCCGGGGTCGCCCCTCTTCTCGCTCCCTTTCCGGCCGGGTGTTTCCTGTTCCCGGCTTGGTGCGTCAAGGTCGGTCTCCGCGGCTTCGGCGGCCGAGTCTCGAAGCAGTGGTGGTGGTGGTTGTGATCCGGCGATGGAGGTCCGCGCGGCGCATTCCGGCGAGATTCACGTCATCGTGGGCCCCATGTTCGCCGGTAAGACCACCGCTCTCCTCCGCCGAGTCGAGGCTGAAGCCCGCACCGGCAGGTACGGACCCGATTTCCTTGTTTACTGGCTTATTGCGCTGGCAGGGTGGACCACCAGCCCGCGAAACCTTTCCGTGCTGGGTTCTGGGTAGGACGAAAAAGCTGTAGTTAAGAAGAAAAGGTCACTAGCGAATAATGTAATTTATGTAAGGCTGCCACTATGACCCAAATTTCTCAAAAGCTTGCATAAGAAGCTGTATATTTGTCAAGGTGTTCACTGTTTAGCAATGACACGATCCATGATCTTAGCATACAAACTATAAAAAATACTTAAATACATAAACAAATCTCTCAAGATTTTATGACGAGTAATTTCTACTAGTCAGCAGAAGATGATAGTCATTGGAGATAACTGCTGTTAGAAAACAAGCTTCTTGGGACAAAATAAGATGAATGTCTGTTGTTTCCCTCTCTCCCTAATTTCATATTTTTCTTCAGCCAGTGATGGAAATTGTAGTATGCAGCTTTCTTATAGCCAGATAATTGAATTGAACGGTACTTTGTTAACTTGATCGTTTGCTTGGCTGGAATAGTTGTGTTTTGATACCGTCCTGTGTGTTTGGTACAAGGTTTATGAAGGAATACGTGTAGGCTACACTAGTGTAAATTAAAAATTCAACCATGTAAACCAGGATGCTAAGCAAGTGAGAGATCATGGACCGCTATCACTAGACGCGCAGTGTAGCGGAAGAAAAGTTGAAGTAGACCGACTCAACGTAGCGTGTGTCTTGGAGCAGTGGTCGATCGTCCTCGAACGGTGATCGATCGTTCCCGAGCGGTGGCCGAACGTCCTCAAGCGGTGGTCGAACGTCCTCAAGCGGTGGTCGAACGTGCCTGAACGACTGTCTCGATCAGCATCGTAGTAGTAACAACACGCCTACCAAAGTCTGCACGTTCGGGAAAGAAACACAATGCGTCGGTGTGCTAGCATCAGCGTGCACGACAGGGCCTAGGCGGTGACGGCTAGGGTTTTTGGTGGGTGTGGTGGTGCAACAATTGCATAACCCTAGCCTTCACGTACTCCCTTTATATTGCCTCCCGGTGGAACCTTACGTTAGGGGCCTAACCAATGTGCAAAGTCCACTTAGCCCATTAGTGACGGGTCCAATCCAAACCAACGTATTCCAACCCGTTAAGTTTGTGACCCTGTATATTCAAGCATATTTGGCCATGGCGCGGAAACTCCTTTTGGCCTATAAGTCAACAGCGACCTTTAGCAGGGTATAGCAACTTCTAAATATACACGAAGATCATATTGGATGAACCTTGCTCATGTACCAATCCCTTTGCCTCATGATACTAGATCGAACTCAGGACGAGAAACGTGCCATCCTATGACAGCTCGATCCTTCACTCATTTTGTGGTAGATTACTCAGTTGCAATTGACTCCTTAATCACATTCGGCATGGCTATGCACTTCTTTAATCCAACCACATCGGGGGCCCCAGAGATATCTCCCATTATATAGGAGGGGCAAGTTCCATCCTGATGGCTAATATTCCTTCGCATGTTTCGTAGTAAACTCGAAAGCTACCTTATGACTATCTAGTTACGGAGTAGTGTTTGACAACCCCTATGTATACTATTACATATGTAGAAAACTATGATGATCTCAAATCTAAGGATCCCATATACACTATGTATAAGACCAACTGATGACACTTAAGAATATAACAATTCCCACAGTGTCTCATAGGGATGGCAGTTTTACTCATGGGTTTGGGTGTCTGCGGGTACCCGACCCGATAAGGGTGGGCATGGGTAGCATTTCAAACCCATGGGTTTTTGGGTTTAGGTACCCGATAAGACCATAGGATGGGCGTGAATGCCAATTTGTACCTATGGGTAACCAGTGAGTATCCTAGACATGTGGGCCCCACTTAAAATTTGTTTGGCCTGGTGGGTTTCTTTTTTTTTCTCGGCCAGGTCGGCCCATTTGGCCCAATCCGACCGGCTCAGCCCGACCGCTCCCCCTTTTTCCCTTAACCCTATCCCTGGCTCTCTCCGTTCGGTCGCAAGCCGCCGCCCTCATCTTTTCCCTCTCTCACGCCTCCAAATTTCCGAGCACCACAGACCCTTCGCCTGATGGCCGCCTCCGTCTCGCCCGCCGCCTCCAAGCCCCGCCGCCGCTATCGCAATCCACGCGCGTCCTTGTCTCCCTCGCCCTCCTCCGACTGCGACACCGACCGCCGCCGCAGATCTAGGGCTTCCCTGCCCGATCCCGACCGCGACTGCCGTCGCGACTGCAAGCTCTTCGAAGGCAACGAACTCCCTAAGTCTAGTAGGGATGAGGATCGCCCTCCCCGGCGCACTAGGGTATCTAATGGGGAAGAGGATGGTGACCGTCGCAAGAGGTGCTCTAGGGTTTCCGATGACGAGGAGGTTGATCGCTGGCAGAGGCGCCGTAGGGCTTCTGATGACAAGAGGGACGACCGCCGCAGCAAGCGCGACCGCGACCAGGACTTGTCTCCACAAGGGCTTCATGGTGAATTGTTGAAATCAACTTTTATTGCAAGTGCTTATTTTGAGTATATGGCATTCTGAACCTGTTAATTCACACCACTATTTTATCCCCCATATATATTTTGGATTTAAGACATAATATTCATTTCATTTGTGGACCATCAAATTGTTTTACATATGAGACATGAATTGTATATCAGGTCTAAAATATTTTTGCAATAACAGGATATTTAGCTTAACGATGTGATGCTGTGGATTTTGGCTGAAACCTGGAAGATGATTAGCTTTAACATACATTAAAAAAAAATTCTATTTATGAAGCTGTGGACTTGTAAATGTTGAACTTCTTAGTGAAGATGCATCTTGAAACACAGAACTAGACAATGGACTTAATGCTGTAAGCTTTACAAAACAGATAAATAATAGGACGGTTGAAGTGACACAGGAGTACAATGTTAGCTCTCAGTTTGTTGTTTACCTATCCATGTGAGGTCTGGAGATCAGGGTTCGGGTACCCATCGGGTTCGGGTGTGGGCACAGATTGTGCCTGTTAAGGTTTTCGGGTTCGGGTGGGCGGCACGTGGTTCAGGTTTCAGGCAGTGGTACTCGGAGGTACCCACCTGATTGCCATCCCTAGTGGTATAGGAGGGGCAAGTTCCATCTTGATGGCTAACATTCCTTCGCATGTTTCATAGTAAACTCGAAAACTACTTTTATGATTACTTAGTTACGTAGTAGCGTTTGGCAACCCCTATGTATATTATTACACATGTAGGAAACCTTGACGATCTCAAGTCTAAGGATCCCACATAAAACTATGTATGAGACCAACTGATAACACTTAAGAATATAACAATTCCCAGTGTCTCATAGTGGGCCACTCCAACACTATGTTCTTCAACATGTGTCCACATTATTGATTTGATATTATATCTATGATCCATGAAACATGATCATCAATCAATATATGTGCTGTCCTATAAATCACAATTGTCCCATGTAATGTTATAAGTTCAGGGATAATTTAAAATAATATGAAAACATGAACAAGGAGTTTCACGAGCAAGTCACATATTTGTTGATCGATACTAATGATATTTATTCAAGGGACAAAATAATCATATTATTCCATAAATATAGACGTAATACAATCATCTCCATGATTGCCTCAAGGGCATATCACTAACAATTCATGTGTTGGTGTCTTAACAAACGTGTTCAAGTATTAAATGGCATTGAAAGCATGTAACATATATGCGAGACTTGATTTTGTTAGCTGTTTTTTCTTTGGGTTAGATTATATATATTTTGGCATTGTCACCCCTTGCAATACAGGACTGTGGCACTCATAAAGTCTGACAAGGACAATCGATATGGATTGGATTCTGTTGTGACGCATGATGGCACAAAGATGGCATGCTGGGCGCTACCAGAGCTTTCATGTTTCCGAGATAAATTAGGAACAGAGGCTTATGATAAGGTATGGTGAAACACAATGTTATGTTGTAAATTGCTACTAAGCTGCATATAGTTTCTAATGGTTTGGAATATGGGTTCTTCAACATCACACTGCTATTGTTTGCTCGTCTAGTAGCTTCTTGCACTTGCGTTGTTTCTCCATGTCATGCCAACCTGCTTCAAAGAATATCTTTTTAACCAAAACTTGCATGTGACAAACTGTTCTTTGCACAATCAAGATCTTTTCATATGTTGTTCCAACACTTAATCGGTACCTTTTTCAGTGCTATTTCTTATTGAATATGGCCCATTTGTTTCCATTTGCCACACCTGCCATTGTTATGGCAGGGTTTTGTTGGAAGCTTTATCTTTAGTTTTTATCTGGTTTGTGAGAACCATGACAGAACAATCATGATTGAGGTGTTGTTACTGAGAGTGGTGAGATCTCCGATCTGGAGAAATCCGAACAGCTTAAAAATTAAAACATGAGAAATACATGATGGATTGTTTAGCGACCATTCTATTATAGATTACATATTGTGCTTGTCAATTTTGAGAATTTTGAACAACTCAGCAGGAATAAATGAATAATATCCACTGGATTAATCCACGATGATAGCTTTAAATTTTGGTGATCTTAGGAGACACCCAGTGGCTGAAGAAATCTAGTGACGTAACTATTTTCTTATCGGTTTGGGTTGGATCGTACTTTCAATAGGCATTTGGGAATCTGTATTGACTGGCTAGGGTTGACGTAATACAAGTCTGTTCTCACTAGAATTTGCTATTGCTTTGGAATAATATTTGTGTGCAACTAAAGAACCTGTAATACAGGTAGATAGAAATTAGACTATGACTTGCAGTAATTTCCTTGCAGAAAAAATAAATGTCATTTACCCATGACTCAACTTGGCTAATTTCCTTGCAGAAAAAATAAATGTCATTTAACCATGACTCAACTTGGCTAATTTTGACTAACAAACTGAAAAGGACAAAACTCTTTGAAATTATCTGAGTTATCTCTACACTCTTTTCGCTTTCTCATCTCGAACAATTTGACTTTTATTCCTTATTCTAATCTAATTCTATTGTTGAGACAATTGACAATCTTCTTTATTTGTTCCAGATAGTTCCTGCCTTCATGATGACTTATATTATTTCAGTTTTGACAATAAAAAGTTTCATATGTTTAGAGAAATGCTAATGCCATGGGGAAAGGGTCTAATGATGCATTGTAATAAGTCATTAATGTAGCAGTATATTCAAATAGTGATGGGTAAGAAATGAGATATGAACCATGGTTTTCTTTACAGAAAATGTTACACACTATCTGGTTGTTTGTTGATGGTATGTGTCTGATTTCAACGCACGTCCACAACCCCATCACAGATTAACAATACATGCACATATCTTGGATGTAGTCTTCTCTGCTAGGTAGAAAAGAGAAGGATATCTGGACTTTAACCACATGTGCCTCCTGTAAATACAAATATAGATAAAAAATGGCCCAATAATATTTATCACTACATTCACAATACATGCACGTATCTTGGATGTAGTCTTCTCTGCTAGGTAGAAAAGAGAAAGATATCTGGACTTTAACCACATGTGCCTCCTGTAAATACAAATATAGATAAAAAATGGCCCAATAATATTTATCACTACATTCACCCTGCACCTAGATATGCGTGTTACGCTATTGCCATTTAGACCAATACAGATAGAAATGTAATTTATTATTGGATGGTTACTTATCAGATCTAATATCTAGATCAAGCACCATGTACTTGTTTGAATCAAAGTTACTAGAAACGCGGTTCGTCCGAGTCGTGGTATGGGATTCGGGTTCACAGTTGGCCACTTTTTTTTTTTTTCCAATTTTCACTGTGAACACGAACCTCGTGTCCTAAACCGGTTCGGATTCGACGAATCCGGTTCACGATTCGCGGGGATTTACAGTGAATCCGGTAACTATGATTTGAATACTAACTACTAGCTTTCTCTTGTAGAAAGCTGTTTCGATGAGCTAAATCTTCTATATGTTTCAGAACCTTGTGCCCTGCTCCAAATGAGCTTGAATTTCAACATATTTTTCATAGCCTTAGCGCCAGATGCGAAGAGGAACTCTGCACCCATCCCATATTTAGGCTCATGAAGGGTAGCAGATAGACAAGTTTCTTGATTAGTTGATTAAATATTAGCATAAAGCAATTCTTCATTATTCAAAATAGGCCTTCACAATGTTAGAAGCCAGGTAAGTTTGGTAGCTACTGAAGTTGATGCAATTCTACGTAGACAATTTGACCTGTTGACACCATGATCAGTGGGATCGAAAAGAAACCAGGATCAGTGGTCATTTTAATGATTAACTGATGTTTGGGTATTTGATGGTACTGTTGATAACTAAACCATAAGAGATATCAATGTGGATGTCAAGTTCTGTAGGTGCATTTATGCAAAGACTTTCAATATTAGTCTATTTTCTGAGGAATAGTTGTTTCACAATGTTAGTCTATTATTGTAATCTAGGTGTAATTATTGTGGTCTTTATGTCTGCCCTTGATTTTATTGTCGAGAGAATGTTGAGTGGCAGAACATTTCATTTAATACGGGCATGTTTGGTCCATCTCTATTAAATTGTTACTCACTTTTGTGTTTCCTTTGTCCTAGCATACGGTGGGCATAGACTAACATTGTGAAACAGATGTAGTATTTCTTTAGTTATTTTTTTCTAGCATAGTTTGGCTTCTACTGCAGATGATTGCAGCAACACTTACAACTATGTTTCCCCAACTTTGACAACTAATGTACATAAAACTATGTCGATCAATCCCATGAAAATAAAACCAATAACTTTGCCATAAAGAAACTACCATTATATTATAATTTATAAACTTTTGCCAACAAATAATTATAGAAAATTGGTCAAATATGCACCTTGGAGGCCATGCAATTTCAAAAACAACAAACAATAATAACCAAGCCGTTTGTCCCAAACAGGTTAGGGTACTAGGAAAGAAACCCTAACTTCTACGCACTCTATCAAACACCAAATTTTTGGGAACCTTTCAATACCTCAAGTCACTTTTAACTGTTTCTTCCACATTAGTCTCGGTCGACCTCTACCTCTTCTTATATTTTCAAGATGACTTAAAATTTCACTATGCACCGGTGCCTCAAGAGGCCTCCGTTGTAGATGTCCAAACCATCTCAGATAATTTTGGACAAGCTTTTCTTTGATTGATGCTACCTCAATCTTATCACATATATCATCGTGGATTCGATCTCGCCTTGTATGACCTCAGATCCACCAAAACATCTGCATCTTTGCTACGCTCATCTTTTGTACAAGTTATCTTTTTGTCGTCCAACATTCCGCTCTATACAATATTATAGGTTTAATTGCCGTCCTATATAACTCACCTTTTATCTTTTGAGGGACTTTTCTATCACATAGGACATCCGATGCTTAGCGCCATTTCAACCACACCGCTCGTATCCTATGGCTCACATCTTCATCACTCCCTGTCACTCGGTAGCATCGATCCCAAATATTGAAATATTTCTTTCTTGGGCACTATTTTTATCCAGACTAACATTTCTATCACCTGTCATAGCACCGTTGAAAACACATCTCATATACTCGGTTTTAATCCTACTACTGTTCATTTCAAAAACAACAAAATATTGTAAAAGTGAATCTTGGCCTCATAAAACCTGTACTGTTCATGTTTGCTGTTTATCTGAATTTTTTTAACAAAACAGTGATCTTTGAGTAATTGTGGCCAGGTAGCTAAATAGCAAACTTACTACACTTTCCAATCAAAAGATTTTGATATTTTTGACTTTTCACGGTCTCTAGGATACATCTTTAGACATTAGTTTTGGTCACTGTGTATAAACAGTAAAACTTGTATATTGTGAAAGTATTTTTCATGCCAAATCTACTCATTAATGTGAACAGTCTAAATATCCAAAAAGAGTTTATTGATCAAACACCATATACTTTGTCCGCATGCTTGTACTGAGGTTTGTGACCAGAGGGCATGCTATCGTGTTTCATCATATGATAGGTCCATTAGTTATGTTTAGTGCCTCAACTACATGCCTGGTTGAGTAAAATGTGACTGATTTCGGTTTACTGGTTTATTAGTTTTTGGCCAGTCCTGGAAAAATACCTGTTTGCTGCATCTGAAGTCAAAACTTTGCTTATCTGGATTCTTATCTCAAGTGTCATGATACACTCACTATTTGAGGACTGAGGTGCCTCATTGGTGCCTCGCCCAGCCAACACTGCCTTCTTGATATCAGAGCTGTTGGTTCTGTCATATGGCAGGGTAAGGTTCTCACTAAAATTGGCTGCTGCAGGTAGATGTCATAGGCATTGATGAAGCCCAGTTCTTTGGTGATCTTCATGGTTTCTGCTGCAAAGCTGCTGACCATGATGGAAAAATTGTTGTCGTTGCAGGGCTAGATGGTGATTACAAAAGGTACTTATTGATTTATTTGTCTTGAATCTAATTCGAGTTACGTATACAACTGCAAAAAATCCTAGTAAATAGGATGATATGGATGCAAAGATGAACATTTTCCAGATTGAATATCATGCTAGCACTTGATGATGTGTTGGCAGGAACAAGTTTGGCTCAATTCTGGACATTATTCCTCTGGCTGACTCGGTCACCAAGCTAACAGCACGCTGTGAGTTGTGCGGTAGCCGGGCCTTCTTCACCTTGAGGAAGACGCAGGAAACCAAGACTGAACTCATTGGAGGGGCTGATGTGTATATGCCCGTATGTAGGCAGCACTACATGGACGGGCAGATTGTTATTGAGGCCACAAGGATTGTTCTGGACCTTGAAAGATCCAGTGTGACCCACGCTGTAAAGTAGCTCACAGCTAGACCTTTGTATGACAGTATGCAATGTGTAACATTATCCCATGTATCTTTGCCTGTTGGAGAAATCTCCATCTCTTAAATACAGCATTCAAGTTATCTGCTGGCCGAAGCACTGTTGGCCGAGTGTGAGATGCTCAAAAGAAGTATTCTCATGGTAGAAAGTACACTGAGAGGAGATTGTAAATATTAAGCAAGTGCTGGCAGTCCGGACTTGGTTGTTTAATGACTGATCAGAATTGTCATTTCAGTCTGAAGTTATTAGAATTATCCTCTTTGTACTTCCATGTCTGCATCTGGTTTCATGTAATATCCAATTTGCTTGACGGTTTTCTAAAAAAAGAGATACTATATCTGTAGTGTTGAATGTTGAATTTTGTTTCGGATGTACTGCAATTGTTGACCACCTCACAAATCTCAAAAACTGCTTAAACCCTAGGACCTAGTTATGTATGTGGGTCCAGGTTGGGAAAACTTCTGATTATGTAGATTCTGGATTCTTTAAGAATTTGGTGAGTGATAGTTTTTGATTTCATGTATAAATCTGCTTCTGATTGTGGGAGAAGTTTTTTTTGGAGAATTTAGAATCTGGATTCTTGGAGAATTAGATGCGATCAATTCACCTGATTCTTGGAGAATCTATAATAGTCACAATGAAAAGCTTCCAAATTGGGTCGTAGCTTGGGTGTCGGTTGGTGGCCTTCACCTTTGAGTACTCTAATGTATCTTATCAAAGAGGAAGGAGTAAGCTTTTCTCTTAACTTAATTTATGCTCCGTGGTGGGTGTTTTGGTAGTTGGTGTGGATACGCTTATGTCTAGTACTATTTGGTTAAATATATTAATTACCTACAAAGAATTACTAAGTTGTATCGAATATTTACACTTGAATTTTTTTCTTAAGCAATCTTCACTATATTTACACGAGAAATATATACTGCCTAATAATAGGTGCTTGCTTGTTGCTAGGTATAGATTGCAAGAGCAATAAATGGAGTTGAATTGCATCGAGGAATCATGGTGAAACTCACAAGGTGAGAGGATGAGAGCTACATAGAAGAACTAGAAGGCAATTTAGACCACATGCATACGTGTCGGTACCCGAATATGCAAATCCGGACCCTTTGTGTATACCACACTAGTCTAGCATCACGCAGGGTTAGACTAAGAACATTAAACTAAGACATTGCAGCGAAATTGAAACGTAAATAACCCTTCAATATACCACATGCAACTGACAAGACTCACACCCTAAACATTCGTCTCATCCTAATATTCCTCCTCCATAGCCGGTGTAGACTCCTCAACTGGTGATGTTGTTGGCAAGGGTGAGTACTTAAATCACTCAATAAGTTTTGCACAGAATGCAATTCTAACATAACTATATGCAAGGCTTATTCCAATGGAATGGCTAACATGGTTATTTTGCAGTAAAGCAGAATTTATAGATGAGTACAATAAGTAGATTGAAAAGAGAGTAAAACGAATAATAGTAAATAATAACTTTCAGCATTTCTCAAGTAAACATGGCATCTAGCCCTAAGTCTAGTTCCAAACTTTCCAACAGTAACCTGCCATCCCAACCGAGTTTTTATTTTACAAAATCTAACCCTTAACTGTAATTCCCGAGCATTGCTCAATATCGCGAGTATGGCTATTCGAATAGGTTTTATACTCTGCAGAGGTTATGTGCTTTACCCACACGGCATGAACATCTCTTTGTGCAATCGATATTGACACACTTCCTTTGGTGTGTCATAGAGATATCATAACAAAGCCTTTACAATGCTCTATTTTAACCCAGTACTACCCGCTAAGGTTTCAACACTGATGGGACTGGTTACCACACTTAGGGCCCCTCTTGCGCCATGTGAGTTCATGAAAAGGTCGAACCTCCCACCACCACTGGCAGTACCAAAGCTAAGACATTACAAATTAATTAGCTAGGTTCGTCCTATTACAAACATGTAGTTGCATATTTGACTCAGGTCAAAAGTTTACAAGATTAAGTTCTTAAGATGACTAAGGCAAGACTTCTACATACCCTCTGCCTTTTCGGCCCACCTTGGCACACTGCCCCTTGCCACTTGCCCCAATCTAAATGATTACCACCCTAGATGATTACCAAGCACCACATGATATCAACAAGTCAACATCGTTGCGTGACCTCGTCGTCACAACAACTCAACATCATTGTGTGACAACACCTGACACATCAATTCTATAAACATATTCCATATTCCATTAGTTAAGATTAAATTGATATCACAAAGACATGTGAAGAACGCGGCATGGCTAAGCAAAATAACACGGTCTAACAAACCCATGTCGATCATTAATATTAACCAACTAGTAATGAACCAATCTAGGGTGACAATTAATCATGACATACAAATGACAATGTAGGTGTCAGGGATCGGTACCCTCGCCACGCGTAAGCGCCCCCCGGGGTCTCGTGGCGGTTTTCCACGGGCCCACGGGCTCATCTCCGACCTGGGAGGTGCCCTCCCGATGCTCGGGCTCGGGACCAACGAGTTCGGGCACAGGCGCAGGACCAGGTACCATTTGCCTCGACCTCGACGCCTCGACCTCAACACCTCCACGACCTCCAAAGAAGAAGACATCTGTAACGTTTTATTTATCTTGTGTAAAAACTCTCCCCTGCGTGGGAATTAGCGCTCTACCTACCCCTGCGTGGGAACTAGGGTTCAACAGCTCCCGTCAAGCTCTCAACAGCTCCCGTCAGACTCTCAACGGGTATTGACGCCTCTCGTCAGCACCCGTCAGCTCGCCACGAGCTCCTAATGTCAGCCTTGGGACCAAGCAGCAGGGTCCCCAAAGGGCTATATAAGCCACGGATCACCTCGACCAAAAAGGGGGAGGGGAGGAGAGAAAGAACGGAACAACAACGACAAACAAGCAGAGAAGAACAGCGCCACAGAGCGACTCCCTAGCTCGGGCCCTGTTTGTACTCTCTCACCGAACCACATATACATCTTTCGCCTCAGGGCAAGACTGAAGTAGAGCTGTTACCCATCCTCGGGGGCTTGAACCAGTATAAACCTCGTGTCCAGTGTCTCTTCCCTGATGACCTCCCCGCGACGCTAGGCGCCTCCGAAGAGCACGACTTCAGGTCCCGCTCCCGAACAATCTCCTAAGTATCCCCCCTCTCTTCTGTGGTTGATGGTATCGATCGTCGACAGCTGGCGCCCACCGTGGGGCCCGAGTTTCGCTCGTTCAGAGTTCTTTGCTCCAGCGTCGCCGGCACCTTCGGCTTCGACGGCGACATGCCACGATCAGCAAAACTGGACTAGGCCGACGGTCCTGAGTGTGAAGGCTCCACCTCCATGTTCTCGCCTTCGCCGTCGTCGCGCGAACGCCTGGCCTTCATGGCCGGCGGCCGCGAGGCAAGCGCGGGAACAAGTGATGGTGGCCTAGAAACCCCAGAGGAGGTGGGTCGATTGGTCCAGGTTACCATCAACCAGGCCATCACCGCCCTCCAACGGGAAGAGCGCGAAGGGCTCTGCGTCTCGTCTGGGCATCGCAGCCCTACTCGCATGGACGATCCCGGTCGGGAACGTTTGCGGGCCATCGCCCGGGTCATGGTTGATCCTACACGGGCGGGGTCGGCTCTCTTTCGCCCATCCCTCATCGAGGAGCTTGGCAGGGCAGCCGACGAGGCCATGCCCTCGCAGCAGGAACGACACCAGCCCCCCGAGCCTCACTCCGTAAACAGCGACGACAGTTCGTCGCATGGCCACCGCCGCTCTCGCCGGCCGACTCCATATCCGCGGGTCCGGAGCCCTCCGCGGCCGTCCCCGCCCCATCGGGACCTGGGCCCGACACGCGGGCGTCCCTGCGGTCAGTAGAGCGGTAGCAGCACTCGCTCGAGTAGCGACGCTTCCGGGGGTCTGTCTCCGGATATTCCCCCGAGGCGTCAGAAGGTTCGTGATCGATGCCGTCGGCGGCGACCCCTCAACCGCCGGGGATCGTCGCGGTGCGCGCGTCGGCTCGGTCGATCACCTCGCGCGGCGGCAGCGGTCTTGCCCCAACCTACGGCTGCCCAGCGTACTCCGTCGGCCTTCGTCGGGTACGCTGGCCGGCTCGGTTCAAGTCTGCCCCGATAGAGCGGTTCGACGGGACCAAGAATCCCGACGAATTTCTCTCAATCTAGTCCACCACGATCCTGGCGGCCGGTGGGGACAAGGCCGTGATGGCCAACTACCTCCCTACCGTCCTAGACGGCGCTGCTCACACCTGGCTCTTTAACCAGGCCCCCAACGCCTTCCAGTCATGGCGCCAGGTGTGGAGCGCCCTCCGGTCAAACTTCCAGAGTTGCTACGAGCGCCCTGGACGAGAAAGGGACCTGGATCGCATCATCCAGGGCAAGGGTGAACCTCTTCGCGACTTCGTTCACCGGTTCACCCGCACAAGAAATTCCATCCCGAACATCTCCAGCGAGGCCGTCGTCAAGGCCTTCAAGTTCGGCGTCCGGGACAGGTGCCTCACCGAGGACCTGGAGATCACTGCCAACCTCAATGTCCACAGATTGTTTCGGACGGTGGAGCGTTACGCGGATGCAAACGACGCCATTCATTGCAAGCGCGACTATGATCAAGGTAAGCTCGGTTGCATCCCTGGTGAGGCCGGGCCGTCTGGTGCCAGGGACACTGGCCCTGACCCGCGTAGCAAGAAGCGAGGGTAAGGTCGCCACAATGGGGGCGGCCAGCTACGCGTGGTCGCTGCAGCAGAAGCGGGGCACGAAGTGATGGAGGTGCGGCGACCCGACCACAATGAGCCTCGCCCTCAGCGCGGTCAACCGCGACATCCGCAAGCGCAACGACAACCCCAACAAGGGCAGCGTCGCGCCGTGCCACAGCAAGTACAGCAGCGGGCCGACCCCCAGCAGGGCGTCGCCCGACCTAATGCCAACGAAGCCAGGCCCGGATACGATCCGAACAAGTTCTTCCTGTTCCATAGGGCCCACGACCACGACCTACGGAGCTGCAGAATGTGGCAGTTCAAGATGGACGCCTTCTACGACGGGCATGGAGAGATGTCCACGCTCCCGAAAGGGGACAAGCTGCCCGACAGGGATGATGACCGTGGGGGCCCAGAGGGCCTCGATCTACAATTCCAGCAAAGGCGATCGCCGCGTCGACATGATCTTTGGTGATTCATCCGCATACCAATCCCGGCACGAGCTCAAGAGCGCCGCACGCACCGTATACCAAGCTTCGGCCGGGAAGCCCGACGACCAGCCTTGTAAATGGGCTGGTGTTCCGATCACCTTCTCCCGGGATGATGCTCCCCCGGGAATGTCCAAGGACCTTAAGACCACCTTGGTCGTGGCCCCGACCATAAGCAACACTGTGGTCGGGAGGGTTATGGTTGACGAGAGGAGCTCCTCAACTGCTCTGGCTAGCTAGTATTTGGACCGGATCTGATTCCCGATCGAAGATCAGGAGCATAGCGGTCCCCTTCTTCGACATCGTGTCGGGGAGCTCGACCACTCCGCTCGGGTAGGTGGTCCTGCCCGTCACCTTCGGCGACTCGGCGAACTTCCGCACCGAGTTGATCACCTTCGAGGTGGTGGATGGGGATCTCCCTACAACGCCATCCTAAAACGGCCGGCTTTGATCAAATTCATGGCGATCAACCATTACGGCCACCGTTGCATGAAGCTCCCCGGGCCCCAGGGTGTCATAACCATCCGTGGCGACCTCAAGGTGGCGCACTGCTGCGAGGAGAAAGCCCTGGCGATTGCGGGCATGCTCCCCCAGTGGGGCCCCGAGGTGGAGATAAAGGATGCCTGCCGGAAGGCGGTGATCCAACCCGGTGGCCCGATCAAGACCGTCCGACTCGAAGAAAGCGACTCGGACAAGCGCGCCCACCTTGCCGCCCAGCTCGATCCGAAATAGGAGCTCGAGCTCGTCGCCTTCCTCCGTGCCAATAAGAGCATATTCGCGTGGGAACCAGCAGAGATGCCAGGGGTCGCGAGGGGGGTGATCGAGCACCAATTGCAAATGAGGCCTGGCTGCAGGCCCGTACGCCAGAAGCTACGGCGTTTTTCCCCCAAGAAGGTGGCGATAATCAGGGAGCATCTCGACCAGCTCCTAAAGGCCGGCTTCGTTCGTGAGACTAATTATTCCAAATGGCTGGCCAACCCGGTGATCGTGCAAAAGAAAGGCGGGAAGTGGAGAATGTGTGTCGACCACACGGGTTTGAATTCAGCATGCCCGAAGGATAACTTTCCTCTTCTGCGCATAGATCAGATCGTGGACTCCACCGGCAACACTAAAATGCTAAGTTTCCTCGAAGCCTACTCCAGCTACCATCAGATCAAGCTCGCGGCAGGCGACGATGACAAGACAGCCTTCATCACGTCGTTCGGAACATTCTGCTTCACCACTATGTCGTTCGGCCTCCGCAACACCGAGGCGACGTTCCAACGGCTGATTTCGCGGACCTTCGACCCCCAGATCGGGCGGAATCTCGAGGTCTATGTCGACGACATCATCGTCAAGAGCTCTTCAAGGCCCTACGCCAACATCGGGTTTTCGAGTGGACCCCGGAAGCCCAGCGGTCCTTCAACGAGCTGAAATCATATCTCTCGAGCCGCCCGCTGCTCACGACCCCGCAGCCGGGCGAAGTGCTGTTGCTTTACATCGCGGCCGCGGTGTAGGCCGATAGCGCCGTCCTAGTGGCCGAACGGGATGGCCGGCAGCAGTCGATCTACTATGTCAACGAAGTGCTTCACGGGCCAAAGGAGCGCTACCCCCAGGTCCAGAAGCTGCTTTATGCTCTCTTCATGGCCTCGCGCAAGCTCTGGCATTACTGAGCTGCGCCGTGTCGTTCGGCGGGTTCCGCTTCGGCGAGATCCTGAAGAACTCGGAGGCAAGAGGCCGCATCGCCAAATGGGCCATGGAGCTAGCCGAATTCGACATTCGGTTTGTGGCATGCTCCACCATCAAGTCGCAGGCGCTCGCCGACTTCGTGGTCGAGCAGACGGCAGAGCCCACCCCTGAACCCAAGGCCGAGGAAGAAGGTCCCTGGACCATGTTCTTCGATGGCTCAAGGTCGTTTAAGCGCTCGGGGGCTGGCGTCCTCATTATCACCCCTCAGGGAGATCCCCTGAAGTATGTAATTCGCTTCGGCTTTCCCGCGACCAACAATGTCGCGGAGTACGAGGCCCTCTTGGTCGGTCTTCGGGCATGCAAATCGCTGGGCGTGCCCTGACTGGTCATGAGGGGAGACTCTCAACTCGTCATCAACCAGTACAACAAAGACTACCAATGCTCGGAGCCTTCAATGGCGAAGTACCTCGCCGAGGTACGCAAGATGGAGAAGTGGTTCAAAAACCTTGAGATCGGGTACATTCCTAGGAAGGACAACTTTGGTGCCGATCTCCTGTCGAAGCTCGGGTCATCCGACGACGAAATTCCGTCGGACGTCATCCTCGAAGCCTTGCTGACCCCGACCGTCGTCGACCTGGAGGCTTCGGTGGCCCTCCTCGAGAGTGTTCCCTCGTGGATGGACCCGTTCATCAAGTTCCTCAACTTCAGCGATCTCCCACCTGGCCCGATCGAGGGTAGCAGGCTCAAGCGCCGTGCAGGCTCGTACGGGCTTATCAACGGATAGTTGTATCGACGGGGCACTTTGGGCGTCCTCGCCAAGTGCATCACCCCGGAGGAAGGTAAATACTTGCTCAATGAAATTCATTCGGTCCTCTGCGGCGCTCACTCTTCTTTCAGGCCACATCAGGGACATATGCCAACCTTCACTCAGCAATCTTCTGAAGACTCTCATCATTCTCATCACTCTGAATTTGCTGAGCCTGAATTGTCACATGATTATGGTCATCAACCATCTTGGTGGGGCTCACAGCCAGGTTGGTTCACATCTTTTGAGCAACAGTACAATTCTGATCTCAGAAATGCTCAAGAAAATTTTGAAGAAGAAAGGAGATTGGTAGCCCAGAGATATAATGAACAAATGGCAGCAATTCACCAACAGCAAGAAATGATGCAAAAGATCTATCAAGACCAAGCAAATCTCAGGGATGAAACTTATAAAAGGTTTGATATGATCAGAGGAAATCAATGGGATCTGAGGAAGTGGATAGGTGAGATCAAAACTGAACAGCTTGTGATCAAGGACAGAATGTATGATCTCAACAAAAAGCAGAATGCTCAAGATGCAAAGGTTGACAAGTTCGCTCAAAATGTATACAAGAACTTTGAAAAGACTGGCAGCTGTTTGGATTGGCAAGAAGATATGTTTGATTATCTTCGGGACTACACTGAAGATGCTAGAAATAATTTGGTATCTAATCAGGAACAAATTGCATAGCTCTTATTGGATAAGTCTGATGAAACTCAAGAGCTAATCAGGAATTTCCAGCAAGACTTCAGTGAACTCGTCTCTTAGTAATCTATCTAAGCTTGTTATAAGAAGAAGAATCTGCTATACAGAAACTCAAGTCTTTTATGGACTTTGCTTTATGCATTTGCTTTTCTAGAATCTTTTTGATATCTAAAAAAAACCTATCCTGAATGCTTCTGAATTTGCTTCACGTATTAAATTGAATTTCCTGAATGTTTCTGAAGTTAATTGAATTTCATCTCATGCATTCATTCAGGGGGAGTATAAAATACTTGAGTCGTTTAAACTACTTATTTGTTCTATCAGACTAACTTTTATCTACAGGATAAGAAATAAGTAACCTTGCTAGCTCTCTAAGTATAAAAATCAGAAATATTGTCATCAATCACCAAAAAGGGGGAGATTGAGAGCATCTAGGCCCCCTATTCTTTTTATTATACTTATTTTGTAGGTTTTGGTGTTGATGATCAAGAAGCATACTTAGTACAAGCTTACAAATGCTATTCCTGAAGAACAAGGCTAAGGCTTTTATTTGTAGATTTGACTTGGGAGTTGATTCAAGTCACATAGCTAGAATAACCATACTATTAAGAGGGATTATTCATAAGAAATGATCTTGGTTCATATGCAAAATCACTAAGATTACTTGGAGCATAAGTCTTTTCATACTTCTCTTCTTAAAATCCTTGTCTTCCCTCTTTTAGCCAAAAAAAAAGAGTCGCTTGTGGACTAACTTCTTTGAAATCTAGCGCTAAAAAATCAAGGTTCAATTTCTAACCGAGCGTACACCATGTACGCCGGACCGACTTTTTCAGTCAGACGCTAAGAGTCCTCTTTGATAAAATTCAACCGAGCGTACACCGTTCACGCCGGACCAATTTGAACCCAGTCTTTTTCAGTCCGGCGTATAATACTTCTCTGCAGACCAACTTCTTTAGTCCAGTGTTAAGATTTACGCCTCAATCTTAACCAAGAATCTGCGAGGTTTAGAGGACTATTTTCTTGTGTACGCGGACCAACTTTTTCGGTCGGCGCAAACATAACTCACTTGAGATAAAACCGACCATTTACTCTTGTACGTCGGACCAACTTTTTGGTCGGCGCAAGCGTTGTTTTGGTACTAAGTTAGAACAAGCCATGTATACGCCGGACCAACGTTTTTGGTCGAGCGCAAACATAGTTTGCCTGGCTAAATCAAAACATATGCACAACGGACCAATTTTATTGGGCCGACGCAAATCTTCTTTTTGCCAGTGTAAATCTCTGCTCTCTTCACATATACGACGGACCGATTTCTTCGATCTGGCGCAAATGGGTCATTCTGAGTACAACAATGCCTCTCAAATCTCATGTACCCCGGACCGACTTTTTCAGTCCGGCGTGTGTGTACATTTTGAAGAGGAACGCGGTATGATACACTAGCACAAAAAAAAATCTACCACATAACTAGAAAGCTACTCGCAAGAAGGGGATCACAGATTAGATTACCACTAGACGCGCAGTTGAGGAATCCTTCGCGCGTCGATGTAGTGGATCGTCCTCGCCGCAGTCATTGCGTCGATGGAGTGGATCGTCCTCGCCTCGTCGTGGATCGTCCTCCCACGCCGCGATCGCGCAGCGACATCACCATGATGATCCACACGTCCGAGGATGGGCGCCGTGCGTCGGTGTGCAAGTACTTGATTGCTCGGCAGGGGCAGCGAGAGGAGGAGGCTAGGGTTTCGAGTGAATCACTTCTAAACTGTGGGAAGCACACCCTGTGCCCACCCTCCTCCCCTCTTTATATAGCCACGAGATGAAACCCTAAACCAGGGCCCATCAGCGTGCTATGCTCATGATGTCTATTAATTACGGATCCAATCCAAATTAATGCGTCCCAGCCCATTAAGTGTGTGACCCTGCAGGTTCACGTACGTTTGGACATGGATTAAAAAAACTCCTTTTCAATCCAATAGTTGGTAGCGGCTCCTTGCAAAGTATGCCAACTTCCAAACATATTATGATCAAATCGGACAGAACCTATCAAAAATACTCATGTAATAATCCCTTTGCCAAGTATATGAAGATTGAACTCAAGGCGAGAAGCATGTCATCCTTTGATGATTCAATCCATCTCTCGTATCCGTGATATATTAATAAGTTGTGATTGACTCCTCAATCACGGCATGGCCATGCACTTCCTTAATCATATCACACGAGTGGCCTTGTCATATATCTCCGTTTCATTGGAGTGGCAAATTCCATCTTGACTGCTCACTTCCCTCTAAACGTTTCATAGTAAACATGAAAGCTACCTTTATAACTATCCAGTTAGGAAGTAGTGTTTGATAGCCCCAAGGAAAACTATTACACATGTAGGGAATATGACAATCTCAGGTCTAAGGATCATACATCTACTATGTATGAGATACACTGATGACACATAAGAATGAAACATTCTCGCAGTGTCCCATGGTGGGTCTATCTAACCCATGTTCTTCAACATGCGTCCACAATGTATAGATGATATATCCATATCCCATGGTCTATGAAGCATGATCATCGATCACTACATGTGCTGATCTATTCTTCGTTGTCCTATACGATGATATCCGATCAGAGATATTTATCGAATTATATCAATAAGTAAAGAGCTTCATAAGCAAGTCACATACTTGTTGATCAATACAATGATATACATTCATTGGATCAATAATCATATTATTATTCATAAACATAGTCATTTTACAATCATCTAAATGATTGCCTCAAGGGCATAACACTAACACATTTCTCCTATGACTCATATATCTTAAAATACTCGAAAAGACAGCTTGTGACCTGTCTTCCTACCTACCCCAACGGGCAAAAGTTAGGTACAACGGTTATTTCTGTTCAGGGTCTATATATAGAATGCCTGTGTTCACAAATCACACACAGAGCTTTTGTACATTCACATTTTTGATATCCTGAACACCTTTGACATCATTCAAATCCTATACAACTCTTTGATCTTTAGAATTCCTGAGTTTCATTCCATCAAAGAGTTTTGAGCTTCAACTCAGAAAATCACAAACACTCATTCTAAATATTTAGAGTGCTTGCTCCAAGCTAAGTCTAGTTTGCATCTAGCTACTAAACCAAGAGACAAGGCTTGTGGATAGTCTATTACTCTTGGAACTAGCTGTTCCTAGACGGTTGGAGAAGTTGTTGGTGCGACCTATCCAACAGTGATTGTAGAAGGCCACCATTGCTGTGAAAGGTTTGAGACTCACCTCACTAGAGTAGTGAAAGAGTCAAGATAGTGGAAAATCAAAAGCCATTGAGATTGGCTGTTTGGTGGAGCAATACTTCTAAGGAAGTGCTCTAACGGGGACGTAGGAGTGATCTCTAAACATCGATGAAAAATCATTGTGTTCTCCTGTGTTTGTTTTTATTTCTCTTTATTCTCAATATAGTTTCTCTTTCGAAATTCCCCGTCTTACAAAGTTTTCTTGAACAAGTGTTGTTCTGGATTTTTATTCTAACTGCTTCTGTTTCTGCGTTTTTATTGAGATTTTTTTTTCATAATAACAATTATAAAAAGTTTTAAAGTTGCCTATTCACCCCCCCTCTAGGCCAACTTGATCCTTACAGGTCGGGAAGGTGTTCCGAATGGGATTCTATTGGCCGATAGCGCTCCAGGATGCCCGGGACATCGTTCGCACCTGTCGAGCTTGCCAGTACCATGCTCGGAAGGCACACCAGCCGGCCTACGCCCTCCAGACCATCCCCCTCGCTTGGCCGTTCTCGACCAGGGGCCTCGACATCCTCGGCCCCTTCCCCCAGGCGGTCGGGGGAAGAAGTTCCTGTTCGTCACCATCGACACCTCCCCGAAATGGGTCGAGGCCAATCCGGTCTCGGCCATCACGGCTCAAGCGGCGGTGAGATTCTTCTGCTCATTTATAGTCTCAAGGTATGGGGTCCCTTGCAGGATCATTACCGACAACGGGACGCAGTTCACCAGCGAACTGTTCCAAGAGTATTGCGAAGATAGAGGGACCAAGATCTGCTTCGCCTCGATAAGTCATCCCCAAAGCAACGGGGCGGTCGAGCGCGCCAATGGACTAATCGTCCAGGGCGTCAAGAAGCAAGTCTTCGATGAGCTCGGGCGGAGGGGCCGGGCTTGGGTGGACGAGCTTTGTATTGTCCTCTAGTCCCTCCGTACCACGCCAAGCCGAGTGACAGGGGCAACCCTCTTTCAGCTCGTCTTCAGTACCGAGGCCGTCCTGCTCCCCGAAGTCGCGCTGGGCTCTGCTAGGGTTAGCTCGGTCGACCAGGTCGACCTCGAGCAAGAGCGGTCCCTCGACCTCGCCCTGGCGGAGGAAGTAAGATGCCGTGTGCTACTGCAGTCGGTGCATTACCTGCAATCTCTTCGCAGGCACGCTTCCCGATCGGTACGACCCAGGGGCTCCTGGTTGGGGACCTGGTCCTAAAGCGGATTCAGGACCGGTTCGGCACCAACAAATTATCCCCGCTGTGGGAGGGCCCCTACCGCATCGTTTCAGCAGGTCGCACGGGTGCTTACTGACTGGCCATGCCCGACGGCCGATAGCTCGCGAACTCGTGGAACGTTGACCAGCTCTAGAAATTCTATGTCTAATGCTCTACCTTTCGCTTTCATGATAGATGCTTCTGCCTTATTTGCGCCATTTCTTTATGCCTCTTTGTGTCTCGAGCAAGTACGTTTCCAGGTTGTGATCCTAGGGTTCGCCTCCGGAGGGTCGAGCCAGCAGTAAGCTGATTCTCATCGCGTCACAACTCCCCTCCGCGGCAAGGCTCGCTCTAGTGGTCACAACCACGGAACCCTCGGCCTCGAGACAATCAGGCCTAGGCCTGGTCCCCCCTTCGCCAGAACAAGATCGCGGTTCTGAGGTATGCCTTCAGGGGCCACGTCCGCAGTAAGCCAACTATCCCCCTGTTGCAGGGCTCGCACCCAGAACTACCCTCGGTAAGCATTCCGAGCTGGGGGCCGACCCAGAACTAGTTTACTGAAAGCATGTTTTGCTCTGTCGTTCATACTTATAAAACTTTATTTGCCCTCGTGCACGTGGGAATTGCCCTTGGGCTACCGCCTCTACGCTCGCGTATTGTAGAGATAAAACCTGGTATAAGTGTTTGTCTGGAATGAGGAATTCTTCCCTTACCTATACTAACATCTCTTTTGTGTCTCAGGGACCGTGACGTCAGGTCGCGTTCTCAAGATCCACCGTCGGGGAGTCAAGCCCACGGTAAGACGACTCTCGTCGTGGTAAGCCGGCTACTCCCCTATGTCGGGCCGGGCCACGTGCCTGTCCCACAACTTAAAATTATTCCTCATTGTTGCCCGCATTTATGTCTCCTCGCCCCTCGAGCGACATGGGCACGAGGCGTGATCATAAGGACCACCCCCAGGGGTCGCAGCCAGCTGTAAGCCGATTCTCATTGCATCTCGGCTCCCCCTATGGCAGGGCTCGGACAAGAGGTCACGCCGAGAGCCTCCAGACCTCGAGGTACCAGGAGGTTTTTTCTTAATTATCTATATCTGTGAATCTTTCCCCTGCACCCCGCGTGCCTTGGCCTCAGGTCACGGTATCTGGGTTCGCCTCGGGGATGTCCCGGTCGCCGTAAGTCAATCTTTATCGAGGTAAGCCGACCATCCCCGTGACAAGCCAACCAGAGACCGTCCTTAGAGGGCACCCCGAGCCTGATGACGATTTTCGGGCTCGACGGACATGGGCTCTAGATTCACCTCCGAGGATGCCGGCCGCGATGAAGTCGATCCGTGTCGCGAAAAGCCGCTATTCCCTGCGGTAGGTTGAATCGAGGCGCCCTCGAAGCCGGACTCGATGCATTCCCGAGTTCGGCTGTCTCGACCTGACGCCCCGAAACATGGCCCAAACCCGTGCGTTCCCGGGTTCGGCCGTCTCGACCTAACACCGAGCCTGAAGCTCTCCCAGGCTCGGAGGTCATGGATTTTTAAAAAAATCCCTCCGGGGATGCTCTAACCGCAGTAAGCTGATTCTTATGGCCGTAAGCCGACTATTCCCCCGTCGAGTGATTTGAATGGGAGGCCGCCCGCCGAGGGGGCCCCCAGGCTCAAATGGCCCTAGGCTCGGCCATCCCGACCTGGCACCACGGGCTCTCTTTTTAGGTCGAAATATTGGCTAACCCTCAGGCCCTGGCAACTGGCTCCAGCGCCTCGGGACCGGCGGCAAGAACGCGGCAACAGGGCAGGACCGAGTGTTTCCAGACTTGACCACCTCGACCCAACGCCACGATCAAGGTTCGCCCCTGACCAAAGTATATCCGGTGACCTGACTCTGTCATGGGCCCCCTTTTCAGGTTGAGAATGTTGGGTAAACTTTGGATCCCAACGACTAACTCTGCGCCTCGAGCCGCCGGCTAAGGCAGGGTGGCAAGGCGAAGACCAAGTCTCGAGCTGGATTTCTGGCTAAATCTTAGGCTTCTGGCTAAATCTTAAATTTCTGGCTAAGTCCTAATTTTCTGGCTAAGCCTCAATAGGACGCCACCACATCTCGAGTAGAGTTTCTGGCTAAATCTTGGATTTCTGGCTAAGTCTCGGGCTTTTGGCTAGGTCTTGGTAAGACACCATTCGACCTCGAGCAAAGATTTCCGTCTAAGTCTCGGGAACGCATTCAATCTCGAGCAAGACATGCACATTCGATTTCGAGCATAAAGGGAGTTTTATTTCTTCCAACTAAGATTTACATGATCAACATTTACAAAGGGGCCGAATTCGCTCGCCCATTTTTCCTATCTACAGGTAGGCCATCTCCCGTGTAAGCTTCTCCTGCTCAAGCGCGGCGACCTTGGCCCTTAGAGCCAACGTCTCGGCCTCGGCGTTGGCGACGACCTCCGCTCCTCCTGGAGCTGGGCTAATGCGCTCTTCCCCGCCCAAGACGCTCGCCTGAGCTTCTCCTCGAGCTCGGCCACCTTCGCTTCGAGCTCGGTGGAGGCCTTCGAGGGTGCGGCGGAGAGCTCCGCGACTTGCTTACAGAGCGTCTCCGCCTCCGCGCGAGTAGACTCGGCGACCTCCGTGGTCGCAACGCGGATCTCCTTGTTGGCCTTCTCGGACTTCTCGTGGGCATTAGCGAGGGCCTCGGCTGACCTCTTCTGCTCGGCCTCGACTACCTTCAAAAGCTCGACGGCGTGCTTGACCTTCAACTGCTCGACCTCCTCCTCCGTCCGCGCTACGCTCTCCTCGAGGCCGAGAACATACTACTCCCATTCCTCGACCAAGGAGCACAGCGTCCGGAATTGGTTGGCGTGGACTTGCAGGATCCCGAGCCCGTTGGCGACTGAGTCCAAGCCGGATCAGCGATGCTGTGGGCGGGACCAGCCTGAGCAGACTCATGCGGAGCGCGGGGCGACACGGGCGAAACCGAGCCTGCTAAGGAAAACGAAGTCACGAAGAAAGTCGAAGTACAAGACAAAAAGAAAAAAACAATCAGCAAAGGGGTTTGGCGTACCTGATGCTCCTCCAAGGTCAGCGGCGACTGCAACTGCTGCCTCAACCTCGGTTGCGCCGGGCCCGACAGCGGCCCCGGCGACATCGGCCTTCGCCGTAGCCCCGCCTGTGTCAGCGTCCGAGCCGGGGAGCTCCTGGTCGGGCCCCCCAGATGCGTCGCCCTCCGAGGGCGCCGCGGTTTGCTGGGCGCGCTGCGGCCTTGCTCGGGGGACTAACAGGTAGTCCCCCACGTCCTCCTCCTTGTCCTCAGACTCGCCCTGGACAACAACCAGAGTCTGTAACACAAAGGCCCTCTAAGACTGGCAAGAGGAGAAACCTACGCTCATGACCTCGGGCGAGAGATGGGCACAAACCTGGGTGATGAGCCTACGTCTCCTGGGTGGCGGAGGGGTGGCCCGATGCCCCACCCCCACGGCGGCTGGGGGAGTATCTTCTCCCTAGGCGCCCTGCGTCCACGACGCCGGGGGCGAGCCCGATGGCTCGACGGCCGCCGCCGCTCGTTCTTGCTGCAGGAAGAAGAAAACAAGATCAAGGAAAAGAAGATGGTCGGGGATGACAGGAAGCTGAGGACGAGCACGGATGTCCCCGGGCTCGGCAAAGGCAACTTACCATCGCACGGTCGCCCCACTCGACGTGGGGCCTCTTGGCGACCTGACCAAGGGCATTCGGGGTAGGCCTCTTGGTGGCCTTCTTGCCCTTGCCCAGCCCGGGTAGCGGCTTAGTCGAATTTGACAAAGGAGGGAGAAGAAAGGGTTACCTCGCTACTCCTCCTCAAGATGTTCTTGGGGATAGGGTCGTCGAGGCTGTTGATGTGGGCTGCCTTCCCAAACATCTCTTGCATGCGCGCCATCACCCACGACTCCGCCGGGGCTGCAGAAAAACAAAACGAGGATGGAAGGCAGTCAGAAGGAGGAGTTTGATCGAGCTCGGGGAAAAGTAATGTCGGAGAAGTCTTACCTTTGGCGCTTTCCCGGGTAGGGTCGTCCCTCCCTCCAATCTCGAAGAACGCGTGCACCCTCTTCCGCAGAGGGGACACCCGAACTCGCAGGTAGTCCACAGCCACGGCCTGACCGGTCAGGCCTCGCGTCGCGCAGACATGGATGGTGGCGATGGCCTCTTGGTCGGTCGCTGAGTCCTCGGGCTCCGGAGTCTCACGCTTGCTGTCCACGGCAATGCCGTTGTACGCAAGCCCGCTCCCCTCGCCCTTCTTCAAATAGAACCACCTTTCCGTCCATGGCCCGAGGGAGTCTGGGGTCGGGACTTGAAGAAAGGTGCAAGGGAGCCCAGTCCGCAACCGGAAGTAAAGGCACCCAATGACGGGTTCCTTCGAGGTGCGAAACAAAGAATAAAAGCGAAAGAAAAGAGAGGGAGTCGGAAGGATCCCTAAGAACCCTTCGCAGAGATGGGAGAAGATGGAAAGAAGAAGAATAGAGTTCGAAACCAGGTTGACGAGCTTGATCTCACATTGCGCGAGGACGGCTGCCAAGAAGTCGCTCTCTGGGGTCCGCAGCCCGAAGAGTGTGTACTGCTCCGTGCACACGATCTCATCTTCCCAAGGGCGCGGCTTGACCTCCACGGCCACCGGAAGTCACTAGGTCGTTGGGTCCAGGAGTCCCAGCGACTCAAGCTCCTTCCTCCTCTCGGTGGTCAAGGTGCTTTTCCCAAACTTGGCCATGGCGCTCGGGGAGAACAAGACGGGTCGGAGAAAGAAAAAGGCAACAAAAAGGGAGGCTATGGCGCATCGCAAGGGTGGAGAACTTCCGAGGTATGCGGCTTTGAGCCTTTAAATAGGCTCGGTCTCTAACAGCTAGCATCAGTTACTCCTCAAAAGGTGTGCCAGGATTTTAGGACAGGGGATGTGAAGCACCACGGTCGCGTCTCCTCGAACCTCCCCCGGAGACCCGAGGTGTCGTGTCCCATGTCCGCCGCCCTCCCTGTCGGAACACGAGGCGTTATAGACCGCCTCCTCGGATCCCCCGTACGGGGCCATGGCGACGAAGACCAGGCGTCCCCCAGACGCAGATTCCAATTCAATGCCGTGATGGCAAAAGGGCGTATTCGAGCAACCACGATATAGGCCCTTGGAGGGCTTCGACGCGCGAGGCCGGCCTCGGGCGCTGTCGAGCTCGACCAAGGTGCTGATCCCTTCCTAAAGAAATAGTCAGACTCAAGAGAGTCCCAAGCTTTGAGGCCGTCCCTTGAGCCTCAGGGGCTTGCTGTCAGGGATTGGTACCCTCGCCATGCGTAAGCGCCCCTGGGGTCTCGTGGCGGTTTTCCTCGGGCCCAGGGGATCATCTCCGACCTGGGAGGTGCCCTCCCGATGCTCGGGCTCGGGACCAACGAGCTCGGGCACAGGCGCAGGACCAGGTACCATTTGCCTCAACCTCGACGCCTCGACCTCAACACCTCCACGACCTCCAAAGAAGAAGACATCTGTAACGTTTTATTTATCTTGTGTAAAAACTCTCCCCTGTGTGGAAATCAGCGCTCTACCTGCCCCTGCGTGGGAACTAGGGTTCAACAGCTCCCATTAAGCTCTCAACAGCTCCCTTCAAGCTGTCAACAGCTCCCGTCAGACTCTCAACGGCTATTGAAGCCTCTCGTCAGCACCCGTCAGCTCACTACAAGCTCCTAACGTCAGCCTCGGGACCAAGCAGCAGGGTCCCCAAAGGAATATAAAAGCCACGGATCACCCCGACCAAAAAGGGGGAGGGGAGGAGAGAAAGAATGGAATAACAACGACAAACAAGCAGAGAGAACAGCGCCACAGAGCGACTCCCTAGCTCGGGCCCTATTTGTACTCTCTCACCGAACCACATATACATCTTTCGCCTCAGGGCAAGACTGGAGTAGAGCTGTTACCCATCCTTGGGGGCTCGAACCAGTATATACCTCGTGTCAAGTGTCTCTTCCTTGACAACCTCCCCGCGACACTAGGCGCCTCCGAACGAGCACAACTTTGGGTCCCGCTCCCAAACAATCTCCTAAGCATCCCCCCTCTCTTCTACGGTCGACGGTCCCGATCGTCGACAGTAGGGTATAGATCAACTAGGTAGATTATATAGATCCCAAACTATTTTGAAACAGTTATACAATAAAATATCATATATAAAGTAAAATAATATAGCAATTTTGTAAACTGGGTTCAACATGATCAAAGCACAACTTGCCTTGAAAAAGTTCTTGTTCTTGCTCTGGACCCTAATCTTATGTCAATGAATCCTCCTCGGACGCTTCGAGCACTTCGGTATCTACGTGTATCGAGAAAGAATATCAAATAAATACCAAAAAAGAGAGAAAACAAAATCCAAAAATAAAATAAAATTCATAATTAAATAGATTTAAATTTTACAAATTTTAGAAATTTGAATCGCCTCAATCGAAGCTCATATGAGGAAGAACAAGCTCTCGAAAGATTTGAATAAAATAGAAAATCAGAATTATCCCGAATTATTTTTATACTGAAAATCATATTTATTGCGTCATCGCTGACGTCAGCATCACCAAACCAATGACTGGTCACCATGTGGCACCGGTCCATGGACACAGTCCACCGCCTATAGCCGGTACACCGTGGACCTGGCGCACAATGCTTCAGGCAAAGCGGCAACCGCCAGCTCTGATGTCACGTTGCTGACGCCAGCTACGACATGCAGCCAGGACTAGGTGCGACACCTAACGAGCATCTGACAACCCCTGTCCAAATCCGACACCTGACATCAACGCGAGGTCCGACGATGGCGATGCGGTGGTGGCTCACCAAGCTTGGGGAAGATGATGTACGACGCGGCACTTCACAGCTTCCCCGGTAACTTCGACAGACAGATCCGAGGCAATTTGACGTGGCAAATCACTGATGCCCACGACGTAGATGGAGGAGTAACAGACGGCAAGATCTAAGGACCCGAACATGGTGGCAGCTACCAAAACCCACAACGAGCTCGACTCCCAGATGACGACGTCCCAGACAAAACCACAAGGATGAGGAGATGCGCGTTGCTCTAACGAACCTCAGATGGGGTCACGGTTGCCCTTTTTATGGCCATGGATTCCGCACAGCTCACGAGAAGACGTGGTGTCAAGGTGACAGACTCCTTCTCCGACTCAGCGGCGGCTTCGTGAATACGATACACATCCACCGTCCATGTGGCAGGATGGGCGGAACGGATGCAACGCATGCGGCTCAATCTGGTCCACACGTGGAACCGACAACTGTGATCTGATAGAGCTCCGATTCGAATTCCACCAAATCTCCACTGCACGATGCAACTAGATCCAACGGTGACGAGAGATTAGTGTTCCAAGCAAGCCATCAGCCGTTATATCAAAATCTAACGGTGGACGCTTAAAGGATATATGGAAACCAAGGCGACCTGGGTTGGACCGGATTGAAACACCAGGAACAATACTGGGCTCGGCTCAAGGCTATTGAAAGGGTTCTAAATACTTTTTTTTATTTAATTTAATTCCCAAAAATAAACAAAGCCAAATAAAATAGCAAAAATCTCAAAAAAAATTCCAGAAAAATTTTGGAAAATATTTTGAGATTTTAGAAACCCAAATAATATATTTTTGGCAAAACTTTATTTTAACTATTTCATTATTTAAATAGTATTTACAAAAGGCCATAATAAAGAATATTAAATAAATTCAAATAAAATCCAAAAAATCCAATAAATTCAGAAAATTCATAAAATTCATATTAAATTCAAATAAAGCCAAAAATTGGGATGGTACAAACCTCCCCCGTTAATAGAATATCAACCCGGATCTGAAGTCAGAATTTCCTAACATATTCATTAACAAATGGTGATATTTGTAAACTTGCTAGATAACTGTTGTTATAATTGAATTCTGCATACGGCAAACTTTTATCCTACGAAGTAGAATAAGCTAATGCACAATCTCTCAACATATCCTCTAAAATCTGATTAACTCTCTCAGTCTGACCATCTATCTGCGGATGATACGCTATACTGAAATTCAAACGAGTTCCCATAGCTTCATGCAACTTACTCCAAAACCTTCAGGTAAAGTTTCTACCTCTATCTGACACTATCTTCTTTGGCACTTCATGCAAACACACAATCCTTGACATATACAGCTCCGCCAAACGATCTCCTGAGTAAGTTGTCTTAACTGGTATGAAATGAGTGACTTTGGTCAAATGATCAACAATGACCCAAATGGAATCATAACCATTCTGGGTTCTAGGCAAACCAGTAATAAAATTCATACCGATTTCCTCCCACTTCCATTCAGGAACCTTTAGCGGCTGTAATAAACCTGCAGGCCTCTAATGCATTGCCTTTACTCTCTAACACACATCACATAGAGCAACATGCTAAGCATCTCCATGCTTCATATTAGGTCACCAAAACCTTTCCTTAAGATCTTGATACATCTTGGCACTTCCTAGAAGAATCGAATACTTCGAATCATAAGCTTCCTCTAGAATCAACTGCTTAAGCTCCTTCTTGCTCGGTACATAGATTCGTCCTTTAAACCACATAGTACCCTGATCATCCAAAGTAAAAATATTTGGCTAATCCTTCATCCTTTTTAGAATTGATTCTATTGATCTTTTTATCATCTTTCTGACCATCCTTGATATGATCCTCTAGAGTGGGCTTTACTTCCAAAGTAGCTAAAAATCCTTGTGAAACAAATTCTAGTTTCAATTTTTGAAATTCCTTGCATAATTTCGATTTATCATTTAACACTAGCATATTAGCACTATGGCTTTTACTTCTCAAACCATCAGCTACCACATTAGCCTTTCCAGGATGAAAATGGATTCCAACAATATAATCCTTAATCAACTCCAACCATCTCCTCTATATCATATTGAGATCTGACTGAGTAAATATATATTTTAAACTCTTGTGATCCGTATATATCTCACATCTATTTCCAATGAGATAATGACGCCATAACTTCAAAGCATGCACTACGACAGCTAATTCCAAATCATGCTGATGTAAGGTTGTGTCTTGATCTTTCGATGAGAGCGATAACTATCAATTTGGAGGAACCGACTTTCATGATTCGACAACAACGTACAACGACGATGCGCCTTAGTAATCGCTAAACCAACTCGGAGTGTTATTGATCTTGCCGTGGGCACGATCAACCTGAACACGAGGTTCAATTCATGCAAGCAACCGAAGAACAACCAAGAACAATAGTAAAAACAATCTGAAATTGCAAATAAGAATTGAAGGCAAAATCAACGTGGGGTTCTATTGAGGATCTTGACAAGGTGGCTGTCCAGCACAACTTGAAGACACAAAGTTTGCACTTGGCTAAACTAATCAAACAAATCCCAAGTGTCTAGCAGCGGCTATTGAGTTTATAAGAGGGAGGGACGTCCTAGGGTTGTGTGCAGCCAGGGGGACACACACAACTTGGGCTTGGGCCTCCACACGCTTACAAGGCCCGAAACAGCCCAAAACAGTATTATAGTGTATTATTTTGATGATTCCGAATGATCCAAGATGAATCTGGAGATGGGGCCAGACCCATTTGAAAGGTCTCATTATAAGCTTTCAATAAAGTACAAGAACTCTCCAATCAGACATCGTATGCAAAAGTTATGCATATTTTACATTAGGCTGGTATCTGGAGGCCGAATTGGATTCCAGAACGTGATGGATTTGATATCTCTCTTCTTAGCCCGTGGATGACGTGTTGGAGTTGGCATAACCAAATGTAGTCATACCCATAGTAGTGATGTCCTCATCATCGTCCCCTTCTTGAATTTGAGTCGTCCTCGACTCATGCTCAGCTTTTAGCTCGTCCTAATAATCATCCACATAGCTCAACACTTCTTTCCAGCATATAAAAGCTTGATGAATGGTAGCACTCTTAGATGCTTCCTCCCATCCTTGAAGGGAAACCATCCTCGGTGTTGGAAAAGCTAGAAAAGAAACAAGCAACAAAAAGAACAACGTGTACGCAACATATATGTATATATATCCCATATTTCATTGTTCTTTTGGTTTCGCATTATGCTACTTATATAACAGCAAATGAGGAAACCAGATTTGACCAAAGCCCCTTTCCCCACAATTTTGCAACTCAATTTGTGATTATAAGTGAAGCATATAACATAAATATTAACATGATTCAATTTGCAACTTATTTTGCATATATAAGTAAAGCACATATCTATCCCTGTCCTTAGAAAAAGAATACTCATGTTTTGTAAGCTTCGTTCAATAACATAGATGGGCAAAACTACAAGTTTTGGTAACAAGCAAAGCTCATTCATATGATCAGATTGTAAACAAGCAATATCAAACCATCTCAACAACGATGACACAATTTTAATGGGTTTCCACTTATCAAATACGACATGCTAAGGTAGCAAGCTATCGGTATCACACATATCAGAAAAATTTGATGGTGCCTTACATGAAACAAGCTTTTGCATACAACTAGGATTGCCCAAAATAGCAAGCATCAATTCAGCAAGTTTGTCACAAGTTATGCATATTCTGTAGACAAGAAACTTGCCGTCTATGCCATAATCCCCAAATAATTTGAATTTAAAACAGTAGGCATATGTGCTAGATAAAAACTTAAGAGATGAAATTTTAGAAATCTTATCCATAGCACGATTCAAGCTAACAGGTTCATTCAAGATGATACAACACAAAACAGTGGTAGGGGATATTCTAGCTATCACTTCCTTATGCGTAATGAGCACCACATGATCAAAATTATAAGCATGCAATTCATCACATGGTTCTACAATTGTGGCACAAGGTGGTAACTCACTAGAATTAAGTACATCAGGAATATACTCACAAATTAGCTCCCTTTCATGCTGTAAAATCAGATCTGTACTATGGTCATTTGTGTGCCCCTCAAAATAAGTAGGTAACTCAAAACTTTCACTTGATAATGCAGGTTTTTCAGGTTGTAGCTCCCCTTCTTCAGAAGTAACTTGCATATCACATGGAACAGCAACAACAGAAGTAGATTGGATTACGTTAGTGGAATCCTCACATGTGTTATCCTCTACTTCACTCGAATTTTCTGGTATTTCTCTCACATGCTCGGGGTGTAGGTTCTCATTAGGTTTTGGTGCAGCATGCAACAAGAGTAGCATCTAACTTTGTACGAGCTTGAACTATTATTGATTGTCTTCTCTGTATTTTTATTTCAGCTTCACATGAAAGATTAAGCAAACATGACATAGAATTGAATTCTTTCAAAGATATCATGATCTGAATATCAAAATTTAGTCCAAAATAGAAGTTATCATTCGAGTTTTTTCGGTCTCTTCTAACCCACAACTCAAAGATCTATGCTGAAATTCTTGGTAGTACTCATTCACAGTTTTACTACCTTGTTTTAGACATTGCAATTCATTTCGTAATTGGCAAGCAACATATGAAGGAACAAATCTAGCACTCATAATTTTCTTCAATTTAATCCATGTGTTAGGGATGTCCTGATATTTACGCATATAATCATTCCACCAAAGAGCAGCATAATCAGTAAATCCATTAGTAACAACCCTAACCTTATCATGCTCAAGAATTCCATGTTTATCAAATGATTGTTCCACAGCTAATTCCCAAGTAAGATACCCTTCAGGATCATATTTACCACTAAAAATGGGTATGTTGAACTTACTTGTGGTACGTGTGCTATATCGCCGTACCTCTCGTGATGATGAAGCTGCGCTCGTACGTTCTTCGTATCTCGTAGTATGAACTACCTCTTCTCCTAGGATGCTGTTGGCCCAAGAACTACGATGTTGAGAACCTGCCATTGTTAGTGAAGACAAGAAACAAATCACAAGTATAATGTGCTTATCACTACATAGGATGTGGTGAAAAGTCTCTCATCTCTCAAGCTTTAACCAAAGCTCTTACAAGTTCTTACCATGCAGCAGGTGTTGTCGGTGTCAAAGGTTCTCCGAAGATTGGATTAAGCGATTGCCAAGGGACCGAACAAACGTACGAGGTAGAATATGTGGAGCTAGTTAGGCTATAATTATTTCCTATGCAATCTGATAAGTCTAGTATTGTAATGATAAGTAATGACCCAAACTAGAATTCGCAAGCCCTAGTTGCCGATCACAAGGATATAAGTGAATTTCAAGACAACACACGCGCAAAGATAATGGTACTTATGCAATCAAGAAAATGAGCTACAAAATATAAGTGAGGCACCAAAAGCTCTATTGCACAAGTCATAGAGAGACGCTAGCTTATTGCTTCAAGAATGTAAAAAGGGCACAAGATGCTAAACAATTAATACAATTGCACAATCTAAAAATAATGAACACAAATTAGGGTTTCACTCAATGTAGTACTGCCAGCCACTATTCTTTCTCTGTTTTTTCTTCTTTTTTTTGGCCTTTTGGCTCTTCCTTTCTCTTTTTTTGGTGACTTTTGGCCAACACTAGTATGAACAAAGTTTTGGATTCCCTAACTTGATGTCACAAGATAGTATGATATGATAAATCAATATTATGCAATGTATCAAGTAGAGCAGCCTTAAGCAATATCAAAATAGCTAGTCTCGATTGGGATCAAAGTATTCGCAAAGGATGAATTGGTTACCAAAGGTATGTACTGATATTTTGGATTTTTATGGTTTGTATTTGTTTCTGGACTCAATCAACTCAAAGGAACAAAGATAGAACATCAATTGAAGAAAGTAACCCAAATTTAGTGTTTCTAGGGCAGTAGAGTTGTCACCCGGATTAAAGTTTGAAAACCACCAAATTTGGAAGGATTACTATGGAAAGAATTGAAGCTTATGTCCTCAGCTTTCAATAGAGTACAAGAACACGCAATTTGGAGGTAGGGTGTGAAAGTTATGGCTCAAAAACGAACACCATAGAATAGTCCCAATTTCAGCATGACAAGATCGATTCTGAATCCGAATCAAATTCGGTTTGAAGGAGTCCGAATCACCAAAGACACCCAAAAATGTTTTTGTAGAGGACTCTTCAAGGATTCAGGAAAGTATAAGAACTTCTCAATAGGAGTTTGGATGTGAGAATTATGATCAAAATACCGAACCGATCTGGATTGGAAGTGCAACTTGCTTCACCAACTTTGATGTCCAGATTAAACAAATTTGGGTGCAGAATTAGAGTCAATGCCCAACAAGGTTTTTTGTAGAGATCTTTCCCAGGTTTTAGTAAAGTGCAAAAACACTAGAATCCGAGCTCGTATGCGTAAGTTATTAAAACAACAAAGTACTGGAATGATTGAAAGAAAAGCTACGCGAAGGAAAAATGATCAGCAACTAAAACAAGGACTCTAATGGATCAAAACCTAACAAAACTCACTAAAATACTAGATTGAATCAAATGGTTGAATTTTTGTGGAGTAATTTTCTATTTAGGACAGAAAACAAAAACTAATCTAAGATATTGAATCTCTCACCGAGCAATTTGGCGCTCTGATACCACCTGATGTAAGGTTGTGTCCCGATCTTTTGATGAGAGCGATAACTATCGATTTGGTGGAATCGACTTTGACGATTCGACTACAATGTACAACGACGATGCGCCTTAGTAATCGCTAAACCAACTCCAGAGTGTTATTGATCTTGCCGTGGGCACGATCAACCTGAACACGAGGTTCAATTCCTGCAAGCAACCGGAGAACAAGCAAGAACAATAGTAAAAGCAATATGAAATTGCAAATAAGAATTGAAGGCAAAATCAATGTGAGGTTCTATTGAGGATCTTGACAAGGTGGCTGTCCAGCACAACTTGTAGACACAAAGTTTGCACTTGGCTAAACTAATCAAACAAAACCCAAGTGTCTAAAGCAGCGGCTACTGATTTTATAATAGGGAGGGATGTGAGAGGGACGTCCTAGGGTTGTGTGCAGCCAGGGGGATGCACACAACTTGGGCCTGGGCCCCCACACACTTACAAGGCCCAAAACAGTATTATAGTGTATTGTTTTGATGATTCCGACTGATCTAAGATGAATTTGGAGTTTGGGATAGACCCAATGGAAATATCTCGTTGTAAGCTTTCAATCAAGTACAAGAACTCTCCAATCGGACACCGTATGCAAAAGTTATGTGTGTTTTACTTTAGGCTGGTATCCGGAGGCCGAATTGGATTCCAGAACGTGATTGATTTGATATCTCTCTCTTCTTGGCCCATGGATGACGTGTTGGAGTTGGCACAACCAAATATGGTCATGCCCGTTGTAGTGATGTCCTCATCACATGCGTTGGGTTATTCTCTTTATGTGGCCTCAATTGCCTTGACGCATATGCAACAACCTTACCATTTTGCATCAATACGCATCCAAAACCTTGTCTGGAAGCATCACAGCATATATCAAAACTGTTCTGAATATCTGGCAACACAACCACTGATGTTGACGTCAGACGCTTCTTTAATTCCTGAGAACTCTTTTCGCACTCTAGCGTCCAAGCAAACTTCTTCTCCTTTTTTCAACAACTGCGTAAGTAGTTTAGCAATTGTCAAAAATTCTTTGATAAATCGACGGTAATATCCCACCATCCACAGAAAACTACAAACTTGGGTGACTAACTTTGATTGTTCCCAATGCAGCACAGCTTCCACTTTGCTCGGATCAACATCAACTCCTTCGGCAGTCATCACATGTCCAAGGAATTCAACTTTCTCCTTCCAAAAGTCGCACTTTCTAAACTTAGCATACAATTGTTGCTCTCGTAGCCTCTCTAGTACTAATCTCAAATGTTCTGCATGCTCTTCTCTCCACTTGGAGTAAACAAGAATGTCATCAATGAACACTACGACAAACTTGTTCGAATATTCCATGAAAACCTTATTCATCATGTTCATAAAATATGCAGGAGCATTGGTCAATGCAAAAGAAATAATCGTGAAATCATAATGTCCATATCGTGTAGAAAACACAGTCTTAGGAACATCCTCCGCACGAATCTTCAATTGATGATAACCTCATCGAAGATCTATCTAGGAGAAAACTCTAGCTCCTCTTAACTGATCAAACAAATCATCGATCCTGGGCAGCGGATACTTATTCTTAATCGTCACTTTATTTAAGTGCACGATAATCAATACACATCCTTAGACTTCCATCTTTCTTTTTGACAAACAATACAGGCGCTCTCCATGGAGACAAACTAGGTCTAATGAAACTTTTCTCCAACAACTCCTTGATCTGCTTCTTCATCTCTACTAACTCATCAGTAGGCATATGATACGGTCTTTTCGCTATTGGTGTTGTACCAAGCACTAACTCAATATCCCAATCTGGCGGCATACCAGGCAAATCCTCAGGAAAAACATCGAGGTATTCTCTAATAACTAGCACATCTTCTATGCTAGCAACCTTTACACTGTTAATTATCAACTAACCATCATGAACTGCGGTTGCTTGAAATTCCCCTTTTTCTCCACTTGAACTTTCAACTGACACAACTCTTCGGCCGTAATCCAAAATAGCTTTATGATTGGACAAGAAATCTATTCCAAGGATAATATCTAGGTTCTAGGTATCCAATATGATAAGGTTCGCTAGGAACTCTACTCCGTCAATGAGTAACTTAACTCCCAAACACCCAAGGCTGGACCGAAGTTCTGATCCTGGGTTTGGACTAATAGTACACACTTAAGATTCTTAACATCCAACCCATTTTCAACCGCAAAATCCCGAGAAATGAAAGAATGCGAAGCTCCATAATCAAATAAAACTGTTGTAGGTTCTGAGTTAACCAGAAACTTACCCTGTATAACGTCTGATGCATCCTGAGCTCCATCTGCAGTGATATGGATGACACGACCTCTCACTGTTGCTTGAGTTGTAGCTCCAACTTGATTGGTCCCATGGATCGATCCCGGTGTAGTTGATTTAGCAGGGGAATCCCCTAGGTTGAAGCGAATAGGTGTAATACCTCCTTTTTGGGGAAATCTGTTGGCAAAGTGTCCTGGCTCATTGCAACTATAGCAACGTTTGATAGTAGACTGTTGATTTCCTCCTAGCGTATTATTCCCTTCAACAGGAGTTTGAAAACTCTGGCCAGATGGACGTGGTGCAGGTGTTGATGTCTTATTCGAAGCCTGCGACTGAAACCTTGCAAACTGTTGCGGAGTCATCCTCATCTTAGTTGATTTGGTCACCCTCCTTGATTAGCCATCCCGCGCTTGCGATCTTCACCAAACACTTTGCGCTTGTCCTCCGGAATCAAGGCCTTATTAACCAACTCTTGGAAGTCAGGGAAGTTATGAGTAGTCAACCCAACTTGCAAACCAGAGTCCAGTCCCTTCATGAAACGAGACTGTTTTGCTTTATGAGTTGCAACATCTTCAAGGGCATAGCGTGCTAGTTGAGTAAACTTATTCAGATAATCAACCACTAACTAGCCTCCTTGCTTAAGTGCCCTGAACTCTTCCTTCTTTAAATCCATCTTTTCCTTAGGCACATGGTATTGTCAGAATGTGGCAGTAAACTCTTCCCACGTGATCTCTAGTGGGGCTTCATGAGCAGCACAATAGTTCTCCCACCATTCAGCAGCAGTTCCTTTAAGTTGGCGAGAGGCATAAAGAACCTTCTCATTACCCTCACATTGAGTTATATACAGCTTTCTCTCAATGGTTCTAAGCTAATCATCGTCTTCTAGGGGATTGACATTCCCCGAAAATGTTAGTGGACGGGTCCTCATGAAATCAGACAGCTTTGAATAAGGATGAGGTCCGCTGTTGTTAAGTTGAGCATTGTTGTTGTTAGTTGCAGCTTGAGTTGTCATACTTTGCATCTGTTGCATCATAGAGTACATGAATGGTCGATCTTTCAGTGAAAAATTTATTCTATGCTCTTGTGAAGAATCCAAGATTTCTC
The DNA here is from genome assembly GCA_036346275.1 of Otatea glauca. Classification (NCBI taxonomy): domain Eukaryota; kingdom Viridiplantae; phylum Streptophyta; class Magnoliopsida; order Poales; family Poaceae; genus Otatea; species Otatea glauca. The sequence continues at coordinate 73,603 of JAYEVK010000190.1, forward strand.
CTTTCGGAGCAAGGAAGTATCTGGCTTTCTTCTTTCATCTTGACAATGAAGATTTTTATCAGAAGGATTTCTTCAGTTACAAAGAAGCCGAAAGCTATCCCTGCCCATCTTTTCTTCATTTAGCAGCCGATAGTAATGACATGCTTGAAGATACCCTGGATTTGTATAGAATTTTTATATCTCCACGTGTGCTTTCTATAGGCTTGCACTCCAAGGGTCGAACATTTCTACTATCATATGAGTTCTACCACCCGATAGTATATGCAAGATAGTTAGTATTTGGACAAATCCCCCCAAGCCCCTCTCTCTTTAGTCGGTTATGTCCCAGAGACCGAGTGCGTCGAGCTTCATCGGCAGAAATTGTTCTTCATATAGCCGATGAATTCAAACTCTGTAACATCCCAAGAAATGTGAATATAATATAAAATGACTTGGCATGAATTTTAATGAATTTTTTGGAATTCCTACTAAATTTATTTATTTTAAGATTTATTTGCAATATTTAAATTCCTTTTTACCCAAATTAGGACATTCAAAAGAAACTTATAAAAATTCCAAATAACTCAATCTCGAAAATAATTTTTTAAAATACTAAAATAACTGAGATAAATAAATATAATTTTTTAAGATTTTTTTATTATATTTAAGTGCCTTAAAATTCAATTTAATTCAAAAAGAGCAAAGTTTCAGGAATTATGGCTTAAAATCTATAATAGGGAATTGAGTGAAACCAAAGAAAATGGAAATCTTATTTCTTAGTCTATCTACACTATTTTTTCCAGAATTTTTTAAATCACCTAAAACTACTTTTGAACTACCCCAACCACAAAACCGAATTCAGTTCAAAAATTGATGTTGGTACAGTGCGGTCGCGACTTCTTCGATACAATGCCTAAATGCCGCAGCCACAGTCTGTGGGCCACACCGGCCAGGGGCCCCACTGGTTAGTCTCCCTGGCACCCTCTCCCCTCCTCTACCCAGCCATTGCCGCGACAAGACCCAGCCCTACCACGCGCGGCCGCAACAGAGCCCTCGCGCCACGTGGTCGCGGCTCGCTACATTCTCGCGGACTGCGTCGCCGATACCGAGCCTCGCCTGCTTCACTGTGCAGTGTATTTAAGCTGACCAGCAGCTACCTAACATCCTACTCACCCGCACCTCGCCCCCCAATTGCCAAGAACGCGCCAAGCTCGGGGACGAGGCCGGCGAGCGCCCTCTCTGCAAACCATCAGTAGGTGAAACCATCCTTCGAGTCCCTTGGCCACAAGTTCCCTCTCGGTCCCCTAATTCTTCTCCTCTCACTGTTTCCAGCACGCCCCGACCGTAGCGCCGCCGTCATGGTCGTCTTCTTATCCGTCTTCGGCCGCACGCCACCAGCCCAAACCGTAGCTCCACCATCACCATCGACTGGTACAAAAGACTCCTCCTCACTCCTTGTTGCTCACCCCCCACTTAGTTGACCTCAAGTCGCCTTCTTCTTCACCCATAGCTACGGCCACCACCAAGCTCCGCCCCTCACCGCCGCCAGCGTTCCTCGCCGACGCTTAGCCTCAACCGGCCATTGCCATGGGCCCCTTTGGCTCCCAAGGGCTCACCAAGGCACTCGCCGGGCTTCGCCGTTGCTGTTCGCCACCGGCGAGCTCCCCTGGTGCCGCCTCTGCTCTCGTCCACTAACAGGTGGGCCCAAGCTATCAGAGATACACACACACCCACTGACGGGTAGGGCCACCTTGTGAAATCCCACGAAAAAGTGAAATGCGCTTTCCAATTCACAAGACGTATTTTGCTATTTTCTGTTGTTTTTCCAAACCGAATGAATTCAAATGCTTCTAACTTTTGCTAGGAAACTCCAAATCCAATGAAAAAATTTTATAAATTGGTGTAAATTCATGTAGATTCTAAATATAATAAAATATTTTAGTTTTGGCCAATGTGCAGTAAATGAGCTCAAATGTATGCTTTAGGCCTAAAAATGTGCACTATACAAAAATTCCACAAATAAAATGTAAAAATGATGAAATAAATTTTACCATGTTCCTGAGACCGCAAGCTCTCTAAATATATAAAAATATTTAGATTTTGACTTAGTTTGTATCAAATGCTTAAATAGGCTGATTTCAATACATACAAGAATTCCAATGATCTTGTGCAAATAAACTTCAAATTCAGTGAAAGCGATTCCTATGTTCTTATAAAATAATGCTCATTCTATTTATGCAAAAACATTTAAGTTTTATGCTCTGTTTACACATATTTATGACTTAGGAAGGGTCAAATAGTATTGAAAATATGAAATAATAGTAAAGATTGTAAGTAGCCCCTAATACCTTTGAAATAAAGCCAAATCTATTGAAAAATCATGAAATATGGCTCTATAACAGTAGCTTAATCCTAGGTTTAAAATGCCTTGGTAGGTTATTTATGCTTAACCCATGGGAAATACTTGGCACGCGCGCGCACACACACACACACCATTTCATGTTAATTCGATATTACGTTTTAATGAACCCGAATAATTTTAGCCTCTTGAAGTCGTAAATATTCACATAAATAAATATAATATTATCCTCTAGAATTTGAAAATTAGAAACAACATATCTATAAGAATCAAGGAGTCGTGCCTTAGAATGAGCCCAAAGTTTGTCTTACAACCGAATGCTATATATAAACCAAACTGCGAACAAAAGACTAAAGGAACCATTATACATAAAACAATAGCTACAGAACCCTAAAGGCACCCTAAATCCCTTTAGTATATTTCAATTTGGTTTTACATCTGATTTATTTTTGCCCTTAATGACGATTTGTTGTTTACTATTTGCCATGCTTCTTGTTGAACAACAAGTAGACACCGACGATTCAGGACTCACTGACGACGACAACACCTATGACCCAGATTACATATCAGACAATGATCAGCAAGGCAAGCACCCTCCTTTGATCATGTTGATCCCACTATTTTATGGAGTTTATGTTGTTTTATCAAATGATATATGCATGCGCGTATGTTTATATTAAACTTGCTATGTTGTGGGTACCATTAGATACTTCCTATTTGTACGAACCACCGTTACCTTGACACTTGTTTTCCTGCTATTGTACTTAGCTTATGGTTTAGACATTATATAATGTCACTATGGTGTTGCTAGCGAAATATCTCATGTATAAACTTAGTCATGCTTACTTAGAACGTCTTTTAAATGTTGAGTTACAGTCATATTCAGACTTGAGCTAATTTTAAAGATAGGGGATTGAGTTATGGTCACTTGGTATTTTCGTATAAATGGAACATGAAAATTTATGGTTTAGACATGGGAGAGTTACTATTTAAACTTGAGGCATGAGCAGGGACCTTGCGCGTAGACAGGGGACATTCTTGCCCGGGCCGGGCCGATTAAGGGCCGAACTTGATGCTACCACCTAAGTATTTCAGTGCAACCTCATGTGCTAGTATGGGATAGCCTTAGCTTAGTAGATTAGTTAGGGTTTAGCCTTGCATTTTGGTAGGCCGAAGTAGTAAGGGGGAACTGGGGTATGGTGTCGTTCGTAGGTGCTCCGCTGCTCCCTTCACCGAGTTGTTGGGGTTAAAGCATTCCAATATAACGGTGTATGCCTTTCTATGGGGGAAGGACGCGATGGGGCATAAACCATTGTCAGTACTATGTGTACGGGTCTGGATTTTTAGTGCCATAGCAAGGGCTTGTCATCACCGGGCTGGTGGAAGGCTAGGCTTTAGCTAGTTGAATAGTTTCGTCACAATCTAGCAAATCGGGTACTGTAGGTATCACGAGGCATGGATGGCATGATTTCTAGAATGTGTCATGTGGGTTAAGTGTATGCTCTAAACTTTACTTATTGTTACTAGTTTCATATCAAGTGCTCATTTCAAATTTCGATACCATTTGATGAACTACTCTCTTGCAAATAAAATATGCCTTATGCTAAAAATAAAACTTAATGTACTGGCTTGATATCCTTCGACTAACCCTGCATGTAATTTATTTCCATACACTAAAGTCTTGTGAGTACATACTTGTACTCACCGTTGCTTAATTCATAATATTTAGACGAAGGTACAGAAGAGGTCCCCAATGATGCATACTTCGCATCGGGGTCTGACGACTATTTGGATGGATGAACTAGGGGTCTTCCTAGTCGGTTGACTCTGGGTTTGGAAGGGCATACCGCTGTACTACTTTTTTATGCTTAATTTCCTCTTCAATCTACCTTTCTATGTAATATTTGGCTGATCGGCTGCATACTTGTAATATTAAGTAGTTGTAATAGCTTTCTAGTGTATGTTTATGCTATGTCAAACATTTTTATCTGCCCATAGCAGTGCCTAAATATTCTAGGAACCTTCTGGACAGAACCGTTAGTGTTGATGATTTCCTGTTTTGTCGCCCCTCCTTTACTTGGCTTGTTTCATTCCATATAAGGTCATGCTAACCTGAAACTTTCCTCTTTCTTAGATGGCACGACGCTGAGAACCATGCTACTACACCCGGGCCATGGTTGAGGGCTCCATGCACCAGGCCCTATGGGACATGATGCGCCATGCCGGTTTTACCGAGTATGGGTGTCACCTCTAGTCCGATGCATGAGTGAGGCTCGATTCATATTTCTGGGTGCCAACAAACTCTAGAAGCTTCCTCGTTTTGTACTTCATAGCTGGTACTCAATAATGTTTCATGAATGGTGGTCGGCTATAATTGCTGCATTATATCGGAAGAGCACACAATATCGGCTATCGTTTCAGATTTCTTCCCGGATCTTGCACCCAAGCCAACAATTCAGACTAACTTCGATAACAGTAGCTCCAGTTCTAGCGATGATGCTAGCTCAGGCTATACTAACTCAAGTTCTGGCGATATATCAGCGAAGGCAGTCATTTCTTGTTGATGTCTTCTAAATATCTGTTGAACTTCACTAATCGGCTTTCCTTTTTTACTTTATAGGCGAAGCAAATGGGTAAAACGGTTGCAAGCGACCCATCGGGCACCGATCCATCAAGCAAGCGCCCCCATCCCAACATTGGAGTCGACGTCACCAACTACTCCTAAACCTCCTTGGGCATCCAATCACCTTCCATGTCGGATGCGGAAAAGAAATAACCCAATAAGTATCCATAGGCTTTATTTCATATTTTTGCTACCTTTTTTGTTAACTAAATCCTCTAGCTGATTTACCAACAGAAAAGAAACATGGCTGACCCAACAAGAAGGTCTTGGCCTCCAGGGGGACAAAAGCCCCAAGAGCAATTGGTTGAGAGCTCTTCACGTGCCTCAGGCACAACCCAGGTAAAGACACTTCTCAAGCCAATTCTGAATCTAGGTAAACAATTTGAACTAACAATCTCCCTTATCATTTACTTGCAGCCCTCACTTTCTCCTTTTACACAAATTGCCGATGTCTTGACTGGCCTTCCAGCCAAAGAGACTGACCTTTCACCGCTACCATCATAGCCAACACCTCAAGCTATCACCGCTGCTACATATCCATCTAACAAGCCAGCTGAATCCCCTACCAACATGCTAGGGTTTGACTTGTCTGATTTAGAGGATGAACCGAAGTTGGACATAGGGTCTTTCCCCGAGTCCAAAAAATTATTTCTTCTTCTAAAGACGCATCTACTATAGTGGCATCGGCTCCAAACACCAAGGAAAAGCTCAAGCACCTCTTCAAGCTGCTTCACACTCCTTCGGCCTCACTCCTCAAGAATTCACAGTCAATATGTGAGGTGATGAATGCAGTCAAGACTAAGCTGCCAGAGGAAGCTACTGCGGCTCTACTTGATGTTTGCACTGATCAAAATCGGATTGCAAGAAAGTCTAAATTACAAAGCTACTCCTAATTGGCAGGAATGTAAATAAAAAGCAGATGCGAATTGTTTGATTGATTGTGTTGTTTCTACTTGCTCTCGATCCCCTTTTTATAGTGCATCGGCCAATCGTATCGTTCTCCGATGCGTTGCCAATCATGATCCGTATTGGCCTTGTACAGATGAAAATCCCATCTTTGAATCAATATCGGCCATAATCGTAACATTAACACAACTTTTCCTTTTTAAACCGATATCAGCCAAAAAAATCAATTTTGTCTTTTAGCCTGACAAATAAACCATGCCCTGCCAAACTTGGATGCAAAAATATGCCCCTATTTTTGGGAGATAACATATTATCTTCCAAAAATCTTCTTCGTCAGTTTTAATCCTCATCTTCTTAACTATGATTCCCCCCGCCGTCTTTGGTAATTGCTCCACTTATTGCACCGCAATCTTTAAAACACACCATTGTTACCATAACCGCAGCTACCGCTTCGGAAATTTTCCCGCCTTTTACTGTTCCTTTTATCCCCCCTATAAATATGGGGTCCATTCATCCGTCATTTTCACGCGCTCATTCTCCTAGACTCTCCATCATCAACTTCACCTTCATCTTCCATATTGCAAGCTCCCGCATAGCAGTCTTTGTCAATTCACAACTTTCTCATCGGCTCAATGGATCCTAGCCAGGTAATAATCCCCATACCCGATAGCAACAATCAGTACTACTTATGACCGCTAGGAAATACCGACCCATCAGAAGTCATAGAACAAGAAATACCCCATCTTCCTTTATCGGCTCCTGAGTATAGCATAAAGGATTGGAGTAAAGTTTTAGGGCTTGGCTGACAGCACTAAAGGGCTGAAGGAATTGGTATAATCGGGTAGCAGCACAGAAGAGGCCAATATGGGAAAGAATGGGAATAGCTAAAATGTCTTCCGTTGTCATTAGCCGATCTAGAGGCCAATGAGCCCTTAGTGGCTACGGCCTGCTATTTCTGGTCGGATACGCTTAATGCGTTTATGTTTAGAACTGGCCCGATCAGCCCAACACTCCTGGATGTGGCACAACTCTACTGCTTGAAGCCAGACGGGGACCAGATGTTGGCTTTCAGTGCCAAACCCCAACATAACTTGATCCATTCCAAGAAAGAAGGCTGGAATAAGTATATTTTAAATAACCAAGGAGTTGGCCCAGTATCGGACAAGGAACATGTTGCCTTCAAAAAAATGTGGCTAGATCGATTTCTTTTATGTGGGGTATCATTCGGCAGACTCAAGTGTATCAAGTTATAGCGGAACAACTAGTTGAGAGCCATCGACTAGCACTTGGGAAGCTTTTCCTAGGAGTAGTATATCAGATGATGCACACGATTCGTAATCGGATTTTCACTTTATTGGGCCATTATTTAGATGGTAATGTTGGTGGCCCTTTATGGTTTATACAGGTCCGTCTATATTTCTTCCTTAGTTGAACTTTTAATATTGACTCAGTTAAAAATCACTCCCTACCCTTTAGAGGGAACTCCAGAAGGCCAATTGCCTGGGTTTAGAGATAGTCGTTCATTCGGCAAAAAGTTTATCTTTTGCTCCTGCACCCAACCAAGACTTACCTCTATCGGGGCAAGAAAATTTATGGCCTTTTTCTTCTAGCTCGATCAAACAGACTTGAGCTAGAATGATTTTTTTAGCTATAAGGAAGCCGACAGCTTTCCCTGGCCATCGATTCTTTAGCTGGCAGCCGACAGTGATGAAATGCCCGCATAAACATTGAACATGTACAAGATTTTCCTGTCACCAACTACGCTATCGGTCGGCTTACACACAAGAAATCGGACTTACCAGCCCTCTTATGTACGCCAGATAGTTGGGACTTGACCAAGTACCTTCGATCTTCAAGCTCTTTGATCGTATCAGGCCAAGGGATCGGCTTCGCCGCTTGTCCAGTGCTAATATCGCCCTGCACATAGCCGATGATCTCCAACTCCAAAGCTTGCCACACTTTGTCTTGCAAACTCGAAGGGCAGGTAACTTCACCTATTGGTGGTCGGCTATTTGTGCGGTTTTGTTTCATGCGGAGTGCACTCTATTGGCTATGGTTGCCGAATTTTTTCCAGATCTGCCTTCTGTCGAGTTGATGTCCACTAACTCCGCAAGTAGTGGCTCAAGTTCTAGCAGCGACGCTAGCTCATCAGGCTATACTAACACAAGTATAGTTAATATTACCAGTGAGGTATCAGCCAAATTTAGATTCTACCCATCAATTATCTTCAAGCATTGCTTAGATTTTAATTATTAGCTTTTCTCAATCTTGCAGACCAAGGTAGCGGGAATGAAACCAGCCGACTCATCGGGCGTAGCCCAAGCGGCCATGCACTGTCGCAATAGCTTTGGTGGGGTACTCATCAGGAACCCTTGGTGTCCAAGCCCCTTCCCTCTCGAACTATGAGAAGCAACAACCAAGTATACATTTATCGGCTTATAATTTTTCATAACTTTATATACATAAATCGATACTCATAGCCACTCTTCTTACAAGAATAAAAGCGCGGCCGAACCAAGAAGGCTATCACTTCCAAAGGTCCTCCTGCCAAAGAGGGATCAGCCGACCATTCACCATGTGGATCAGCCTCTGATAAGGTGAACACCGGGGGCAGTTAATTTATCAATCTCTTATTGACAATTTGTAACAACATCATTTTTGAAGCCTACGCTCTTTCCTACCACTCAAGTGGCCAACATTTTAGCCAATCTACCAGCCACAGAGTTCGAGCTCCCTCCACCATCATCACAGCTGACGTCGCCTACGCCTACTACTCCCGCCTTGGAACCCACCAAGCTGACAGACTCCCTTACCGATAGGTTAGGTTTCACCTTGTCAGATTTGGAGGATGACGAGGTGGCAATAGACAGCTATCCAGAGGAAATCCAGCAGATCCTCTCCGTTGGCTATGAAGGCTCAGAAGCTTGAACTTGGTCTGACCGTGGAGGCAGTAAAGAAGCAGTCGGCTAAAGTTATTCCCGTACCCAGAAGCACTGAAGAGGATGAGAAGATCCTTGAGGATGTGGAACAAACCATAGACAAGGCTGTTGCTGCACTATCGGCTCTGGGAACCAAGCTTAACAACCCAGGGGCAAGATCGGCTTATGCAAAAATTACACTCTGAATGCTTGTAACGAAGAAAAACTTGTTTGGAAACAATATTTCGAATGCTTTGGAACACTTATAATTGGCTATTTAACCGATTATTTATTTATGCTTTAATCCCTTTTGTTTTTAAGTGTGTTATGTGTAATCGATTAAAGTTTTCATTTTTATTATCATAGCCCATAGCCAAAATTAACCGCAACGAGTTAATTTGGCCTTCTTGCGACCGATAGCTACACTTAGCCAATTAGGAGTCGAACCAAATACTTGGGTGATACTTCTTCAAGTACTTACCGTTAATCGCCTTAGAAAACACCACACCCTCTAGAGTCCCTAAAATATAAGAATTCCCATCTACAAGCCGATGAACCCTATATGGTTCCTCCCTTGTTGGAGAACACTTGCCAAATCGGTTATCCCTAGAGCCGACGGCAATATAGTTTTTCAAACCAAATCAGCTTCACAAAATGACTTAGATATTACCTTTTTGTTGTAAGCCTTTGTAACCCTTGCCTTATTCTTCTCAAGCTAATCCAGCGTATGTAAACATAATTTCGCCGAGTCATCCAAATTATCGATCATTAAATCCTTATAATCTTGAGCCAATAAACCATTTTGTTTGGTCGTTCGTACTGAGTCAATGTTGATTTCCAAGGCAAACACATCCTCTTGCCCATAGACTAATTGGTAAGGCGATAATTTTGTTGCACTATAGTACGCAATCCGATAGGCTCATAATGACTCCGATAATGTCACATGCTAATTCCATGGTTTTTTATTCAATTTTCCTTTTGATTAACTTGATCAATATTTTGTTGGACGACTCAGCTTGACCATTAACCTGAGCATAATAAGGCGACGAATTCAACAACTTAATACCCAAACTTCTGGCAAAACATTGAAACACATCGGACATAAACACAGTACCCTGATCGGTCGTAATAGTTTGTGAAATTCCAAATCGGTGAATAATTTGTTCTGTTACAAATCCAATAGCTTTAAAACTTGTAACCTTTTTAAGCGGGATTGTCTCAACCCACTTTGAAAATCGGTCATGGCCAATACAAACTTATGGCCTTTCCTTGGCGCAGGAAATATTTGTCCGATTACATCTATTCCCTATCCTCTAAATGGCCAAGGCTTGATAATTGGATGTAAAGCCAATGCTGGAGCTAATTATACATTGCAAAATTCCTGACAAGTCTGGCATCCTTTGTAATATTTGAAACAATCTTCCAACATTGTCAGCCAAAAATACCTAGTACGCCTTAACAACCATTTCATCTTATGAGCCGATTGATGGGATCCACAAATTCCTTCGTGCACTTCTCCCATAGCCACCTTTGCCTCTTCATCTTCAAAACATCTTAGTAACAAACCCTCTAAAGTCTGATAATAAAGTACATTATCTAAAAGTACATACTTTAGGGCTTGTTGCTTGATTCTCCAATCAGTAGGTTTTGAGGGATCGGTCAAATATTCCACTATTTTTTTCTCCAATCATTAGTGGTAACATACATAAGCATTTTCTTTATCGGCTCGAATTCCTCTAATCGACCACAAACTTTATAGCTCGATACTTGTTGAGCTAACAAGTTGTCTTTGTCATTTAACTCACGAGGAATATGAGCCAATTACAGTGAGACACTGCTCCAAATACTTAATCAAAATTTCATAATAGCAGTTATATTCTCTCTTAATCTGCTAGAACACTAATAGAGAATTGTCATAAGCATCAACAGAATCAACTCCGATATTATCGAGTAGCTGTATACCTTTAAGCAATGCTAGATATTCGGCTTGATTATTAGAACATCTGCAATTTAGCCTGAATGCGAATTCAAAACTAAATCATTTCGGTGAAATCAATACTATTCCAATACCATCGCCCTCTGGACATACCGATCCATCGAAAAATAGTTTTCAAGGGGCAATAGATATTAGATCGGCATTTGTATCAGTTTCGTGCCCAATTATAAAATTGGCAATCACTTGACCCTTAACAGCTTTAGCCGATTCATACATCAAGTTGAACTCGATGATCTTATAGGCCCATTTAGAAAATGATAACATATATTTTATGACATCAGTTTTACAAATAACTTTACAAGCCAATGCTAAAATATAATGCCTTAACTTTGTGCAAGCAAAATATAATGACAAGTAGAGTTTTTCTACAAAAGGATAACTGGTTTTTGCATCAATTAACTGTTGGCTTAAGTAGAAAATAACCCGCTCTTTACCATCAATCTCTTACGCCAAAACACCTCCAATTGTTGCCTATTCAGCCGATATATATAATTTAAATGGTATACTGAGATGCAGCTAAAACTGGAGGATTAGACAAATATTCCTTGATACTTTCAAAAGCTTTCCGCTGATCAGCTCCCCAAACAAAGTCTTTTTACTATTTTTACCATTGCGCTTTTCTTCTCAGCACAAAATAATTTCAAAAATGACACATGGGACCGAACCCGACCAGTCATACCTGTCATCTTTCTCTAGCCGAATGCATCCAGAGGAGAGCTCCCTCTCTCTCCTCCATGAGAGCCCTTTTTGGAGCTTCAAAATCTCCGCGATTTGAGCACCAAAAATTCGGGAAAAATCATATCAAAATTCCTCTTAATCCCCTCTTTCCATCCAAGGCCATTATTGTTCCAATCAAGCGCTCAATTGCCTGCGTTTTGCTCTTATCCGAATCAACCCAAAATTGGGATTTCCATGTTTACTCTTGCTCCTCTCAGCTATAAAACCAACCCTGAGGACCCTTCCTACCTCCACAACCCAGTGCTCACCTCCACAAATCAATCCCGTGCTCTCAATCTTTAATTTTTCGCTAGGTGAGCATTCTTTGATTTTTCCATCTGTTGCCCATTTTTTAGCCGCCGCTGTCGGCTAGAAGCCCCTCTAGCGCTGACTCTGCCATGCCGCTACACCACCGGCTAGGGCCCCGTCGGCCACCTCCTAGCCCCTTTCTTTTTTCCCCTGCACCATGAAGAAGGGCAGAGAGTGCGCTCTTTGTTCATCGCATGATCAGTGTCGGTGCTACAGTAAAATAATCAATAGTACATTTTTTCTGTGTGATTTAAATCTTCCAGGAGACTATTTTCGCCCGTTCAAACTCTGTTTGGCTCTATTTTTCTTTATAAATTCATCTAAATTCATGATCTATCTTCCAGTACCATTATTTTCAATTTTTGAATTTTGTTTGAATTTGTTTTATTTATTTGTTCTCGTTTAGCGTGTAGATGACGCAGTCGAAGCTCAATCGAATCAACAATCAAAGGTAGAACTAGCAGGGGGCATCGAAGGCATGTCTTCCTTGAACATGTTGATCCCAAATTTTATGAAAAGCTTATGTTTTTTTAAATTATGCATGCTTACTTTTACGCAATGTACTTTAAATGTAGTTTTAAGGTTTAGTTAAATTCCAAACTTTTATACCCTCATTGACATTAATCATGACAAACCTTTGTCACCCTAGATGATACTAGCTATTTTATCTTGTGATAACCAATAGTGTAGCATAGGACGGTAGAATTGCTTAGTCCAACTTAAACGTTTTGATATTATGCCATTATGGAAATCATTTCAAACATGTTTAAACTTATTTGTGAAATTGTGGCAATTGGTATTGCCACTGTTATTCAAATGAAATAAAGTGTAAATGGTTTAGACCGGGGCGGATGGATGTTTAGTGGGTGCTCGATGCACGAGACCTTGAAAGTGAATGTTTCGCCCTAGTCAATTAAGGACAGAAGCATGTGTTATCATGGACCGAGCACTACAGTACAACCACAAGTCTATATGGGTACGATCTGGCTAATTAATTTGTGCATCTCGTTATTGGCTTCGCCAGTCGATGGAATGTGGGTGTCGGATGGAGACAGTTTTTCCCCACATGGCGCAAGAGGGGGCTTCTGATTGGGTGGATGGAACCCTTTAATGGTGAAAAATTAGCGGGCGAGGTTAATAGCGGGATTGTACATTGTAAAGGTGTTGTCATGATCTCTCTGCCGACACACCAAAGGAAGTGTGTTAATTGCATGGCAACAAGAGTTGATCATGTCTTGTGGGTAAAGCTGTACACATTCTGCAGAGTTAAAACTACTTAAGTAGCCGTGCCCACGGTCAAGGGCAGGTGAAGTACGCTTGCACATTGTAGATTTTATGGTTTTGTATTAAATGAAAATGATGGTTTGGGAATCCGTGAGTGGATGGAACTCTCGGATTGCAGTTTGGTGGTTGGAGCCAATCAGATGGTTGGAACCTATTTAATTATGTTTTCAAATTCAACTATTATTCAATTACATTTTGATCAAATGATGCTTTGTGAAATTACTACTGGTATTCAAAGTTTAACATTGCTTTATGCTAAAAGGGCCATATTATGCCTTCAATTGTTTAGCCTTGCATATGTTTCCAAGACTTGCGGAGTACATTTTGTGCTCACCCTTGCAACATCCCAACTTTCCACAGAGAAGTATGCAAAAGCTGAAGGGGACTACGAGTTCTATGCTTGTGGTTACGACGAAGGTGATCTGGAATGCTAGGCTGCGAACCCCAGTCAATTGCCTGTGGGCAAATGGATGGGCTTATCCTACTACTGTTATTTCGTTTCCGCTGCTTCTTATTGAACTCAAGCCATGAGGCTGCTTATTTGTAAAAATTGGCTATAAGGTTGATACCTTTTTGCTTAATTAATATAATTTGACTCGTGATATGGATATGTTGTCATCACTGTTTCCACTTTGTGTGCTAGCTTTTCCTGGACTAGCATAGTTTATACACAAAGGGTTCGGATTTGGATATCCGGTCCCGACAGAGGTTGTGTTAGAGCCATATCGACTGTAGGTTGCGATCTAGTTAGAATGTCATGCCTTAAGGAATATATTAAAAATAAGTATTTACAAAAAAATATAAGTTTCCTTGCTACTATCTTACCCTTCTTAGTCCCTTGCTTCCATTTTCCTCTTCTTTTGTTTAAAAACCATTTTGCTAATTTCTTTCTCTTACTTCAAAATTTATAGATGTTGTTCATCAACTTTTGTGCTGAGAAGGACGGAGGATTCTACGAGCAGGTATGGATCATACTACAGGAACTAGGACATGTTCATCGCCCAGAGTACCAGGGGATCCCAGTTGAGGAGGATTGTCAAGAGCTTTGGACGGTCAAAGTCACCATCTTCTCAAAGAGTCACTTAGGGGAGATAGACCTTATCGCTTCATTATGAGTAGAGAGACATACGAGCTAGGATGCCAGGAAGCTGCTAGAGAGGTAATTGCTCGTCTCGGGTACATCTTCCTCCATGAGGTTCAATATACAGCCTACCGCTACTTTCCCGCTTGTGATGAGAACGAGCCGTTCAGCCGGTTCAGGAGAGCTGAAGAGGAGGAGGATACTACTGTGGTCCACATGGTAGCCCTCATCAAGGCGCAGGACAATGACAATGTTCATGTGGCCATGGGGTTGATGGACACCTACGACAACTGTAGGCTGCTCAGCTGGAAATTGCTCAGCTGAAGGAGAGTCAAACTGCTGTTGCAGAGGTGTCCCAGAGTAGGAAGTGTCAACACTCTTTTCTTCGCACCACTCCTCGCAAGGTCTCCTGCCCACAAGAGGTCCGCATAACTGCACCCGAGTACCGGAGTCTTTTCATCCCTGCAGGAGGAGCAGGAACATCCACTGCGGCTGGCCCGCATCTCACCAATGAAATCTTGTCAGAGCCTAAGGAAGAACCAGAGCTAGTTGAGGTGGAGGAGGATGCCGAGTCTGAGGTGTAGTTTCGTTTCCAGTTTTAGATTAGTCTTTAGTCTAGTTGTTTCCTAGTTCAGTTTATCAGTAGTCGATTTATTTTTGGTGTGTTGGACGACATCAAGCCTTAGAGCACTTGTGATATTGCCATAATAATGCTATCTCTCTTATTTGGAATAAAGCTATTAAGATTAGAGTTTAATTGTTTGTTTTGCCTTGGAAAGGCTACCTCCCTAGTCTCCTCATCTCTGCTCTTTCCCTCTCATCTATTGCTAACCTACCCATGGCCGTCGCTTTAGATGGAGAGTCAAGGAAGAGGTCGTGGAGTTGGTTGCAGAGGAGATCGTGTTGGAGGTTGTTATCGTGGATGTGGCCAGGCAGTGCCACAAGAACAGCAGGATGTTTCAGAACAGCAAGAACATCCAGAGCAACAAGTACCGCCGCTGCCGCCACCACCACCATTCCAACTCCCAGTCGCAGATATCCAGTAGATGATGACAACGCAGCTTCAGTTGTTGTAGACCCTTGCTTAGAATATAGTGAATAATCCACAGCTAGACCAGCCGTAGCACGAGTGATGCCACCCCCAGTGAAAAGTTGGGGAGTTTATGAGAACCAGACCGTCTACCTTCACGGGAGCAGGAGAACCCTTGGAGGCAGACGCTTGGTTGAAGGATGTGGAGAAGAAGATCCAATTGGCTCAGTGTGATGACCATGAGAAAGTTCCCTATGCGAGCCACTAGTTAAAAGGAGTAGCTGCAACCTGGTGGGATAACTTTTGTGCTGCCCATCAGAATGCTGAAGCAATAACTTGGGAGGAATTCTCTGAAGCCTTTCGTACCGCACATATGCCTGCGGGCATTATAGAAATAAAGAAAAGAGAGTTCCACATTTGCATCAAGGAAACTAGAGTGTTTCCGAATACCTTAACTAGTTCACCCAATTGTCAAGATATGCACCAGAAGATGCGGCAACTGAAAGTGCTAAGATCTGGAGATTTATGGAGGGACTTGATCTTGACATTAAGGTGCAGCTAGTTGCTTTAGATTTTGCAAACTTTCAGCATATGGTGAACAAAACACTAGTGCAAGAGGATGCCCAGAGGCAACAACGGGTCCTGCAAGAGAAGGATGACATTCCAGACCCAACAGGGAGCAAGTGGTTCTAGACAGTGCTTTCGACCTCAGCAGACCAACAAGACACCTATTCAAGGAGCACCCCGCACACCTAATTCTGGACCGCACCCAGTTGGTCAAGATTCCAAAACAACACCAGTACTCAACTGCAGAAAGGGAATTCAAATGCTGCAGGAATTCAGTGTTTCCACTGCCATCAAATGGGACATTATGCCAACAACTGTCCTCCGAAGCGTTAACCGATGACACCAGTGCCGTTCAACTTGGGATCCAATTCCGCCAGAGCTCCTACGCAAGGATAAGGACGTTGAGCACCACAGACGCCAATAGCTCCGCAATCTTTTGGAAGAAGACGTGTTAACCACGTGACTGCAGAAGAAGCTCAGGAGGCATCAGATGTGGTTTTGGGTAAGTTCCTTGTAAACTCAATACCTGCCTCATCATTATTTGATTCTGGAGCATCGCATTCTTTTATATTAACGAGTTTTGTTGAATAATTTGGTTGGGAAACCTTTACCCTTAAGAGCCCCATGATAGTTTAATCACCTGGAAAAGAGTTGAGAACTAGTTCAGTACGCCCAAGTGCAACCATAAGGATCAATGGGGTAGAATTCCTAGCGAATCTTATCATTTTGGATTCAAAAGGAATAGATGTCATCCTAGGGATGGACTGGTTATGATGAGGACATCCCAGCCAAGGATACAACCGCTGCCCCTTCTTCCTCTACGACCGTTACTTCGTCTACGACGTCTGGAGGGCTTAATCCGGAAGCAAGTCCTTTCCATCCACCTTTTCTGGACCAGCACGTCAAGAACATCCACCGAGGACAGCCCACGCACCAAGGAAGGCCCAAGATAAAGCCCAATTCATCGCCGAGTCCGGTTCGGCCATCCAGGAGCAGCAGTACTTCAAACGGACGCCACGGCCACATCCGAACTCCGTTTTCGACGTTCGATAACTCGTTTGAAAGGTATCGAGATAACCTTTCCAATGGAGCTGATCCCGAGGCCAAATTCCTCATGGAGCAAAGGGAAATCACAGAACAATCTCACGGGACAGAAATTCCAGGTGCTGCGCCACCTTTCTTTTGGACCCAAGGCCCATGTACTCTTAGGGTTCCACCCCTCCTTTGGCCAGCGCCCCTCTCCTAGCTGCCGCACCCCTCTTGGACGCCCCCCCTTGTGTGGGTACCCCTTTATATTGGGTTCTCACCCCTGTTCTTTGTTTTTTAGGTTTTGTTGTGTTTTGGTAGACCCCGTGTGCGTCCCTCCTCGTGTTTACGCGTGTCGACTAGACCGCCCGAGCCGAGAAACAGAACCTCAACTTGTTCTCTTTGTTTGATTTCAATACTACCTTTTCGGTTTGCTTCATACTTTGTTCTTGTGGGTTCTTGTTTTCTTCCAGGAACAACTCGTTTGCAGGAACTACCCGTTAGAGTTTCGAGTTCGAGTCACGTTTTGGTCACAATTGCTTGCGCATTGGAGTCAGTTTCTGCTGGTTGATCAGATCGAGACTCTCGGTGGTTGCTGGAGATCAGAAGAGAAGAGAAAAAAAACCGCACAGATTCAATTGCAAAAAAAACAAAGTTCAGAAAGGAAAAAAAAGAGGAGAAAAAAAATCCGAGAAGAGATCTCTTTCCCTAGTTGGGTTCGGTTCGGTTGGCAGGAGATAAGGAAGGTATCTGTTTCGGTTTAAGAAAAGATCAGAGAGAAGGAAAGTGTAGCCTTTTACTTTGCTTAGGTCTGGCTTTGAAAGGAAGGTATAGGCCGCCCCTCTCTGGTTTTGCATCCAACTTTCCTTTTGAAGTGGATTCGGATCCCCTCCGGACACCCTGCACGAAAAGTGCCATAACTTTTGCATACGGCTTTCGATTGGGCTGTTCGAGTACTCAAAACGACCGGAACGAAAAGCTACATTTGAAAATTGAAAGACAAGCTCTAATTGGGTTCCCAAGGCCCCAAAAAATTCGTTCGACCCCAAAAAACATCGTTTAGGGCCTCAAAACGCCCCCGGAAGTTCGGAAAAATTTTGCTGGCTCCGTTTTGGCTGAAATTTTTGCTGTTGGTGATTAGGCTCGCGTCTCTAGTACGGTCTAGCCTAGGACCAGCATTGTACTGATTTTGAATGACTTTTCAGCTTACTTTAGTTCAGTGGTACTAGTTCCTCCTTTGCTACATATTATTGCCTGTCCAAGCTACACCATCTTCTAACCACACAGGTTCTGGACTTTGCAATCGCTTGCCACATCGAGAACTTGTAAGAACTTGGTAGAAGCGTGAGTGTGTGTGAGGCTTACTACTTCATACGACCTAGTAGTTTATAGGAGCTTTCATATCTGTGTAAATTTTCTTTGTTTCTACTAACTATGGCAGGTAGTCCAAGCAATCGTGGGAGTAATGTCGGCAGTGGGAGTGAACATGAGGACCGCCTCACGCCAAAAGAACGGCGTTGGGTCACTCATTTCGAGAGGATGCACCATCAGCATGAGATGCGAACTCGTGACACTCTTGATGCGATTCAGGCGCAATTGGCACCCTTCACTGAGCTTCAAGCACAGCTAGCACAACTTCTTCAAGGTGCTGCCCCCAACAATGGTGCCAACGCGGCGCTCCACCGGTTGTCCCTGTTACTTTAAACGGGGTGGCTCAAGAGGAGAACAACTACGCCGCCGATACCGAGGACGACTACAGGGTAAATGTGAACAACGACCGACCTCATCGTCGACTCCGCAATAACATGCAAGGTATGGCTAGAAATCAACATGATCAAAGGGAAGAACGTGATGACTCTATGGCAAAAATGAAATTTACTATGCTTCCTTTTGATGGTGCTTATAATCCTGATGTCTATCTAGATTGGGAGTTGGCGGCAGATCAAAAATTTTCTTGCTATGACTTCTCTGAGCGTAGAAGGGTGCACGCTGCCACTAGTGAATTTACTGGTTTTGCATCTATTTGGTGGAAAGAACTTTGTAGAGCCAACCGTGATGTACCTACAACTTGGGATGGGTTGAAGCGTGTCATGGGGGCTAGATTTGTTCCTACATACTATGCTCGTGATTTATTGAATAAAATGCGCGCTTTAATCAAGGTGATAAAGCGGTTGAGGAATATTATCGGGCATTGCAAATTGGCATGTTCGCTGTGGGTTAGAAGAGGTGAAGATGCAAAAATGGCTAGGTTCTTGGGTGGGCTTAACCGAGAGATACAGGATATACTTGACTATAAAGAATACAATTCTATCACTCGTTTGTACCATCTTGCTTTGAAAGCAGAAAGGGAAGTGCAGGGTCGACGATCGACAACGCGAGGTAATATTGGAGGTTCTTCCACGTCCAAGTCGGTCCAGATCCATACCAAGGCAACATCTTCCATACCTGGACGTGTACCTACACCCGCTGTTCCAACTACTTCGACGTCATCACGCATTCCGGAGGCAAACAACTCAGTCACACTTCAAGCACACGCCAAGAGTGCTTCCTCAGTTGCCTCCACCGGTCGAACGCGGGAAACTCAATGCTTTCGATGCAAAGGAATGGGGCACGTGATGCGAGACTGTCCTAATCAACGTGCTCTAATAATCAGAGAAAATGGTGAGTACACTAGTGATAGTGACATTGATGAAACTGAATATGCTCTTGTTACCACTAACACTGCAGAGCCAGCAGAAGAGATTATCACTACGCAAAGATCCGAGAAATATCCGCTCTTGTTGTCGCGACGTGTACTTAGCGCACTACCGCACGCGATGAACAAAATCAACGCCATAATATCTTTCAGACAAGGTGTGTGGTGAATGAGCGCGCTGTGCATGTCGTTGTTGATGGAGGTAGCTGCAACAATTTTGCGAGTGTAGACATGGTCGAGAAGCTTGGCTTGACCACAAATCCACTTCCTCAACAATATGAAATTGAATGGCTCAATTCCACTGGTAAGGTTCAGGTAACCAAAACCGTTCGAGTACCTATCTCGATTGGTTCTTATCATGATAATGTTGTTTGCGATGTTGTACCCACGGATGCTTGCTCTCTTTTATTGGGTAGACCGTGGATCTATGATATGGATGCTACACAGAGTATACTTTCTTGTATAATGAAAAGAAAATTATTTTGAAACCCATGAGCCCTACAGAACTAAGAAACATTGATGTTAAAAGAGCTCAAAGAGAAAAAGAAGAGAGTGGAATTAAAAGTGTAGCTAGTAAATCAACCCATTCAACTACACGGTTGCTCAAAAACCTGATCTTAAGTTGAAAGGTAAAGTATTGTTGGCTGCAAAAGTCCTCTCACAAGATAACATGGATAGTATAGAACCATTGCCATTCTCTGTTGCTTTGTCTACTGTTATTACTAATACTTTGAAGGATAATGAGATGGAGTCGAGGACGACTCTAATTCAAGAAGGGGAGGATGATGAGGATATCCCAGCCAAGGATACAACCGCTGCCCCTTCTTCCTCTACAACCGCTACTTCGTCTACGACGTCTGGAGGGCTTAATCCGGAAGCAAGTCCTTTCCATCCACCTTTTCTAGACTAGCACGTCAAGAACATCCACCGAGGACAACCCACGCACCAAGGAAGGCCCAAGATAAAGTCCAATTCGTCGCCGAGTCCCGTTCGGCCATCAAGGAGCAGGAGTACTTCAAACGGACGCCACGGCCACATCCGAACTCCGTTTTCGACGTTCGACAACTCGTTTGAAAGGTATCGAGATAACCTTTCCAATGGATTGATCCCGTGGCCAAATTCCTCATTGAGCGAATGGAAATCACAGAACAATCTCACGGGACAGAAATTCCAGGTGATGCACCACCTTTCTTTTGGGCCCAAGGCCCATGTACTCTTAGGGTTCCACCCCTCCTTTGGCCAGCGCCCCTCTCCTGGCTGCCGCACCCCTCTTGGGTGCCCCCCTTGTGTGGGTACCCCTTTATATTGGGTTCTCACCCCTGTTCTTCGTTTTTTAGGTTTTGTTGTGTTTTGGTAGACCCCGTGTGCGTCCCTCCTCGTGTTTGCGCGTGTCGACTAGACCGCCCGAGCCGAGAAACAGAACCTCAACTTGTTCTCTTTGTTTGATTTCAATACTACCTTTTCGGTTTGCTTCATACTTTGTTCTTGCGGGTTCTCGTTTTCTTGCAGGAACTACTGATCATTGGATCTTGTATCTGTGTAGTTTTGGCATTGTGATTGCGAAGCTCCCAATCTGTTTGGTAGGAAGCCCTAAATTCGGTGCCATCAACACCTCCAAATCAACGTATCATCATCTCACCGAAAGATCGGGATCGCCGTCCCCATCAGGTTAACCAAATATAATGGTCAAATAGATTGTGCCAGTAGAGCCATTACCCTCACCAATTTAGAAGGCATTCGAGTGGAGTATATGCCTGATGAGTCCTCAAGTGAGAAATGCACTTTGAATAGATTGGAGGAAACAATTTTGGAAAGTATGCCCGTGGTGTGAGAATACCCATATGTATTTGGTGAAGAGTTACCAAGTATGCCGCCTGATCGGGATGTAGATGATGACGACATCTCCACAATGGATACAACCAGCTCTAACTCCACTCACCAGGATGAACCATCACTTCAAGGACCGATCACTCGAGCCCGTGCAAGTCAACTAAATTATCAGGTGAAGGCGTTCCTAAGTATTCCAATTAATGATACAATGAATGGGATGCTATTTAATTTTTGTGATGATGTGATTATTCTTATGAACCATGGAGAAGACCCACAACGCACAAAGGAGTTCGCGTCCAGAGGGAAGAGCAAATTGGAATCAGATTCGGACTTCCAGAGATGGTCAAATTCAAATAGCCATAACTTTTGATCCAGAAGGCTTCTGGAGGTATACGAGTACAAGAACGAAAGCTCTGGTCTCCTCTTTCCAACCGATCTGAGATCACCTCCAAATTCTTTCCGAGTCAACGGGAATACGCAAAACAATCTAGAACACTTTTCCAGTCTGAGTCTAATTGGGTTCTAGTCTTTATTTCGAGTTGTAATCAGTAGGCCCATGTTAAGGCCCAATGCTACACGCCCTTGGTCTATAATTAGCCAGCCGCCACCATAGTTAGGGTTTTGGGTTTTGTTTGATTGATTAGCCATTGCTCTTGCTTGTACTTTCACTGGCGTCGACTAGGCCGCCGCCTACTTGTTCATCGGAACCCCAACCCGAGTGTTTTGTTTGAACCGATCTGAATTCATATTTGCAATTGAGTTGCTTGTAATCCCTTGTTCTTGCTGGTTCTTCGATTGCTCGCAGAACAAAGACCTTCGTGGTCGAGGTTGGTCGCGCTTCCGCGGGATCAATAACCCGGGAGGGTGGTGTACGGTTGCTAAGGCGCAGCGTCGGGTTCGTTGTAGTCGGGCCGCCAACTTTGCCCTCCACCAGATCGACGCTACCTCCTCTCATCGAAAGATCGGGACGCCTAGTTCTATCAAGTGGTATCAGAGCTCAAGGTTGATCGGTGAGAGATTTTTTTCCCCATCCTTTTTTTACCTACAGTCCAGAAAACCAAAAAAAAATATAGGCGATTAGATCTCCATTGTCCAAAACAATTTGTGCCCTTGCTTTTGCTACTTAGTTCTCGGCTTGTTGAATTTACGGTTGCTTCGACGAGTCAAGTTGCTGGTCTTTAGTTTCAGCCTTTAGAGTTTCGAGTTCGGGTCACGTTTTTGTCACAGTTACGTTTGTAATTTGAGTTGTAAGTTAGTAGATCAGATCGGAGTTGAGTTTGTCTTTGTCTAGTGTGGGAGATCAGTTTGGGTCACCAATTTCCTTGCTTCGTTTACATCCGCGTGATTCTCTGTGTTTACCAAAGTAGATATCAGTTTCCAAATATATAAAAAAAGAGGCCGGTGCAGATACAAGAGCCGCACCAAATCAAGGAGATTTTTTTTAAAAAAGGCAACTGCAGATAGAAAAAGCCGCACCAAATCAGAGAAGAAAAGGCAAGTGCAAATTTTCAAATGCCGCACTAGATCGTTTTCAAAAGCTGCACTAGATCGTTTGCAAAAGCCGCACTAGATCTTTTAATTACCTTTTTACCCCTGGTTTGCCTGAAAGTCTTTTTTGCAGATTTCGATTCTAGGGTCTCCTGAGATCATCTAAGCGGGTTTTGAGACCCACCCAAAAAAAAAGAAGAAAAAAAAGCTTGCTGATTTGGGTGTTTCGGTGACGACGTTTGTGTCTCGGCTCGTGTCTCTAGTACGGTTTGGGACTAGGACCAGCACGGTACCGTCGTAGAACGTTTATTTAGCTTGTTTTGACTAACGTGGCTCTATCATTTCCTTGAGTTGTTTCTCGGCCACCTATAGCTCCACAAAAAACTACAACTTACGTGCCCTAGCGTTTGGCATCGTGACACTACCTCTCCAGAGATTTTGACTCATGATGCCGACACCTCCTACAAAGGCTTGGTAAGAACTGGTAAGAGCTTGGTGATACAAGTTGAGAGATAGTGCCCTTTCCTGTGAATTGTTTGTTCTTTTGCTTTCTAACCATGTCAGGAACAGCGAGCAATGATGGTCAGCATTCCCCTCGCACTAGGGGAATCATTCAACATTTCAAGCGTCAAGTCAAGCTGCATCTGAGAGGGCCTTGATGGTGATGTGCAGTTGGTAAATGAGCGGTTGGGACAGGTGGAGAAGGCTCAGATTGACACCAACACCTCACTTGTTGCTATTAACACTTCACTTCTTTCAAGTGATAAAGCGGCTTGATGAGTTGAGGCGAGCTCCTATAGGAGGCGGCGCTACCCTCGTCGGCATCACAACCACAATGGTGCTTTGGGCAGCGAGGTGGAGGAAAATGTTGATGAATACTGGCGACACGGAGGTGGGCGGCGAGGAGGCCATCTGCGACAGCGATTCGCCGCAATCGCCGGCATGCCTCCCTTGCTCATGCCACGTGAGGTACGCTGTGAAGATGACACACTTGGCGAATTAATTCTCTATTCCACCTTTTGATGGAAAATATGATCTGATGCATACCTCACATGGGAATTAGTCAGTAGACCAAAAGTTTGCATGTCATGAGTATCCCGAAAACAAAAGAGTTAGGGCTGCCTTTGGTGAGTTCACCGATTTTGCCTCTGTTTGGTGGAGTGATTTTCGACGTAAGAATCCCAATCTTTGCAAAAGCTGGGCTGATTTGAAAAGAATCATGCGAGCTAGATTTGTTCCTCTTATTACCAACGTGATTTGATAAATAAAGCTGCATTTGCTTAGGCAAGATAGTAAGAGTGTAGAGGAATACTATCGGGAATTACAAATGGGCATGTTGCTTTTGTGGTATAGAGGAGTGCGAGGAGGCTGCTATGGCTAGATTTATGGGTTGGCTAAACCATGAGATTTATGACATTCTTAATTACAAGGAATATAATTCGATCACTCGCTTGTTTCATCTCGCTTGCCATCTTTGAAAGAGAAGTGCGAGGGACGACGCAAATGGTTTAGCACGAGAACTAATATTTCGCAGTCGTGCTAACACTTGGTCAACACGAGCCCCACCTCTGACCACAAGGCAACCATTTGCACCGTCCTCCAACAACAACAAGAATCGACATTCCTCTTCCGCGCCGACTTCCAAGGCTTGGAGGTAACAAAACTTCTACACCGAGCCCACCAAGAGCTGCTGCCGGTTCTTCAACTGGGAGGACGAGGATGTGCAATGCCATCAATGCAAGGGGTATGGTCACATGAGGAGTCAATGTCCAAGCAAGCGTGTCTTGATTATGCGAGACAATGGTGAGTTTTCTTCTGCTAGTGATTTGGATGAAGAAACATATGCTATGCTTGCAGCTGACAATGCAGGGAGCGAAGATGATCATGACCAGGAAGAGCACATTGATGCCAACCATGCTAACCATTATGAGAGCCTCATTGTACAGTAGCGTGTTGAGTGTCAGTTGGAAAGTCCGACCAAAATCAGCGGCACAACCTGTTCCAAACCAAATGTGTCGTCAAGCAGCGATCATGTCGTGTGATCATTGATGGAGGAAGTTGCAACAACCTTGCAAGCTTGGACATGGTGGAGAAGCTTTTGTTGGAGACAAGACCGCACTTTTGACCTTACTATGTTCAATGGTTCAACAAGTATTGGTAAGGTTAAGGTTACACGCTTGGTGAGAGTACAATTTGCTATTGGTTCCTATCATGATTTTCTTTGAATGTAATGTCGTACCCATGCAAGCATGTTCTATATTGTTAGGTAGACCTTGGCAATATGATAATAGTTCTGTGCATGATGGTAGAACCAACCAGTATTCCTTTGTGCGTAAGGGAAAGAAGATTGTATTGCATCCTATGACTCCTGATTCCATTCTTAACGAGGACATTGCTAGAGCTAGTAAGCAAAAGATTGATGAAAGTGCAAAAAGAAAAATTCTAGTTACATTTGTGATAATAAAAATGAGATTAAGTTGAAAGGTGCATGTTTTCTCGCTACCAAATCTGATGTGAAGGAACTAGTTGTTGATGAATCTGTTTGCTATGCCTTAGTTTGCAAGGATGCTTTGTTCTCATTTTAGGAGATACCTGCTGCTTTTCCTCCTGCTGTGACTACTAACCTTTTGCAGGAATATGTTGATGTTTTTCCCAAGGACGTTCCTCCAGGCTTGCCACCAATTCGAGGGATTGAACATCAGATTGACCTCATTCCTGGAGCATCTTTGCCCAATCGAGCGCCATACAGGACTAATCCGGAAGAAACTAAGGAGATACAACGCCAAGTGCAAGAACTGCTTGACAAAGGGTGCGTGCGTGAATCTCTTAGTCCTTGTCTTTATTCGGTCATTTTAGTTCCTAAGAAGGATGGATCATGGCGCATGTGTGTGGATTGTAGAGCAATCAATAACATTACCATTAGATATCATCATCCTATTCCTAGGTTAGATGATATGCTTGATGAATTAAGTGGCTCTACTGTGTTCTCTAAGGTTGATTTGCGTAGTGGTTACCACCAAATCCGCATGAAATTAGGTGATGAATGGAAAACAGCTTTCAAAACTAAGTTCGATCTATATGAGTGGCTAGTGATGCCTTTTGGATTGACTAACGCACCTAGCACTTTCATGAGACTAATGAATGAAGTTTTGCGTGCTTTCATTGGTAGATTTGTGGTGGTATATTTTGAGATATCTTGATCTATAGCAAATCATTAGATGAACATCTTGCTCATTTGCGTGCTGTTTTTGATGCCTTACGAGATGCACGTTTATTTGGTAACCTTGAGAAGTGCACATTTTGCACTGATCGAGTTGCTTTTCTTGGCTATGTTGTTACTCCACAGGGAATTGAAGTTGATCAAGCCAAGGTTGAGGCAATTCAGAGTTGGCCGACTCCTAAAACGGTCACAAAGGTGCGGAGTTTCCTTGGACTTGCAGGATTCTATCGTCGCCGTGAAAGATTTGATCGATTCTTTGCACCATTGAATGAGTTGTCCAAGGAAGGCGTGGCTTTCCAATGGGGCAAGTCACATGAAGATGCCTTTGACTTGTTGAAAGAGAAGTCGACCCATGCACCTTGCTCCAACTCCCAGACTTTGGTAAGACTTTTGAACTTGAGTGTGATGCTAGTGGCATTGGGATTGGAGGTGTGCTGATCCAAGAAGGTAAGCCAGTTGCTTATTTCAAGTGAGAAATTATCTGGGCCTCGTTTGAACTACGCAACTTATGATAAGGAATTGTATGCACTGGTTCGAACATTAGAGACTTGGCAACATTATTTGTGGCCCAAAGAGTTTGTTATACACTCTGATCATGAATCCTTGAAGCACATTCGTAGCCAAAATAAGTTGAACTGTAGGCATGCAACATGGGTAGAATTCATTGAGTCTTACCCTTATGTTATCAAACACAAGAAGGGGAAGGATAATGTTATTGCTGATGCTTTATCTCGACGATATACCATGCTTTCACAACTAGACTCTAAAATCTTTGGCTTGGAAACGATTAAAGAGCAATATGCGCTTGATGCTGATTTTAAAGATGTTTTGCTAAATTGTAAGGAAGGAAGAGTTTGGAATAAGTTCATTGTTAATGATGGTTTTGTGTTTCGTTCTAATAAACTATGCATTCCAGCTGGATCTGTTCGTTTGTTGTTGCTTCAGGAAGCACATGGAGGAGGACTGATGGGCCACTTTGGTGTGAAGAAGACAGAGGATGTGTTGGCCAACCATTTTTATTGGTCAAAGATGAGGCTCGATGTGGAGCGCTATGTCTCTCGCTGTTCTACTTGCAATAAAGCTAAGTCACGATTGAACCCACATGGTTTATATATGCCTCTTCCTGTTCCTAGTGTTCCATGGGAGGATATTTCAATGGACTTTGTTTTAGGTCTACCTAGGACAAAGAGGGGAAGGGATAGCATATTTGTTGTCGTGGATTGGTTTTCTAAGATGGCACATTTTATACCTTGTCATAAGAGCGATGATGCTACAAACATTGCTAACTTGTTTTTCAGGGAGATAGTTCGCCTACATGGAGTGCCTTCCACAATTGTGTCAGATCGGGATGCAAAATTTTTGAGTCATTTTTGGCGGACGCTTTGGAAGAAACTGGGTACCAAGCTTTTGTTTTCTACTACATGTCACCCTCAAGCGATGGCGGTCAAGTACAATCAGCGAGCGTTGTCTACAATGTTGAGAGCCATTTTGAAGAACAATTTGAAGATGTGGGAAGAGTGCCTACCTCATGTGGAGTTTGCTTACAACCGCTCATTGCATTCTACTACCAAGATGACTCCTTTTCGGTGGTATATGGTTTCAATCCTCGTGCACCCATTGATATTTTGCCATTACCATGTTCTGAAAAAGTAAACTTAGATCTTGCTAAGCGTCTTGATTTTATGCTGAAATTACATGAGACTACTAAAGATAACATTGAGCGCATGAATGCTAGATATAGAGCTCTTTGGTAGTCGTGGTAGGAAGGAATTAACTTTTGAACATGGAGATCTTGTTTGGTTGCACTTGAGAAAGGATAGGTTTCCTGATTTACGAAAGTCTAAATTGATGCCTAGAGCTGATGGTCCTTTTAAAGTGATTGCTAAGATAAATGATAATGCATACAACCTTGATTTGCTTGCAGACTACAGTGTAAGCAATTCTTTCAATGTTGCTGATTTGAAGTCGTACATGGGTGATGAAGATGAGCTTGAGTCGAGGACGGCTCCATTTCAAGAGAGGGAGGATGATGAGGACATCTCCACAATGGATACAACCAGCTCTAACTCCACTCACCAGGATGAACCACCACTTCAAGGACCGATCACTCGAGCCCGTGCACGTCAACTAAATTATCAGGTGAAGGCGTTCCTAAGTATTCGAATTAATGATACAATGAATGGGATGCTATTTAATTTTTGTGATGATGTGATTATTCTTAGGAACCATGGAGAAGACCCACAACACACAAAGGAGTTCGCGTCCAGAGGGAAGAGCAAATTGGAATCAGATTCGGACTTCCAGAGATGGTCAAATTCAAATGGCCATAACTTTTGATCCAGAAGGCTTCTGGAGGTCTACGAGTACAAGAACGAAAGCTCTGGTCGTCTTCTTTCCAACCGATCCGAGATGACCTCCAAATTCCTTCCGAGTCAACGGGAATACGCAAAACAATCCAGAACACTTTTCCAGTCCGAGTCTAATAGGGCTCTAGTCTTTATTTCGAGTTGTAATCAGTAGGCCCATGTTAAGGCCCAGTGCTACACGCCCTTGGTCTATAATTAGCCAGTCGCCACCATAGTTAGGGTTTTCGGTTTTGTTTGATTTAGTTAGCCATTGCTACTGCTTGTACTCGCGTGTGCCGACTAGGCCGTCCGTGTACTTGTTCATCGGAACCCCAACTTCGAGTGTTTGTGTTTCAGAACCGATCTGAATTCATATTCGCAATTGAGTTGCTTGTAATCCCTTGTTCTTGCTGGTTCTTCGATTGCTCGCAGGAACAAAGACCTTCGTGGTCAGGTTGGTCGCGCTTCCCGCGGGATCAATAACCTTCAGGAGGGTGGTGTACCGGTCGCTAAGGCGAAACGTCGGGTTCGTTGTAGTCGGGCCGCCAACTTCGCCCTCCACCAGATCGACGCTACCTCCTCTCATCGAAAGATCGGGTCGCCTAGTTCTATCAGTAGAGTTCATCATAGAACTAGTCCGTGGTACGGCTCCTATTTCTAAGAGACCCTACCGCATGCTAGCCAACAAACTCGCCGAGATGAAGAAGCAATTGAGGAGTTGCAAGAAAAAGGATTCGTTCACCCAAGTTCATCACCTTGGGGAGCGTCAGTTCTTTTTGTAAAGAAAAAGGATAATAGTTTGTGCTTGTGCGTGGACTGTAGAGCTTTGAATGAAGGTGCAATCAAGAACAAGTATCTGTTGCCCAGGATTGTTGACTTGTTTGATCAGTTGAAAGGAGTTTGTATTTTCTCCAAGATCGATCTTTGATCTGGATACCATCAATTGAAAATAAGGTCACAAGATATTCTGAAGGCAGCTTTTGCACCCGATATGGATTATATGAGTTTACAGTTATGTCATTTGGTCTGACCAATGCACCAGCTTATTTTATGAATCTGATGAATAAAGTGTTCATGGAATACCTAGACAAGTTTGTGGTGTTGTTCATAGATGACATTCTTGTCTATTCCAGAGATGAAGCAGAACATGAAGGTCATTTGAGGATGGTATTAGAAAAGCTCAGAAATCACCAGTTGTATGCCAAGTTCAGTAAGTGTGAGTTTTAGTTAAAGGAAGTTGCTTTCCAAGGACATATAATCTCTGCTGGAGGTGTCTCAGTAGACCCCGAAAAGTGAAAGGTGTACTTGACTGGAGGCAATCCAAGTCAGTGCTAGACATTAGAAGTTTTCTTGGTTTAGCAGGATACTACCGAAGATTCATAGAAGGATTCTCGAAAATTGCAAGACCGCTCACCCAGCTGCTTAAGAAGGAGAAGAAGTTTGAATGGTCTGAAGCCTGTGAGCAAAGTTTTCAAGAATTAAAGAAAAGATTGACCTCAGCCCCAGTGCTCATTTTACCGGATATTCGGAAGAAGTTTGAGATTTTCTGTGATGCTTCAAGACAGGGAATTGGATGTGTCTTGATGCAAAAGGGCAAAGTAGTTTCATACGTCTCACGGCAATTGTGATCACATAAGGAAAACTATCCAACCCATGACTTGGAAATGGCTGCAGTTGTGCATGCAATAAAGTTGTGGAGGCATTATCTCATGAGGAATTGTTGTGAGATCTTCACATACCATAAGAGTTTGAAGTATATCTTCACTCAAGCAGACCTTAACCTAATACAACGAAGATGGCTAGAGTAAATCAAGGATTATGATGTGGGAATATATTATCATCCTGGCAAGGCTAATGTAGTTGCTGATGCCTTAGGCCGGAAGAGCTACTGCAACAATCTGATGATTCAAGGAGAACCTGCTCTTCATGAGGAGTTTTAGCGTTTGAATTTAAAGCTAGTGGAGGAAGGTTCCGTTGCTACTTTAGAGATTCAACCCACCTTGGAGGAACAGATAAAAAAGATGCAAAAGTCAGATAAAGAAGCTGCTAAGATCAAGGATAGAATAAAAAAAGGTAAAGCCTTAGGATTTTCAGAAGATGAAGAAGGAATAGTTTGGCTTGGAAAAAGTATCTATGTGCCCAATTAAAAAGAGATCAAGCAATTAATATTAAAGGAGGTGCATGAGTCAGCATACTCGATTCATCCAGGCAATACTAAGATGTATCATGATCTTCGTGGTATATATTGGTGGCAAATGTTGAGAAAAGAAATTGCAGAGTACATAGCTATGTGTGATGTATGCTAGCGAGTTAAAGCTGGACATCAAAGACCCACTGGATTGCTGCAACCGTTAAAGGTACCTGAATGGAAGTGGGAAGAAATTAGAATAGATTTCATTACAGGACTTCCGAGAACCAAATCAAGTTATGACTCAATATGGGTTGTAGTGGATCGATTGACAAAAGTTGCACATTTCATTCCTGTAAGAACAACCTACCAGGGAGATAAACTTGCAAAGCTGTATATGTCAAGGATTGTTGTCGGGACCCGATTCTGAGAATCCGGACCCTCTGTGTATTCTCTGCCAGTCCAGGATCACGCTAGCATACATAGCCTTTACAGGGTTGCACTTTGCAGACATTACAGCGATACAATAATAAATAGTGCAAACATTTATATAAACTGAATTGTATGACCTTATGGTCTCCTTACATAAATCAGCCACGCAGGGCTTACATTATCAGAGTAGAAGGAAACAGTGAAAAACAGTAAAACTTCGTGGAAGCCTTCATCTTGCCATAGGCAACCGACTGGGCTTGCCTCCTATATCCGGATCTTCAATGAACTCCTCCTCCCAGGCCGGTGTAGACTCCACTGATGTTGGGGTTGATAGGCAAGGAGGGGTGAGTACTCAAGGCACTCAACAAGTAATGCACAGAATGCGGTACTATTACTACATGCAAGGCTTATCCCAAGGAATTGGCTTACTTGGTTCTTTTGCATCAAACAACATTTTTAAACTAGCATCTTGTTTAGGTTAAAAGCAGTGAAACAATTATATATAATGTTAAGTTCTTCAAATAGTTTTTCTTCAAAGATTCTCGGCACACAGCCTTAATAATTCATTTTCACGCTGGCACGCAGACAGCAATTCCATATTTTATTTTTGAAGATCTACCCCTTGACTATAATCTCCGAGCAATGCTCAATACCGCGAGCACAGCTATTCGAATAGATTTGACACTCTATAGAGGTTGTACACTTTACCCATAAGATACAGCCGCTCACCACACAGGTGATTGTCCGCAACAAAGCCTTACAGGAACCTCTATCTTAACCAATGAACCTCTCTGGTATTGCCTTCACTATCACTCCCCTCACAGAGAGCCGAAGTATAGGACAGGCCAACACCGTTGGATGGGCACCAAGCCGTAGCACAGGTACGCTCCCCCACACAGATACACCCCCGTGTACTGTCACCCTGAGGTATCACAGGAAAGATTTCAGAACCCTAATCAACTAGGTCCGTCCTATACCGGACATGTGGTTGTACGGGTGACTCAGTTCAAATACTTGCAAGGTGAAGTCCTTAGCTGACCAAGGCAAGAATTTTGTCACTCAACAGTGGCACACAGCCCATTGTGGCACACAGACTCACATCACTCATCAACCCATTGCCACACAGGCCCTGATGGGGACGGCGATCCCGATCTTTCGGTGAGATGATGATACGTCGATTTGGAGGTGTTGATGGCACCAAATTTAGGGCTTCCTACCAAACAGGTTGGGAGCTTCGCAATCACAATGCCAAATCCACACAGATACAAAATCCAATGATCAGTAGTTCCTGCAAGAAAACGAGAACCTGCAAGAACAAAGTATGAAGCAAACCGAAAAGGTAGTATTGAAATCAAACAGAGAGAACAAGTTGAGGTTATGTTTCTCGGCTCGGGCGGTCTAGTCGACACGCGCAAACACGAGGAGGGACGCACACGGGGTCTACCAAAACACAACAAAACCTAAAAAACGAAGAACAGGGGTGAGAACCCAATATAAAGGGGTACCCACACAAGGGGGGTGCCCAAGAGGGGTGCGGCAGCCAGGAGAGGGGCGCTGGCCAAAGGAGGGATGGAACCCTAAGAGTACATGGGCCTTGGGCCCAAAAGAAAGGTGGCGCAACACCTGAAATTTCTGTCCCGTGAGATTGTTCTGTGATTTCCCTTCGATCTAGGAGGAGTTTGGCCTCGGGATAAGATCCATTGGAAAGGTTATCTCGATACCTTTCAAACGAGTTATCGAACGTCGAAAACGGAGTTCGGATGTGGCCGTGACGTCCTTTTGAAGTACTGCTGCTCCTGGATGGCCGAACCGGACTCGGCGACGAATTGGGCTTTATCTTGGGCTTTCCTTGGCGCGTGGGCTGTCCCCGATGGATGTTCTTGACGTGCTGGTCCAGCAAAGGTGGATGGAAAGGACTTGCTTCCAGATTAAGCCCTCCAGACGTCGTAGACGAAGTAGCGGGCGAAACAACGACAGTCGGGGACGAAGTAGGAGTCGTAGAGGAAGAAGGGGCAGCGGTTGTATCCTTGTTTGGGATGTCCTCATCAGGCCCACCTGGCACAAAGCCTCTTGCCACTTGCCCCAGTCTAAATCATTTCCCACCCTGTTGATTATTGTGCAACACATGCTAGCAATAACTCAACATCGGTACAGAACCACACAGGTCTCTGTACCTCAATCTCATCATGTGACTTCATCACACCACTTTCAAAATAAATTCAATATTTCATTAGTCAACATTGATACATTTTCTGAAAGATCATTCATGACTCGTTGCAAGGCTAAGCTTCTAATCACGGTCTAGCCTCCCGTGTTGGCATCATATTAATATCCAACAAATACGAATAACCTTAGGGTGGACAATGATTTAAAAAAATACAAATAGTAATTTCAAGGTGGCGATAACAATATGGGTTGATTAGCTACATACCCCAAATTAATTTAAATTCATTTTTAATTAATTTAGCATGCATAATTTCAAAGCAAAATACATTTAGAAGAAACTGGGATCAAAATGGTCAAAGCATCACTTGCCTTCAAAGAATTGCTGGTCTTGATCCGAAGCTTGATCTTGAGCGATGAACTCTTCTTCGAAACTTTCCGACAAATTTGCGTCTACGCGTAAAAATTACATATGCAATAAATAACCAAAATAGTAGACCATTTAACCTCAACAATTCAATTAAAATTCACCATTGAAAATATCACAATTTTACAAATTTTTAGAGACCGGAATCACCTCAATCAGAGTTAAAATGCAAAAGTTATAGCCTTTTAAAGTTTTAAATAAAATATAAATCAGAAAATCCGATTTGTTTTAATTATTTCTATACGAAAAATTGGGATTTATGACGTCAGCATGACCTAATGAAGACGTCAGCATCGACATGAATTCCGGCCAAAATATTTTTATATGTAAAGAAATATTTATGACGCCAGTATGACACGTGGTAGCCTTCTAGTACCGCCACATTGCCTCGGCCTATGGGCTCGGTCCACGGCTCGGATCGGTTCCACCGTGGACTCGGTCCACCAGCACAGTGCTTCCACGCGGCAAGATCCGAGCCATTCATTGAATCAACGGTTAGATCTCATGCGTCACATCGCACTGCCTCGAATCCACGCGACACGCGTCGCGCATCCGACGGGACTCCCGGATCCGACGGTTGGATCTCGCGCATGTTCGGTGGTGACTCGGTTCACGCGTGGCCACACGACAAGATCGCAGCGGTGCGCCTGAAAGCAACGGTAGGATCTAGTCTCTGCCCCGGTCAACGCGCACACGCGTCTGCGCGCGATTCGGCGAGGGTATGGCGCCATCACCGCCGCACGTTCAAATCTGAACGGTGCAGATCCTTAGGGCAACCCAGATCTAAACTCTACCGTTTAGATCTAATCCGACGGCGCAGGTTACCGGAGCGGTTTACTGTGCACAAGGAAACGTGGCACAATCTCAAGCGTCCACCGCAGATCTAATGGCTAAGATCTACTAAAAGACCTAAAATCCAAATCTAATCTACGCTGCACATCACAGATTTAACGGCTACGATCTAATCCAAACGTATAACAGAGAAGGGCTACGTGGACTCACCTACGCGG
Organism: Otatea glauca; assembly: GCA_036346275.1. Lineage (NCBI taxonomy): Eukaryota > Viridiplantae > Streptophyta > Magnoliopsida > Poales > Poaceae > Otatea > Otatea glauca. The sequence goes on from JAYEVK010000190.1 coordinate 108,136, forward strand.
TGCGATGAGGATCGATCGATCGGTGAGGTTCGACGAGGTTAACGACGGCGAAGAAGGAGGGGTTGTCGGAGCTGAGGAAGACAGCGTAGACGACGACGCTACGGTGATCCTCCGGCGTGAAGAAGAGATCCAATCGACGCGGCTTCCTTCGGCGAACTCGGGACGGGGTCGGAGCACGGCGGAACGGCTCGGACCACGGTGAGAGGAAGCAAAAACAACGGCGGCGAGAGGAAGCAACTACGGCGAGCTCACACGGGCGCTAGAGAATGTCTCGGCGTGCGTGCAAGGAGTCTAAAAGGAGCGGCGAGAAGAACTCTACACGGCGCAGCAACCGACACTTTAAAAGGAGCCTCGACGTGCGCGCAAACACCGGCGAAACAAGCGGAAACGCTCGGCAGCGTTAACTCCGGCGATTACGCCCAGCTCCATCACGGTCGTCCAAGCAGCGACGATCCGATGGCGCACGTTCGAGGGCGACGCGACGCAACGGTGACCGTTGGATCTCGATCCGACGGCTAGGGGTGGGCATTCGGTTTTTTTGGTTTGATCAGTTTCGTTTTTTTGGTTTTAAAATAATTCGGTTTTTGGAAACTAGCAACCGAATTTCTCAGACCAAAATAAAAAACCGAACTGAATTAACTGAAATATTTCAATTCGGTTAATTCGGTTTTTCGATTAACCGAAATATGAATAAACATTAGGTAGATTAGATTTAGTCCTTCTCATATCGCAACATATAGTAGGGTTAAACCTACACAATATTCATAGATTATTGCAATATAAGTATAATAGAACATGTGAATATACCAAACATATACATAAATGTATTAGAATATGAGAATTGTTTAGTAATTTTAGGAAGCATATTATAAAAGTGGTATTGTATATGGGTTATTCGGTTATTTCAGTTTTTGGAAGTCAAAAACCAAACCGAACACCGAAAACCGAATTATACCAAAACAAAAACCGAACCGAAAACCGAATAAACCGAAATAATCGGTTAATTCGGTTCGGTAATTCGGTTTCGGTTTAAAAATGCCCACCCCTACCGACGGCTCGATTGCGCGCGGCTCGATTGCACCTTTCTATGTATTTAATGAAATTCAAGAAAGGTAAATAATGAATAAATCCAATTAAATTCTAATAAATTCTCAAAAATTCTCAAAAATAAAAAATACTGCAAAATTTAAAATAGAGTAAATTTCAAGGTATTACAAATCTCCCCCCTTAACAGAACCTCGTCCCCGAGATTCAGGGTTGACTATGGAATAGGTCAGGAAACTCTTTCTTCAGGTCTTCTTCCCGTTCCCAAGTCGCCTCACTTTCCAAATGATTGCTCCACTGAACTCTGCAAAAACACGTTGATTTGTTCTTTGTTTCTCTGTCCATTATGTCCAGAATCTTCATCGGATGCTCTTTATAAGTCAGATCTTCTTGCAGCTCGATTGCCTCCAAAGGTGTTTGCTCTTCCGGTACTCGAAGACACTTCTTCAATTGTGACATATGGAATACATCTTTGTTTCTCTGCCAATGACTGCGGCAACTCCAATTGGTACGCAACTTCACCTTTGCGGCTCAAGATCTTGAATGGTCCGACATATCTGGGTGCGAGCTTCCCTTTTGCATGAAACCTTCTGACTCCTTTGAGTGGGGTGACTCTGAGATACACAAAGTCTTCAGGTTCAAAGCTCAATTCCCTGCAACGATTGTCGGCATAGCTCTTCTGTCTTGACTGAGCAATCTTCAATCTCTCTCTAATCATGGCGATCTGCTCTTTCGCTTTCTGAAGAATGTCCGGTCCAAAAACATGTCGTTCACCTGTCTCATTCCAATTCAATGGTATTCGACAGGATCGACCATACAGAGCTTCAAATGGAAACATCTGTAAACTTGCTTGGTAGCTATTATTATAGCTGAATTCAGCATAAGGCAAACACTTGTCCCAGGAAGTAGAATATGCTAAAGCACAAGCCCTCAACATATCTTCCAATATCTGATTAACTCTCTCTGTTTGACCATCTGTCTGAGGATGGTATGCTGTACTGAAGTTTAAACGAGTTCCCATTGTCTCATGTAGCTTACTCCAGAATCTTGAAGTAAACTGAGTTCCTCTGTCCGGCACTATCTTCTTTGGTACTCCATGCAAACAAACAATTCTTGCCATATACAGTTCTGCTAACCGGTCCCCTGAGTACGTGGTCTTTACGGGTATAAAATGTGCCACTTTGGTTAAACGATCTATTATGACCCATATGGAATCATATCCATTTTGAATTTTGGGTAAACCGGTTATGAAATCCATACCAACTACTTCCCATTTCCATTCAGGTATTTTCAGGGGTTGTAATAGTCCTGCTGGCCTCTGGTGCATAGCTTTGACTCTTTGACATATGTCACATAATGCGACATACTCAGCAACTTCCCGTTTCATGCTTGGCCACCAAAATCTTTCTTTTAAATCTTGATACATTTTTGCACTTCCAGGATGCATTGAGTACTTGGAGTCATGGGCTTCCTCCAAAATTAACTGCTTCAAATCCTTTTTGTTTGGCACACAAATGCGCCCTTTAAACCACACAGTACCTTGCTCATCCAGTTTGAAATCCTTTGCCTTGCCTGCATCCATTTTGGACTTAATCCTCTTGATTTTGTCGTCAACTTTCTGCCCTTCCCTGATCTGATCTTCCAGGGTAGGTTTTACTTCCAAGTTTGCTAAGAATCCTTCTGGTACCATCTCCAATTCTAATTTCTGGAAATCCTTACACAGTGCTCGACTTGTTTCCAACAAACATATTTACACTGTGGTTCTTTCTGCTCAAGGCATCTGCCACCATGTTGGCTTTGCCAGGATGATAATGAATTCCAACATTATAATCTTTGATTAACTCAAGCCATCTTCTTTGCCTCATATTTAGGTCAGCTTGCGTGAAAATATACTTGAGACTTTTATGATCACTATACACTAAACATCTGTTTCTGATGAGATGGTGATGCCATATTTTCAGTGCATGCACTACGGCAGCCAATTCCAAATCATGAGTCAGATAGTTCTCCTCATGTGGCCTCAATTGCCTCGATGCATATGATATTACCTTTCAGTTTTGCATTAACACGCATCCCAATCCCTGACGCGATGCATCACAATAGATGTCAAAGCTTTGATGAACGTCAGGTAAAACTAATACATGTGCTGATGTTAATCATTTCTTCAACTCCTGAAAACTCTTCTCACACTCAGGTGTCCACAAGAATTTCTTTTCTTTCTTTAACAATTGCGTAAGGGGTCTCGCAATTGTAGAGAATCCTTTAATAAAACGACGGTAATATCCCGCCATTCCAAGGAAACTACGGTTTGAGTTACCGTCTTGGTTGCTCCCAATGCTGGCTGTCTCCACCTTACTTGGATATACTGCGACTCCTTCTGCAGTCATTATGTGTCCAAGAAATTCCACCTTATCCTTCCAAAAGTCACATTTGCTAAATTTAGCAAACAATTGTTGTTCCCTCAATTTTTCAAGGACTAGCCTTAAATGCTCGACGTGCTCTTCCCTCGTCTTGGAATAGACAAGGATATCATCTATAAACACGACGACGAACTTATCCATGTATTCCATAAAAACCTTATTCATTAAGTTCATGAAATAAGCTGGTGCATTTGTCAACCCAAAGGACATAACTATGAACTCGTAATGTCCATATCTTGACAAAAACACAGTCTTCGGAATATCCTCTAACCTGATCTTCAATTGATGGTATCCCGATCGGAGATCAATCTTGGAAAAGACTCCTGCTCCTCTCAACTGGTCGAATAGATCATCGATCCTTGGTAGCGGATACTTATTCTTTATCGTCACGTCGTTGAGTGCACGATAGTCTATACACATTCTAAAACTCCCGTCCTTCTTCTTAACGAATAAGACAGGTGCTCCCCATGGCAATGAACTAGGTCTTATGAACCCTTTTTCCAACAACTCTTCAATCTGTTTCTTCATCTCCACCAATTCGTCCATGGACATCTGGTAGGGTCTCTTGGCTATTGAAGCTGTTCCTGGAACAAGTTCTATAACGAAGTCGATATCTCTATCCGGCAGCATTCTAGGTAAATCTTCCGGAAAAACATCTGAAAATTCATTGACTACGGAAACTTCCTCCAAACTGACGGCCTTCATGCTATTGACCATCAACTGTCCATCTCGCACTGCTATCGCTTCAAACTCAATCCTTCGCCCTTCCGAGCTCTCGACTGATATGACTCTTCTTCCACACTCCAACACTACCTTGCGCTTAGTTAGCCAATCCATTCCCAGGATAACATCCAGGGTTTGGGTATTCAGGATAATTAAGTTCGCTAGGAACTCTATTCCATTAATTATTAGTCTTACTCCAGAACATCCTACTTTAGATCGGAGTTCTGATCCAGGGGATTGGACTACAAGCACACATTTAAGATTTACCATATCCAGATTGTTTTGAACAGCAAAATCTTGGGAAATAGATGAATGTGAAGCTCCAGAATCAAGTAAGACAGTAGCTGGTGCTGAGTTTACTAGGAACTTACCCAGTACAACATCCGTAGCATTCTGGACCTCATCTGCGGTGATGTGATTAACTCGGCCTCTCGCAGTTGCTTGAGATGGAGTTGCTGATGATGATGCCCCGCGATTCACATTTGGCGCTGGAGTCCTTGCAGGTGTGTTCCCCAGATTAAAGCGAACCGGGGTAACACCTCCCTTCTTAGGGCAGTTGTTGGCAAAATGCCCTATCTCGTTGCAGTGATAGCACCATCTTCCCGCTGCCTGCGAGTTTCCTCCAGACTGTACCACCGTTCTGGCCGGAGTTTGAGTATTCTGGCCCATTGGACGATTTGCCGGCAGTGGTGCCCTGTCACCGCCTCTGGGCTGGAATCGGACAAATTGTTGGGGTGCTGTCCTCTGCCTCTGCTGGCCCGGACGACCTCCTTGTTGCGCCATTCTGCGCTTTCTGTTGTCATCCAACTCTCGGCGCTTGTCTTCCAAGATAAGGGCCTTATTAACCAGCTCCTGGAAGTCTGGGAACGTGTGGGTGATCAGTCCCACCTGCAATCCAGTATTGAGCCCCTTAATGAATCGGGATTGCCTTGCCCTGTCGGTTGCTATATCCTCTCGTGCGTAGCGTGCCAACTGGGTAAATTTGTTCAGATAATCGGCCACTGACTGGCCCCCTTCCTTTAGGTTCCTGAATTCTTCTTTCTTCAATTCCATGATACCTTCTGGTACATGGTACGACGGAAAGCACCAGCGAATTCCTCCCAAGTGATTTCTTGGGGATTCTCATGTGCAGCACAGAAATTCTCCCACCATTCCGTGGCGGTTCCTTCCAATTGATGAGAGGCATAGAGTACCCTCTCATGTCCCATACACTAGGTTATGTGCAGTTTTCTTTCAATAGTCCTCAGCCAATCATCCGCTTCCAACGGATTGGCATTACCCGAGAACGTAGGTGGGTGAGTCCTCATAAACTCTTACAGTCTTGAGTAGGGGAGTGGACCTTGATTACCCCCTGGTTGGGCATTTGCAGCAGCTTGATTAGATATCTGCTGCATAGTTTGCATCATGGTGCTCATCAACTGAGTTTGGGCAGCTAAGAAAGCTCCCAAATTCTACAAATCAACTTGCGGTGGTTGAGGAATTGGCTCCTCATTCTGGTTCCCTACCTGGTTGGCACCACTTCCACTGGCTCCCACGTTGCCACAAGTCCTCACCATCTGTTGAGAGCTTCCAAGGTTAAGAAAAGAAGAAAGCATAGACAAGTAAAAGAACTTATGCGGGGAAAACAAGTGTAACTTAAATTATTTATCATGTAGGCAAGGAGAGCAAACTAAGTCTTTGACCAATTTGAGTTTGGGAAAACCACGAATGAGATCATGGCTGCTGACATGGGTCAAATGATCAAAACCAATGTGACAAGTCTCCTATGCCAGAAGGAGAGATCACAGGACTCTGAAGCAATCAAACAACGAAGATAGTCTCCATAAGAAGCAGAAAAATCAGCACGAAAGACTCTCCCATATCTAGAAATCCCGCAAACTAACCTTCCTAAAGAATCGAGGATTCTACAGGCGCTACTCTTGAAACTCACCTCGAAAGAGTCATCAATAAGCTGAGAAACAGAAAGCAAATTATATTGCAGCTTACTCACTAAGGCAACATCTTTAAGAATGAAATTGTCATTAATGCAGATGGTACCCTTAGCAATGACTCTACCTGAAGAAGCATCCCCGAAAGTGGTCAACTCATCACCTGGGGCTCGGACTAGGGAAGAGAACCATCAAGAATCTTCGGTCATATGACAAGAACAACCGGAGTCGACAATACAAACATCTCCCTTCCCCATCCGATGAACCTGATCAAGACACAAGAGAGAAAGATGACTCAGTACTGGGATAGAGTGAAGACTTGGGAACTATGGGGATCGGTACTGTAAGGACCCGAATCCACTGATTCGAACCCACTGTGTTTACCGCACTAGTCCCAGGATCAATGCTAGTGCACACAGCTCAACATTGGTACATATCACATCATACTCAACGATAATAGAAATAGTAATTCAGTTATTGATATAGCTAAATGTATGATCTTATGACCAACTTACATTATTAAGCCACGCAGGGCAAGACTGGAAATATAAGCTAAGAGTTAAGCAGCGAAAAGTAGAAAACGTAGATAGCTCATCAGTTCACCACAGGCAACCGACAAGGCTCGGACCCTAATGACTCGTGCCCTCCTGGAACTCCTCCTCCAACATAGGTGTAGATTCTTTGACTGTTGATTATTGTTGTTGGCAAAGGTGAGTGTACTTAAAGCACTCAACAAGTTGTGCACAGAATGCAATTCTATGTAACTATATGTAAGGCTTATTCCAATGGATAGGTTATCATGGCTATTTTGCAATAAGCAGCGTTTATGAACAAATACAATAAATAGATTGTAAAGACTGTAAAACAAATAACAATAAATAGATTCAGCATTTCTGAAGTAAACCAAGTTTCCAAACCTAAGTCAAATTCCATCTTCCACATGGCATTCCGCGATCCCAACCAAGTTGTCCATTTAATTAAGCTAACCCTTAACTGTAATTCCTGAGCATTGCTCAATACCGCGAGCATGGCAATCCGAATAGTTTCACACTCTGCAGAGGTTATGCACTTTACCCACGCGATACAACCAAACACCACCAAGGCGAGTGATTATAACAAAGCCTTTACAATGCGCTGGCTTAACCCGGAACCACCCGCTAAGGTTTCAACACTGGTGGGACTGGTTACCACATCTAGGGCCTGATGCGCACAAGACGACCTGATCTTCCGGTGAGGGGATAACTTCAATTTGGCGGAGGATGACTTTGACGATCCGGCTACGAACCACACAAGGATAAGCACCTTCAATCGCTAAACTACACTCCTTGTCGTTATCAACCGTGCCAAGAACACGGATGACCTGACCACGAAGGTCTATTCTTACAAGCAATCGAAGAACTAGCAAGAACAAGGATGAAGCACACACTCAAGTTGAGGTTTCGAAACTTGTTTACTGCTGCTCTAGCCGAGTCAGGAGAACAAGGATAAACTTCCACACATGGGTAACTATTCTCAAATCAAAACCTAAGAAGATAGATAGGGGGTTTGTCCAATATATATAGCCAAGGATGGCTGCTAGGAGTTGGTCTCACGTCACTTTAATTACATGGGAACTCGGCCCAAAATTATGGTGGCACAGCACCCTAAAAGACTGAGACCATCACACTGTTTGGACTGCTTTGGCCATCTCGAGTGGAATTTGATGATGAGGCCAGATCCGTTGGAAAGAGCACGAATTTATCTTTTAATCAAGTACTCACTCATCCAGAACGGACTCCGTATGCAAAAGTTATGGCCAGTTGAATGTGAACTGCTCCTCGGTGGACGTTTTGGCTTCCTTCTCGGGAATACCTTGTACTCTAGCTTGTAGTGATGAGGAATGACGTCCTTGCAGCTCTAAGCCATGATTCCTAAGCACAAGCACAATATTATGTAGTGGTCCATCCTCTAAAATATAATTATGCCACCCGAGAAACGAGTTCACCTGTTGATTTAGCTGCCGTGCGCATGCCCTTGTGATAGGACCTTGCATAGGAGGTGGTGGAGGTGAGGTCATGGGTGTATCCGACATAGTGATGTCCTCATCATCCTCCCCTTCTTGCATTTGAGTCGTCCTCGACTCAAGCTCATCGTTCTCTCCAAAATATTGCTTCAAATCTGAAATGCTAAAAGTGGGACTAACCCCAAAATCTGCAGGTAACTCAAGTTTATAAGCATTATCATTAACTCGTTCAAGCACTTTGAAAGGACCATCAGCTATTGGCATTAATTTAGACTTTCGCAAGTTAGGAAATCTTTCTTTTTGCAAATGCAACCAAACAAGATCACTAGGTTCAAATGTCAATTCCTTTCTACCATGGTTACCAGCAACCCTATATTTGTCAGTCATGCGCTCTATATTTTCTTTTGTGGTCTTATGCAATTTAAGAATAAATTCAGCACGTCTCTTTTGCATCAAAGTTTACCTTCTCTAAAGATGGCAAAAGCAATAGATCAATTGGAGCACGAGGGTTAAAGCCATACACAACATGAAATGGAGTCATTTTTGTGGTAGAGTGCAATGTACGATTATAAGCAAACTCCACATGAGTTAGGCACTCTTCCCATATCTTCAAATTCTTCTTTAGAACAGCCCTCAACATGGTTGACAAGGTTCGATTCACCACTTCAGTTTGGCCATCGGTTTGAGGGTGACATGTGGTAGAGAACACTAGCTTTGTCCCTAATTTGCTCCATAAAGTTCTCCAAAAATGGCTCAAGAACTTGGCATCACGATCTGAAACAATAGTACAAGGCATACCATGCAAGCGAATAATTTCTTTGAAGAATAAATCAGCAATATGAGTGGCATCATCGCTCTTGTGGCATGGAATGAAATGTGCCATTTTAGAGAATCGGTCCACAACAACAAAAATACTATCCCTCCCCTTCTTTGTTCTTGGCAATCCTAAGACAAAGTCCATAGATATATCTTCCCAAGGAACACTAGGAACAGGAAGCGGCATGTACAAACCATGTGAGTTTAGATGAGACTTAGCTTTTTGGCATGTAGTGCAGCGTGCAACAAAGCGATTGACATCACGTCTCAACTTTGGCCAAAAGAAATGTTCAGCCAGTACATCCTCCGTCTTTTTAGCTCCGAAGTGTCCCATCAATCCTCCTCCATGTGCCTCCTGTATCAACAAAAGACGAACGGAGCTAGCTGGGATGCATAGCTTGTTTGCTCTAAACAAGAATCCATCATTGTTAATAAATTTGTGCCAACTTTTTCCATTTTTACAATTCAGCAGGACTTCTTTGAAATCATTATCCTGAGCATAAAGATCTTTTATGCTTTGCAAGCCAAAAATTCTACAATCAAGTTGAGACATCATTGCATATCTTCTAGACAATGCATCAACAATCACATTATCCTTCCCTTTCTTGTGTTTGATGACATAAGGAAATGATTCAATAAATTCTACCCATTTAGCATGTCTACGGTTCAGTTTGCTTTGACTACGAATATGCTTAAGTGCCTCATGATCAGAATGTATGACAAATTCTTTGGGCCATAAATAATGTTGCCACGTCTCTAAAGATCGCACAAGAGCATACAATTCTTTATCATACGTGGAATAATTTAGAATAGGCCCACATAATTTTTCACTAAAATAAGCGATGTGTTTACCTTCTTGTATCAATACACCACCAATTCCAATACCACTTGCATCACATTCAAGTTCAAAGGTCTTACCAAAATCTGGAAGTTGAAGTAATGGTGCATTTGTGAGCTTTTCTTTTAAAAGATTGAAGGCAGCTTCTTGTGCTTGCCCCCAATGGAAGGGAACACCTTTCTTTGTCAATTCATTCAATGGTGCAGCGATGGTGCTGAAATCCTTCACAAAACGTCGATAGAATCCAGCAAGTCCATGAAAGCTCCGCACTTGTGTGACTGTGTTAGGAGTCGGCCAACTCTTGATTGCTTCAATCTTGGCTTCATCAACCTCAAAACGAGACTCGATCGGTGCAAAAGGAGCACTTCTCAAGGTTACCAAATAAATGTGCATCTCTCAAAGCATTAAAAACATCATGTAAGTGTTCAATATGTTCAGAAAGAGACTTGCTATAGATCAAAATGTCATCAAAGTAGACCACCACAAATTTTCCAATAAAAGCACGTAAAACTTCATTCATCAATCGCAAAAATGTGCTAGGTGCATTAGTCAAACCGAAAGGCATAACTAACCACTCATACAAGCCAAATTTAGTTTTGAATGCTGTTTTCCATTCATCCCTAAGTTTCATTCTAATCTGGTGGTATCCACTTCTCAAGTCAACTTTCGAGAACATAACAGAGCCACTCAGTTCGTCTAGCATATCATCCAACCTAGGAATAGGGTGACGATACCAAACAGTTATATTATTGATAGCTCTACAATCTACACACATTCGCCATGATCCATCTTTCTTAGGTACTAAAAGCACGAGAACAAAGACAAGGACTAAGGCTTTCACGAACGTACCCCTTGTCGAGCAAGTCTTGCACTTGACGTTGTATCTCCTTAGCCTCCTCTGGATTGGTCCTATATGCTGCTCGGTTTGGTAATGTTGCACCTGGGATCAAGTCAATTTGATGTTCAATTCCCCTCGAAGGTGGCAGTCCCGGGGGTATCTCATTTGGAAACACATCTTCATATTCCTGCAAAAGGTTAGCAATAGCAGGAGGCAAAGAAGCAGGCATATTCTCCAATGAAAACAAAGTCTCTTTGCAAATCAAAGCATAGCATTCAGCATTGCTTTCTTTTATGTCAATTAATTCAGATTTTATAGCTAGCATGACAACACCCTTTAACTTGATTTCAGCTTTCTTAGAATTGGATTCTGTTTTCTTTGGTTGTGCTAACTCTTTTGTTCTATCTTGATTTTCAATTTTAGCACTCTCCTTCTCTCTTTCAGCTTTCTCTAAGTCATCTTTCGAGTGCAATGGGGACATGGGAAGCAAAACAATTTTCTTTCCTTTATGCATGAAAGTGTATTGGTTAGTTCTACCATGATGGGAAGCATCTTTATCATATTGCCAAGGTCTCCTAACAGCAAAGAGCATGCTTGCATAGGTACAACATCGCAATCAGCATGATCATGATAAGAACCGAGAGAAAAGTGCAATCTCACCATTCTTGTTACCTTTAATTTTCCACTAGAGTTGAACCATTGAATGTGGTAGGGATGTGGATGCTGTGTTGTGGTCAAGCCAAGCTTCTCAACCATCTCCATGCTTGCAAGATTATTGCAACTCCCTCCATCAATAATAACTCGCACTGAACGCTTATTGATGACAAATTTTGTTTGGAACAAGTTATGGCGTTGTGTTTGCACCAAAATTTGGCAAGCTTGGTCAAAATCGGCAATAAAGTCAAAGATACGGACAGGATGGAAAGGTTTGGAGATATTTTGGTAACTGCAAGATTTTTAAAAGAAAAACAACCGTCCGAGATAAGGCCGATACGGATCAGGACTTGAAACGTGCTGTAATAGGACACTATCGGCCGGAGGGTATAAAAGAAGGGCCAAAGCAAATTGCAAAACATCATCAACACAATACAATCAACCAACTTTTACTTTCTTCCTTCCTGTCGACTAGGAGTAGCTTCTGTAATTTAGTTTCTGTAATCGATCTTGATCAATAAAGTTGCGCATCGCCGATTGTTGATCTTCGTCAATTACACCCTGTGTTTGATTTGTTTCGATTTTGTTGCGACGCCTTCTTGTAATCGATCTACCTTTATCGTCTGATTAGCCTTAATCGGCTAATTAGATTTACCTTGTTACTTCGATCTTGATCGGCTTCAAGCTGATTAAGTCTAAGCCGATTGATCTTTACGATCGGCTTTTGAGTGAATTTCATATTTTTTTACCTTGTCGATTCTGAGTCAAATTGATCGCACGCTCACGAACGGTGTTAAATGCGGTGTCTTGTTGTCGAAACCCTGCATCAAGTTTTTGACGCCAACACACTCTTGGCACGCCCGGTGGGACAATGTCTTCATCAGGAAAGATAATTCCACCATCAGATCTAAACGCAGAAGCCATAATCGTCCCAACAATGGACGATTTGACCGCGGAACAACGTCAGGAAATTGAGTCTCGGAAGGCTGCGCTAGAAGAGATGATGCTAAGCTGTTATCAAAAAACCAGACTGGCGTCACTCAAAAATCCGCCCTTCCGACGGTCAACGCCCTGGGAGATGCGGGTGTAACAGAACAGGTAAGCCGATATCTGCCTGCTCAAGCTAAATTATCGGCTATGATTAATCAGTCTGTGCACCTCGCTTTAATAAACCAATCATCGGTTCTCATGACAACCCTTAAGCCGATGATAGCGAATAGCGTCAAATCTATAACCCAGGAGTTAGCCTCGTCAGGAAGTCTGCTTGACCCATTGCAAACTCTGCCCAATTACCCTGTTTTTTCAGTAGCACAAAACACGAAGGGCACAATGGCCGATCCTAAACCATCGGCTGTAACTTCACCCCCCACCATGATGCCCACACAACCCATGATCATATTGCCTAGGGACCCTCGGTCAAGTGGAGTAAGTCATTATCACTCCTACACCGATGCTGCTAATTTAGACGCCTCGACCAATTTGCGCCGTCGGCTCCGTTCTATGCTTTTCCCCAATCGGTTTCATAGCCGATTGGCTCCAAAAGATTCCCACAAGAGCCTACCCTGCTTGGGAACCCAGGTCCACACAGGGTAGTAACATACTCAGAACCGTTTGTCCCAGTGCCGGAACCTCAAGTCAGACGTAATCGGCACGAGCAGTATGATCGCGCACCGGCAGGACAGCGTAATTGGCAACCCGAGCTCGCACTCGGGGGGTAGAACGCCGATTATGACATATATTATCAAGGGCCTGCTATGGCCGATAATGCTAATTGGGCCGATCAGATCTCTGCCGTTTTGAGGGACCAATTCGGCATACAACCAAAAGGGAAGGTTATCGGCTATAGAAAGCCGTATCCCGATTACATAGATCGCATGCCCTACCCTCATAATTTGAGTTCGGACTTCGCCAAATTCTCTCGGGATGATTCTATCACCACCCTGGAACACGTTGGACGCTTTATCGCGCAATGCGGTGAAGCGGCCCAGTCCGACGGGCTTAAAATTAGACTATTCCCGTTGTCTCTGTCTGGGGTAGCGTTTACTTGGTTCACTTGCTTGCCTCCGAATTCGGTCCATTTATGGAACGATTTGGAAAGCCGATTTCATGAATACTTCTTTTCAAGCAGTTTGGAGCTCGTGATTTGGACCTAAGTTACATGCGCCAAAAGTTTGGGGAATCGGTAACGGATTACGTCAAGAGATTTAGAGAAATTAGGAATCGGTGTTTTAGCGTCACATTGCCTAACAACCAACTTGCCGATTTAGCATTTCAAGGTTTGATTTCGCCGCTTAGGGAGAAATTCGGAGGACAAGAATTCACCGACCTTAGCCACTTTTTGCATCGTGTATCGGCTCAAGAAAGTCGATTCACTGATAATAAAGTGTTCAAAGACAGATTTAAAAATAGCAATAACAAAGAAAAGGACAAGGCTAAGGTCAATATGGTTGAGTATTGTCCAAGTGACTCATCGGAAGACAAGGAAGCAGAAATAAACATAGCCGAATGGGTAAAAGGATCCAAAAAGTCCTTAGTCTGTTCTTGGCTTAAGCCGACTAGGAACAAGTCGGAGGTTAAGTACTCTTTCGATGTTTCTAAGTGCGATCGTATTTTGATTTATACGCAAGAAAAGATAATACGATTGTCAGAGGGGCATGTGATACCGTCGCCCGATGAGATCAAGAAACGCAGGTATTGCAAGTGGCATCATTCTTATTCGCATAACACTAATGACTGCAATATCTTCCGTCAACAAATCCAATCTGGTATTGAGGATGGTCGGTTGAAGTTTGTTGATGAGCCGACCATGCAAGTCGATGTTGATCCGTTTCCCATCAACATGGTACAGAGTTCGGCTAAAGGAAAAGAGCCGATGCATGACGAGCAGAAAAGGGATCGACAAGTCAACATCCAATCAAGCTTAAACGGCGATCAAACACTGAAGATTACAATCGGCTCGTTACAAATAGAAGCCGATCGTGAAGGAAAAAATTCAAGAACCATCAAACCCAAGGGGAATCCTCAGGTAGGTAAATGGTACAAAGCAGAAAAATCTCCATTAAGGCAGCCGGCGAAAAGGTCAGGACCAACATTTTTACAATTAATGGAGAAATACGAGAGGATGAATAGCCGATCACGGTATAAGGCTCGCCGGTCGGATAACTTGTACCGCAACGAGAATGTGGAGAGGGCACATAGAAGGTGTCCCTTTTGGCAGTTTTGCTGGGAAAGAGGAGTAGCGTTGCCATCACCATACACCTGCCCGATGGAGCATTATCCCCAAGAGGATTGGCCAAGGTAATCGGCTAGAGATAAGCTATCTGGTCCAATTCGAGAGCAAGGCAGAAGTTACAGAAGGCCTGTTCACGAGAGAATATCTAAACCATATCAAGAACCGAACCAACTCAAGATACACGAGCCCAATTCTAATCAAGAAGATTTGACTGGTCAAATACGGAAGCCGGTGGAACCTAAACCCAGGTGGTGTCCATCTGGTCTTAGCCGATCACAACGACGACGGCTTCAGAGGCTAAGGACGCAAGAGATCCGTGAAGCCGATGCGAGAAACAAAGAGGCGAACGTTTAACGAACTTCGTCCGATCAAATCGTCAAGAAAGAATGGAAGAAAGCGGCCGAAGAAGATTTTGAATCGGTGATGACTTGGATTCTCCGTGGTTCGGACGACACCCTCCTATAGATATCAACATGGTGTTCACATTACCGGCCGAGTTCAAAGTCAGAACTGAATCGGCCAAAGAGGTGGTTGCTCGGTTGTGCTCGGCATTGAGCGCCATCTTTGAGAAACCTCAGGATGATCATCGGCATCGAAACCATTGTATCTAAAAGGATATATAAATGGGAAGCCGATATCAAGGATCTTTGGTAGACGGAGGAGCCACGGTGAACGATGCCGCATACGACATGCAAGAAACCGGGTAAGTCGATGAAGACTTAATTAAAACTAACATGGTTCTAAATGACTTCACAGGCGACCCTACTAGAGGCAAAGGGTGTCATGGTCACGAAGGCGATCGTCGGTAGCAAGACTTTGCCGCGGTGTTTTTGTGTCGGCGCCAAAGGAAACTACAATGTCGCTCGGTCGGGATTGGATTCATGCCAAGCTGCGTATCCCATCGACCATGCATCAAGCGCTTGTTCGATGGAGCAGAGGAAGTCAAGTCGCCACCGCCGACACATCTGCTCATATCGCCATTGCTAGCTCTGATGCAAACTGGCAACATGAAGAAGCTGGCTGCATATCGGGCAAGGCGCTGGAAGATTGTGATTTCATATGCGTAAGCAAATCAGGGCTCATGCCGATTAGTGTCAAGCCGGGCACTTTTGATCGGGCAAAAGAAGTGTTACGCCGATGGGGACAAGAAAAGCACTAAAGGGGTTACAGGATAAAATGCAAAGCTATCGGCAAACAACGGATAGCTACGAAGCCATAGAAGACTTTGAAGAAATTGAAAAGTTCGGTCAAGGTTTTACATCCACTGATTTGCTTGAAGAAGTAGATATAGGTAGCGGTGATAGAAAAAGACCAACTTTTGTTAGTGCAAGTTTAGATGCAACGTACAAAGAAAAATTGATAAAAATCCTTAGAAATTATAAGGATTGTTTTGCTTGGGAATATCATGAGATGCCCGGATTAAGCCGTCAGCTGGTGGAACAACGGCTACCTATAAAATCGGGTTGTCGGCCGTTTAAACAGTATCCTAGGCGTTTCAATCCGGCCTTGTACCAAATTATAAAAGAAGAGATAGAACGGTTGTTGGAAGCAAAATTTATCAGGCCTTGCTGATATGCGGAGTGGGTTTTCAACATTGTTCCTGTTATGAAGAAAAATGGAAAGCTTCGAGTATGTGTCAACTTTAGAGATTTGAACAAGGCGACGCCAAAAGATGAATATCCGATGCCAATAGCCGATATGCTCATCGATGCTGCATCAGGGAACAAGATCATAAGTTTTCTAGATCGTAATGCCAGATATAACCAGATACGCATGGCAGAAGCCGATATACCGAAGACAGCTTTCAGATGTCCTGGTGCAATAGGATTGTTCGAGTGGACGGTGATGACTTTCGGCTTGAAGAACGCTGGAGCAACATATCAGCGAGCAATGAATTTGATCTTTCACGACTTAATCGGCCACATTGTCGAAATTTATATTGATGACGTAGTAGTAAAATCTGCAGAAGATTTGCAGCACTTGGCCGATTTAGAAAGAGTTTTTAAGAACATAAGATCGCACGGCCTAAAGATGAATCCTTTCAAGTGCGCGTTCGGCATGTCGGCTGGACAGTTTCTGGGCTTCATGGTGCATGAAAGGGGAATTGAAGTCAGTCAAATGAGGGTCAGAGCTATAGCCAATACCAAACCACCGACATGCAAGAATGAGTTACAAAAGTTGATCGGCAAAATTAACTATCTCCGTCGGTTCATCTCAAACCTCTCTGGAAGGATTCGTGCTTTTACTCCATTGCTAAAATTAAAGGACAATTAAGAATTTATGTGGGGAGCCAATCAGCAGAAGGCTTTCGATGAAATTAAAAGGTATTTGTCCAACCCTCCAGTTTTGGCTGCGCCTCAAAAAGGGGTTCCTTTCAGACTATATGTCTCGGCTGAAGAAGATACTATTGGAGCTGTTTTGGCACAAGAGGTGCATGGTAAAGAAAGGGTTATCTTTTATGTAAGCCGACGGTTGCTAGACGTACAATCAGGTATCCTTTTATCGAGAAATTATGTTTATCTTTGTACTTCTCGTGCACAAAGTTAAGGCATTACATATTAGCATCGGCTTGCAAAGTGATCTGCAAAACCGATGTTATAAAATATATATTGTCAGCTCCTATTCTACGAGGTCGACTTGGCAAATGGGCTTACGCCTTGGTCGAGTTCGACTTATCATATGAATCGGCCAAAGCAGTCAAAGGACAAATCCTAGCCGATTTTATAACAGGACATGACACAGCGGCAAACTTATTCTCGGTCGCACCATGGCAGCTATTTTTTGACGGATCAGTATGCAGGGAAGGTGATGGTATCGGCATTGTACTCACCACACCCAAAGGGCATAACTTCGAATTTGCATTCCGGCTAAATAGCCAATGTTCAAACAACCAGGCCGAGTACGAAGCATTGCTCAAAGGCCTGCAATTGTTGGAAAATATTGGGGTCAGTGCTGTTGAGGCATATGGTGATTCACTGTTGGATGTACAGCAAGTGAAGGGATTGTACCTATGTCGAGATGGAGTGTTACTGAAGTATTTAGAACAATGTTTAGAAATCATCGGTTCTTTTACATCGTTTTCTATCGGTCATGTTCCTCGTGAATTGAACGATAGAGCTAATGCTTTAGCCCAACAAGCATCAGGATATAAAGATTTTGGCCAAAGTCAGGAGACCGAACTGATAGACAAGGCAGTTATGTGCACAGATATCGCCGATTGGAGAACGCAAATTAAAGATTATCTAATCGATCCATCCAAGCCGACGGAACGAAAGATACGGCAGCAAGCGTTGAAATACGTTGTTATGAACGATATACTATATTATCGAACTATGGAAGGTTTGTTGTTAAGATGTCTTGGTACTGAAGAAGCGCGGGTAGCGATGGGTGAAGTACACGAAGGCATTTGTGGTTCTCATCAATCGGCGCATAAGATGAAATGGATGCTCAGACGGACAGGTTATTTTTGGCCGACGATGCTGGAAGATTGTTTCAAGTATTATAAAGGATGTCAGACATGTCAGAAGTTTGGCAACATACAACTAGCACCAGCATCGGTTTTACATCCAATTATCAAACCTTGGCCGTTTAGGGGTTGGGGAATAGATATAATCGGCCAAATATTTCCTGTTTCGAGTAAAGGCCACAAGTTTATTCTGGCCGCAACCGATTATTTCTCAAAGTGGGTCGAGGCTGTACCACTTAAAGAGGTGACCAGTGTTGAGGCAATTGGTTTTGTGAATGAACATATCGTCCATCGGTTTGGAATACCACAAACAATCACGACCGATCAAGGTACGGTATTCATGTCTAACGAATTTCAGAATTATGTGATGAGTTTAGGGATCAAATTGTTAAATTCTTCCCCATACTACGCTCAGGCTAACGGACAAGCCGAGTCGTCCAATAAAACGCTAATCAAACTGATCAAGAGAAAAATTGATGAAAAGCCAAAGAATTGGCACTCAACTCTATCGGAGTCGCTTTGGGCATATCGACTATCCTATCATGGAGTGACGAAGCTTTCACCTTACAAATTGGTGTATGGACAAGAAGCCGTTCTACCCGTAGAAATCAACATTGAATCGATACGAATAGCCAGGCAAAATGGTTTGTCGGCTCGAGAATATAACGATTTAATGATCGATAATTTGGACGAGCTAGCAGAATTACGTTTGTCCACGCTTGATTGGCTTAAGAAAAATAAAATCAGGGTTGCAAGGGCATATAATAAGAAGGTTATGCCTAAGTCTTTCAATCAAGCCGATTTGGTATGGAAAACGATATTGCCTGTTGGTTCAAAGGATAACCGGTTTGGAAAATGGTCACCTACGTGGGAAGGGCCATACAAAGTTAATCGGCTAGTCGGTGGAAATTCGTACGTACTAGAAACATTGGAAGGATATGCATTGCCTAAGGCTATAAACGGGAGGTATTTAAAAAGTTACTATCCTAATGTGTGGATTGGAGCCTAACCGACTAAAGACTTCGTCCAGAGGCCAAGTTAACACGATGCTGTTTGGCTAAAAGAGATTGCAGATTAAACTTACAGAAATTAAATCGATTAAACAGCCGATTACAAACATAGCAAAATTACAAAGTACTCGAACAAGTGTTTCTGAAAGGAATAGCTAATTAATTTTTTACATCCCAGAACCTGGGAGTCGTGCACCTAAAGCCGATAGAGCTCCAGCCGCCTTGGCTATAGTTTCCTGTACCTCATCCATAATTATGTCATCTTCTGTCGCACTGCCTGGAATGGGTACAAGTTTGGCCGATTGCTCTTTGAAGGCTGCCACGACTGAAGCTATTTCTACCTTCTGCTCCTTGGTGGCCGATGAAGTCTTTTCAAAGGAATCTTGGCCTTCAGCAATGAGCTTCATCGTCTTTGACAGTTCTTCCTCAAGAAATTTTCTAGTAGTCTCCAATTTCTGAAGAGAAGTTTTGTTAGCCTTCAGAGTTTCAATGGTTACATGAAATTTTTTCTTTTTGGCCTTTGTCTCTGCAACCATTTTGTCAAGGATCCTCTGGTCGGCTTCCTGGGCTGCTCTCTTTGATTTCCTTTCTTGAGCTGCCTCCACCAAAGCCTTCTTCTCATCCAGATGGCACACTTCGAGCAGTGCAGCCATGGCCTCTGGTGGTAGATCAGTTTCAACTGCAGCCATGGCATCTCGAATCGGCTGATTATTATTCAGGATCTCTGATTGCGGCCTTGACACCAAGTCAAACAGCTTGTTAAGACGCTCTTGCATTCCAGGAGCCGATGAGACTACGGCCGATGCGTCTTTTGAAGCCGCGATGATTTTTTGAATTTCAAAAATATAATCATCGGCTGCAAAGATCTCTGGATCATCCAAGTCGGATAGATTAAAGCCAAGGATGTTGGATGGATCAGAGGTTTCTGGAGCTGCGGCGGTTGCTGGCACTAGTATCGGCTGAGGGGGCAATGACTCTTTGGCCGATATGTCTGGTAAGTTGGCCAGAATTTTGGCCACTTGTGCTTATCCGGTAGGCTGAAAAGAAGTAAAACATAATGAAAACCAATGGAATAAATCAGATGAATAAATTCTTTGAAGATGGAAAAATACCTGGGCAGTAGCCGATCCGTGCGGTGAACTTTCGCCACTTTGTTCTTGTGGTTTGGAGTATTTTTTCTTGGAAGGAACCTTGGTGGACTTCGGCTTCTTCTTTTCTGAGAATCCATCGGCTGGAAAGTTAATTGATGAAGGAAAATGAAAAAGAACAAAAGATGATCGGGCATAACTTACTTGGTTGCTGTTGCCTTTCTAAATCAGACAAAGATGGACTTTGGATGCCCAAGGAACCAGAAGTATAACCGTTGAGCGCAGTTGCCTTGTGCGGTCGTTTCTCTTTACTAGCTGCAGGAGCATCAATCGGTTTCTTGCGAGCGGCTTTAGTCTGCAAAGAAAAAGGATAAAGCCAATGAGATAAAATCATATGGGCTACGATAAAGAAGAGTAAAATCGACTAATACCTCGCCAGTAACATTTATAAGACTCGTATTATCATATCCAGAGCTTGATTCGTCGCTTGAATCAGTATCCGAAGATACCATCGGCTCAGGAAGGTCTGGGAAGAGGGCATCGATAATAGCCGATGGAGTACGATCAAGGAGAAGTGCTTCCGCAATTGAAGACCACCATGCAGAGAATCGGCTAGATCGACGATTATTCAAAACAAAGTGAGGCAAGGATTTGATTTGCAAGTCATCGACTATTTTCAAGACCATATCGGCTGCAACTAAAGATCGTACTCTGGTCCGAGGCTGAACCAAGTCAAGGAGTGAAAGACTGGGGATCATTTGGCCGAAACCCAATTGTCTGGCAAAGGTGGAAGGGTGATAGAATTCATAAGAAGGTTGAAAGGTACGGTTTCTCGTGTTAAAACCAACATGCAAAACACTCGGAGAAATGAAAAGTTTGAAGAAGTCTAAAGTCGATTCAGGCATCTCAGAACTGTCAGAATCCAGATGAAGAAATGATGGCCATTCAAAATCGGCTACGCTGGTATAACTGAAAAAATCTTGTTGGTTAAAATCATTGTTATCCAAGTTTAGAAAGAAGGATAAGTATTTTCTTAGGCCAATCGGAGTAATCTTCTTGCTACTAGAACACATGATGTATCTTTTGCCATAAGATCGGCTGGCTCTGAATTCTGGGACTGCATTTTCTGGTGTGTCTTTGCGAGGAAATGCCGAGTCTTCCGAGGGATTTAATTTGAAAGATCGGCTAAATAAGCAGTATAACCATACTTGGATGAACCAGAGAGGACCGCCTACATTGCTGACGCAAAATCCGCAAATCCAAATAAAAGCCGACTCTAATCACATGCATCATCCGACAAACCGCTCCCGAAACATTTTTCCCAATGCTAGCCGACGCCCTCTACCAAACGCTCTGCTATTAGCTGATATACTTGTGTTGGTCCCAAAGAAGCACCGCAAAACAAAAATCGGTCTAACCACAAGTTCAAGAAAGCAACATGTTCTTCATCTTATACCGGCCCATTCACTTTATTATTGTTATTGATGTACTTACGCCGGCCTTCTCCTTTAGATTGAATGAGCTTGTATTTCGTTTTGCCGCTATAAGCCGATATCTGTTCGCCATCTGGCCTAAGGCAACACAATTGGGCTATATCCATAAGGGTCGGGCCGATGGGACCAGTACGGAACAGAAAGGTGTTGAAGGTCTCCGACCAGAAATAGCAAGCCGTGGCCACTAAGGGCTTATTGGCTTCTGAATCGGCTAATGAGAGAGGGATGCACTCAGCTATACCCATCCTTTCCCACTCTTCTTTTTTCTGAGCAGCTACGCGAATGTACCAGGATCTCCATCCTTTGAGCGTCATCGGCCATGCCCTGAAGCTTTTTTCCCAGTTCTCTATATTAAAACCAGTAGCCGATAGAGGGAGGCGGGGAATATCCTGGCTAATAACCGTGCAGGCATCTAGATTTCCTATCGGACCAAGGAAATACTGATCTTTACTGTTAGGGATTGGAATAAGTACCTGACTCGCGTCCATTTCAGTTGATCTTAGCAAGCCGATTGATGAAGGAGGGATGCAAGCCGATTGAGGAAGATTGATCAACGGACTAGACAAAAGTCGATTTTCAAGAGTCAGAGAGCTTGTGCGTGTGAGGAATGACCGAGGTGGGGGCCGCATTTTATAACGTGGTGAAAATTTGAAATGGCGGGAACTAGATCTCAAAAGACGCGAGCAGTTAAAACGCACTACCTTTGTGTCAGAGAATTACGGCGCAAATAAAGTAGCAGTTATTGAGTGAAGTTCAACGGTTAGCCGATTGGAAAAGCCGATAAGTGAAATTTTTGACAGATGACAAGTCATCTCTCAAAAATGGGGGGCATATGTTTGCACCAAAATTTGGCAAGCTTGGTCAAAATCGGCAATAAAGTCAAAGATACGGACAGGATGGAAAGGTTTGGAGATATTTTGGTAACTGTAAGATTTTTAAAAGAAAAACAACCGTCCGAGATAAGGCCGATACGGATCAGGACTTGAAACGTGCTGTAATAGGACACTATCGGCCGGAGGGTATAAAAGAAGGACCAAAGCAAATTGCAAAACATCATCAACACAATACAATCAACCAGCTTTTACTTTCTTCCTTCACATCGACTAGAGTAGCTTTTGTAATTTAGTTTCAGAATCGATCTTGATCAATAAAGTTGCGCATCGCCGATTGTTGATCTTCGTCAATTACACCCCGAGTTTGATTTGTTCGATTTTGTTGCGCATAGCCTTCTTGTAATCGATCTACCTTTATCCTCCGATTAGCCTTAATCGGCTAATTAGATTTACCTTGTTACTTCGATCTTGATCGGCTTCAAGTCGATTAAGTCTAAGCCGATTGATCTTACGATCGGCTTTTGAGTGAATTTCATATTTTTACCTTGTCGGTTCTGAGTCAAATCGACCGCACGCTCTAAACAGTGTTAAATGCGGTGTCTTTGTTGTCGAAACCCGCATCAAGTTTTTAGCGCCAACACGTTGATTACATTCAAAGCCTCTCTATTTGCACACTAAGGACACGCTTCACAATGATGCTCATGTATCTTTCGAAATTTCAAGCACCCAAATGCTCCTCCTCATGTTCACCCCTTGATCTTCACTGCGAGGTCAAGTAACAACTAAAGAAAAATCTTCTTCAACATCACTAGCGTATGTACTCACCATCTTCTCGAACAATTAAAGCATCGCGACTTGGACAATCACGCATCATGTGTCCAAATCCTTTGCATCGATGGCATTGCACGTCACGTGTAATGACTGTGGATGCAATTGAAGAAGAACTCTTTGTGGGAGCTTGTACCGTGGCTTTTTTTCGTGTCGGAGACATGTGATGGAGTGGAAGTAGAGGCGCAGGCCGCCCACGGTTGGAGGGTGGAAGTGCTCGTCTGAAGTGGTGAATGGAGGCTTTACTTGCACTTGGCTTGGTCGTGACGAAGAAGAGCCTCCAAAGTTTCCTCTCAACTTGGAATGTCGTCCTCAGTACTTCCCTTCGACTTTGCAAGCAAGATGAAACAAATGAGTGATAGAGTTGTATTCTTTATAATCAAGTATAGCCTGAATTTCACGATTAAGTCCACCTAAAAATCTAGCCATCTTAGCATCCTCATTCTCTTCCAATCCACATCTCAATACTGCAATTTGTATTTCTTGATAGTACTCTTCTACAGTTTTGACTCCTTGGTTCAAACGTTGTAATTTATTGAGCAAATCACGAGCATAGTAGGAAGGAACAAATCTGACCCTCATCATTCTTTTCAAAGCATTCCATGTTCTAGGTATGTTGTTATGATTTCTACATGTATCATTCCACCAAATGGAAGCAAAATCAGTAAATTCACTAGTAGCAGCCCTAACTCTTCTATTTTGGAAATTCATAGCAAGCAAATTTTTGTTCTCTGCTAATTCCCAATCAAGGTAAGCATCAGGGCATACTTTCCAACCAAATGGAGGCATTGTAAATTTAATCTTTCCTAATGGATCATCACGTACCTCCCGTTGTTCACGCTGATTTCTACCCATACCTTGTAGATTGTGTCGAAGGCGCCGATGATCATGATCATTGTGTGAGTTGAAACCATCATCATCCTCTGTATCAGCAACGTAGTTGTTCTCTTCTTCTACCCCATTTGCCCAAGAGCGGGTAGCAAGCGGGGTTCGGTGTCCTGGTGCTCCATTTTGTCTTGGTTCATGATTGACCTGATTGGCAGCACGTGGTAGTTGTCGTCCTTCAAGATGATCAACACGATCACGAAGTGTCACAAGGTTGTTGTTGATATCAGCCATAGCATTGTCATGATTCTCAGCATGCGTATTGAGCAAGCGTGTAAAGTGTCGTATGATTCCTCTCGTGCGGGGTGTGAGAATTTCAGCTTGGTTTTCCTCAATACTTCCATTGTCATCTGCCATGGTTAGTAATAAACAGGAAGACACACAAAGATATGTAGTTTCCCTATCACTACTACTTGCTGAAATGATCAAGAATCACTCTTTCTTGCATTTACCAAGCTCTTACCAATTCTTACAAATGCAGCAAGGGGTGCAATCCGGTGGCTGGTTCGTGATAAACCAAACTCAAATGTGAACAAGGCGATTGCAAGGCTTATCACCTGTATGGTTAGTAGAAAGTGGAGCTCGGAAAGGCTTTATAATGTGTAGCAAAGAAAAACAATCAGCCAATTTCAGAATTTGCATAGGATTGAATAAGTGTTCGAAACTAGCAATTAGCCTATGTTGCTGATCAAACAAAGATGGATATTAGGCTAAAACAAAAGATATGGCAGAGGATACAAGTGGTAAACACAACAAAATTCAAGCATATGCAATTTGCAACTCGGGAGCACAAGATGGATCCAACTTTGTATTTTGCTGATTTCTGTCCACCAAACAGCAGGTAGGTATTTTGGCCGTATCTTTTAGTCAGGTGCCTTTTTTTCAATGATTTTTTTTGTTTTTCTTACTGACGGCTTTTTCAACAACTTTTCTTTTGGACAAACTTTCTGAAATTCAACTCAGAATTTTGCACGAATTTTACAATTGCACACAGATGCAGATTTCAGGACAGCAATTAGGTCTTATTGAAACGTTCACAGATTTCTTGTGCTTTCCAATATGGGTGTGAAAATTGGTAGAAACATAGAGCACTAAGTCATGGATCTGCTCCTTTTGGTTTCACTCAAAAAGGATAAGGGAAGTGTGATTTATGGTGTTTTTGGTGGTGGTTGCAGAGATGGACAGATTCTGCCCAAGATGGAATCTTTTTTTACTTTAGGAATGGATTTTGATGTGGGGAGATGAACAGCAACTAGGCAACACTAGAATGGACACAAACACAATTTAGCAAACCAAAATTAACTGATTGAAAGGCACAAAGGGGTTTGGACAACAGAGAACAAATTTTTTGTGGGGCAAATTTTCCGGACTCTAGGAGAAGCGAAATGAAACAACTAAACTAGATACAAGAACTCACCGGTCAACCATTGCTCGATACCAAATGATGCGCACAAGGCGGCCCGATCTTAGGTGAGGGATAACTTCGATTTGGCGGAGGATGACTTTGATGATCCGGCTACGAACCACACAAGGATAAGCACCTGCAATCGCTAAACCACACTCCTCGTCGTTATCAACCGTGCCAAGAACACAGATGACCTGACCACGAAGGTCTATTCTTACAAGCAATCGAAGAACTAGCAAGAACAAGGATGAAGCACACACTCAATTGAGGTTTCGAAACTTGTTTACTGCTGCTCTAGCCGAGTCAGGAGAACAAGGATAAAGTTCCACACATGGGTAACTATTCTCAAATCAAAACCTACGAAGATAGATAGGGGGTTTGTCCAATATATATAGCCAAGGATGGCTGCTAGGAGTTGGTCTCACGTCATTTTAATTACATGGGAACTCAGCCCATAATTATGGTGGCACAACACCCTAAAAGACTGAGACCATCGCACTGTTTTGACTGCTGTGGCCAGCTCGACTGGAATTTGATGATGAGGCCAGATCCGTTGGAAAGAGCACGAATTTATATTTTAATCAAGTACTCACTCATCCCGAACGAACTCCGTATACAAAAGTTATGGCCAGTTGAATGTGGACTGCTCCTGGGTGGACGTTTTGGCTTCCTTCTCGGGAATACCTTGTACTCTAGCTTGTAGTGATGAGGAATGACGTCCTTGCAGCTCTAAGCCATGATTCCGAAGCACAAGCACATTATTATGCAGTGGTCTATCCTCTAAAATATAATTATGCCACCCGAGAAACGAGTTCACCTGTTGATTTAGCTGCCGTGCGCGTGCCCTTGTGATAGGACCTTGCATAGGAGGTGGTGGAGGTGAGGTCATGGGTGTATCCGACATAGTGATATCCTCATCAGGGCCCCCCTCTTGCGCCATGTGAATTACTCCATAACTCGGGAACTCACACCAACCACGATAGTACCAAAATTAAGACATTGCAAATTAATCAGCTAGACTGGCCCATACCAGACATGTGGTTGCATGATTGACTCAGGTCAAAGGCTTGCAAGGTTAAGTCCTTAGTGTGATCAAGGCAAGACATCCACATACCCTCTGCCCATCGGGCCCACCTTGGCATACTCGCCCCTTGTCACTTGCCTCAATCTAAGTGATTATCACCCAAGTTGATTACCAAGCACCACGTGCCATCAACAATTCAACATCGTTGCGTGACATGACTTGCCACAGCAACTCAATCTCATCGTGTGACCCCACATGACAAACAAGTTCATAACCTCGTTCCATATTCCATTAATCAAGATTAATTATCAATGATTCAAACACATGTGATGACGTGGCATGGCTAAGCAACTAATACGGTCTAACCATCCCATGTTGATTATCATTACTAACCAACTATAAAGAACCAATCTAGGATGACAATAGATTATGGCATACAATGACAAGGTAGGGTATAGATCAAATTGGTAGCTTAACTAGATCCCAATTTAAGTTGAAACAATGGTATACTTGAAATAATATGCAATAGGGTAAAACAAATATAGAAATTTTATAAACATGGGTTCAACATGATCAAAGCACAACTTGCCTAGGAACAGGTCCTTATCTTGGCCTGGAGCTTGCTCTTGAGTCGCTGGATCTTCCTCCGAAGCGTCGCACAATTCGATGTCTACGCGTACCGAAGGAGAAAAGCAAATAAATACCAAAATAGAGAGCAACTGAACTCCAAAAATCAAATAAAATTCACCATTAAATAGATCTCAATTTTAAATTTTTTTAGAAATTTGAATCACTCAAATCCGAGTTAAAATGCAAAAGTTATAGCCTTTGGAAGTTTAAATAAATACAGAAATTACAGAAATTAGAAAATCAGATTTAACCGAATTATTTTTAAACTGAAAAACCGATTTATGACGTCAGCGTGACCTCATGATGACGTCAGCATTGCAGAATTTCCAATCGGATTATTTTCCAATTGAAAACGCAATTATGACGCAAGCATGACGTCAGCGAAGCTCCGGAACCAACCAGAGCGTGACACGTGTCTCGGCGCATGGACTCGGTCCACGGCGTGACGCTAGACCACGGTGGACTCGATCCATGCCGCCTCGGCCTCGACGCCCAACATGCGGCAGCGCCCGATTGGTTCACACGCGCGGCTCGATCTGGACCCTTCGATCGGATCTGATGGTCCACAGTGCTCGGCACGCAAGGGACACGCGGCAGAATCTCACCCCTCCGGTACGGAACGAACGGCTGGAAAAGCTCGAACCCGGCGATGGCGATGCGGCGGCGCAGCTTCACCGGCAGTGGAGAAGACGACGTCGGCGATGGCGTTCTGGCGACGAATCGGCGGCGATTCTTCACGGGTCCGACGCGCGACAAAGACGAGGATCATCGATCCGAACCGCGCGGCTCGGAATGGCGTGACGATGGCGGAAAACGAGCAGGAACGACGGCGTGAGCTTCGGCAACTCCGATGAGCTCGCACGGGCAGGCGAAAGCGTCTCGGCTTGCGAGAAACGGCCAACAGGTGCGGCGCGGGGTGTGGGTTTCAGCGCCCGAGGCTGCGCCTTAAATAGGCGTACGGGGAGGCGTGCGCAGTGCGGACTTCGGAGTTCGTTGCGTGGCGGCGGCGGATTCTGGTGGCAATTCGAAGAGGCGACGCGGCTTCATCCTGAGCATCCACGCGTCATCCATCCGACGGCCCTGAGCGCTTGGCGACGCGACGAAAGCACGGCCGTTGGATCCAAATCCAACGGTCGTCGGATTAGGGTTAGAGTTTCGACAAAAAGCTGCTGTGGTGACTTGGGCCGCATAGCGATTCGCGAAGCGACACAACATTTCTGGATTTTTAAAAGTTTTCTCATTTAAAATAATTACAGAAATTCATTTTATTTGTTTTAGGCAATAAAATAATCAGGAAAATTCCAAGCAAATTCTCAAAAATACTTTGAGACATTCTGGACTCAAATAAAATATTTTTGGCAAAACTTTATTTTAACCTTGCATAAATTTAAATGGTTTTCAACAAAAGGCCAAAACACTTAATTTGCAATTAATTCCAATAAATCCAGAAAAATCCAAATAACTTCCAGAAAAATCATAAAATGCACCAATGACAATAAAATAATATTTAGGCGAAATTTGGGATGTTACAAACCTCTCCCCCTTAACAGAATCTCGACCCCCGAGATTTAGGGCTAACTAGAGAATAGGTTTGGGAATTCTGACTTCAAATCTTCTTTGCGCTCCCAGGTTGCTTCACTTTCAGAATGATTGCTCCACTGAACTCTGCAAAAGCGAATAGACTTCTTCTAATCATGCGCTCCACAACATCCAAATTCTAACTGGCTGCTCCTTGTAGGTCAAATCTTCCTGCAGCTCTATTGCGTCCAACGGGGTTTGTTCTGCTGGCACTCTGAGACATTTCTTCAGTTGTGACACATGAAACACGTCGTGCACTCCTACCAAAGACTGAGGAAATTCCAACTGATAAGCTACGTCCCCTCGACGGCTCAAAATTTTGAAAGGACCAACATATCTTGGTGCAAGCTTCCCTTTCACGTGAAACCTTTTAACACCCTTAAGAGGGGTAACCCTGAGATACACATAATCCTCTGGCTCGAAACTCAAATCTCGGCGTCGGTTATCGGCGTAGCTCTTTTGCCTTGACTGCGCTATCTTCAACCTCTCTCTGATCATCGCAACTTGATTTTCTGCTTCCTCGAGAATATCTGGCCCGAACACGGACTCTCTCTGTTTCATTCCAACTTAACGAGTACGACAAGCGCGTCCATTTAACGCCTCAAGCGGTGACATCGCAAGCTAGCTTGATAACTGTTATTATGGCGAATTTCGCATACGGTGAACATTTATCCGAAGACGTAGCATAAGCTAAAGCACAAGCTCTCAACATATCTTCCAAAATCCGATTTACCCTTTCTGTCTGACCATCTGTCTGCGGGTGATATGCTGTACTGAAATTCAGACGTGTCCCCATTGCTTCATGCAACTTGTTCCAAAATCTTGAGGTAAATTGGGTACCTTTGTCTGACACAATCTTCCTGGGCACTCCATGCAAACATACAATCCTTGACATATACAACTCTGCTAAACGATCTCCTGAGTAGGTAGTCTTTACCGGGATAAAATGAGCAACCTTGGTCAGGCGATCCACAATGACCCAAATAGAATCATAACCTCTCTGAGTCTTAGGTAAACTGGTGATAAAGTCCATACCAATTTCCTCCCACTTCCATTCAGGAATTTTCAACGGTTGCAGCAAACTAGCTGGTCTTTGATGCATGGCTTTTACTCTCTAACATACATCGCATAGAGCAACATGCTCCGCCACCTCACGCTTCATATTAGGCCACCAAAATCTCTCCCTCAAATCTTGATACATTTTTGCACTTCCTGGATGAATCGAGTACTTAGAATCGTGAGCTTCTTCAAGAATCAGTTGCTTCAGCTCCTTTTTACTCGGTACACAAATTCGGCCTTTGAAGAACATGGTTCCTTGCTCATCTAGAGTAAAATCCATGGCTAGGCCTTCCTCCTTTTTAGCCTTGACCTTAGAAATTTTATCATCATCCCTCTGGCCCTCTCTAATCTTATCCTCCAGTGTTGGTCTCACTTCCAGTGCCACCACAATTCCTTGCGGAATAACTTCCAACCTCAGCTTCTGAAATTCCTTACATAGCTCCGGTTGATCATCCATTGTTAGCGTGCTCGTGCTATGGCTCTTTCGACTTAGAGCATCGGCTACCACATTAGCCTTTCCGGGGTCATAATGAATTCCCACATTGTAATCCTTAATTAACTCTAGCCACCTTCGTTGTCTCATGTTAAGATCTGCTTGAGTGAATATATATTTCAGGCTCTTATGGTCAGTATATATTTCACATCTATTTCCTATGAGATAATGACGCCATATCTTCAAAGCGTGCACTACGGCAGCTAATTCAAAATCATGCGTCGGGTAATTCGCCTCTTGCGGTCTCAACTGCCTTGACGCATAAGCAACAACTTTACCATTCTGCATTAACACGCACCCCAGTCCTTGCTTTGAGGCATCGCAATAAATGTCAAATCCATCCTGCATGTCCGGCAACACTAATACGGGGGCGGTCGTCAAACGCTTCTTCAGTTCCATAAAACTTTTCTCGCACTCTGGCGTCCATGCAAACTTCTTTTCTTTCTTCAACAACTGCGTCAGGGGTTTAGCAATCGTTGAGAATCCCTCTATGAACCGACGATAGTATCCTACCATTCCCAGAAAACTACAGATCTGAGTGACAGACTTCGGTTGCTCCCAATGCAACACTGCGTCCACTTTGCTTGGGTCAACTGCAACACCTTTAGTAGTCATCACATGACCAAGAAATTCAACTTTCTCCCTCCAAAAATCACACTTGTTGAACTTAGCGCATACCGATGTTCTCATGACCTCTCTAAAACCATCCTCAAGTGTTCAGCATGCTCTTCCTCTGTCTTCGAGAAAACTAAAATATCGTCTATAAAGACCACAACAAACTTATCCAAATACTCCATGAAAACTTTATTCATCATGTTCATGAAATATGCCGGGGCATTAGTCAATCCAAATGACATGACTGTGAACTCATAGTGTCCATATCGCGTAGAAAACGCAGTCTTAGGCACATCCTCCGCTCGAATCTTCAACTGATGGTATCCTGAACGAAGATCTATTTTGGAGAAAACTCCGGCTCCTCTTAACTGATCAAATAAATCGTCGATCCTGGGCAATGGATACTTATTCTTGATCGTTACCTCATTAAGTGCACGATAATCGATGCACATCCTAAGACTTCCATCCTTCTTACGAACAAACAATACCGGTGCTCCCCACGGTGATGAACTTGGTCTAATGAAACCTTTCTCTTGCAGTTCCTCAATCTACTTTTTCATTTCCACTAACTCGTCTGTAGGCATCCGATAAGGTCTTTTTGATATCGGTGCTGTCCCTGGTGCTAACTCGATTACAAACTCGATATCGCGGTTTGGTGGCAACCCTGGTAAATCTTTCAGAAACACATCCGGGTATTCTCTGACTACTGGCACATCCTCTATGCTGATGGCTTGCACGCTGTTGACCACTAACTGCCCATCACGAACCGCGGTTGCTTGAAATTCCACCTTCTTGCCACTAGGGCTTTCCAGAGATACAATCCTTCGGCCACAATCCAAAACAGCCTTATGCTTAGATAGCCAATCCATTCCAAGGATAACATCTAAGGATTGTGCATCTAACAAGATAAGATTCGCTAGAAATTCTATCCCATCCATGAGCAACTTAACTCCCAAGCACCCGAGGCTAGATCTAAGCTCAGATCCTGGGGCTTGGACTAATAGCACACACTTAAGATTCACCACTTTAAATCCATTCTTGGTTGCAAAACTTTGAGAATCAAACGAATGCGAAGCTCCAGAATCAAATAAAACTATAGCGGGTACTGAGTTAACCAGAAACTTATCCAGTACGACGTCTGTGGCCTATTGAGCTCCATCTGCGGTGATGTGGTTGATCCTACCACGCGCTGTTGATTGAGGGGTTGCTCCAGCTTGACTGGGTGCACAATTTCCTCCTGAAGCCGGCGCCTTGGCATGTGTTGTTCCCAAGTTAAACGAACTGGCGTGATGCCTCCCCTCTGTGGACACCTATTAGAGAAGTGCCCTGGCTCATTGCATGTATAGCATCTCTTGATTGCATCACGATTCCCTCTCGTGCATTATTGCCTGTCTTTGGCGTCTGAAAGTTACGATTGGTGGCGAGGAGAGGGTTGGTGCCTTGTTTACAGCAGACGGTTGGAATCTGGTAAACTGCTGCGGTGACATTCTCAGACGCAGGTGGTTGGGACGTCCACCCTGATTAGTCATCAAGCGCTTTCGGTTTTCACCCAGCTCTTTGCGCTTGTCCTCCAGAATCAAAGCCTTGTTAACCAACTCCTGGAAGTCCGGAAAATTGTGGGTAATCAGCCCTACTTGCAGTCCGGAATTTAGTCCCTTCATGAAGCGAGACTGCCTAGCTTTATCAGTCGCTACGTCTTCAGGTGCATAGCGAGCTAACTGAGTAAACTTATTCAGATACTCGGCCACTGGCTGGCCTCCTTGTTTTAGAGCACTGAATTCTTCCTTTTTAAGGTCTATCATTCCTTCTGGGACATGATATTGGCGGAAAGCGGTAGTAAACTCATCCCAGGTAATCTCCTGCGGGGCTCCATGTGCGGCACAGTAACTCTCCCACCATTCTGCGGCGGTTCCTTCCAGTTGATGAGAGGCATAGAGCACCTTCTCATTGCCCTCACATTGGGTGATATGAAGCTTCCTCTCAATGGTCCTAAGCCAGTCATCGGCTTCCAAGGGATTAGCATTTCCTGAAAAGGTTGGCGGCCGAGTTCTCATAAAATCTGACAGCTTGGAGTACGGCCGCGGCCCACCATTGTTGTTCTGATTCACAAGATTGTTATTATTTGCGGTCATGTTGGTCATTTGCTGCATCATGGTCTGCATCAGTTGAGTCCGTGCGGCGAGAAACGCTCCAAGATTTTGAATGTCCACTGGCGGTGGTGGTTGTGGATGGCCTCCATCATTGGGGTTGTCATTCTGACGCAGTCCACTTCCTGAAGCACCATTGGTTTCACGAGTGTTCACCATCTGCTGGTTGCCTCTTGGGTTAGGAAAGGTAGAAGTAGCATAGATAAGATGCAAAAATCCCTAGGGCGGGGAAGGTAGGTTTAACCCAACTAATACAATTCTTTATTTATTCTTGGTATGGTCGCTTATAAAAGCCTACAAGCTTTGCAACACATACTGCACACTCAGCATTACAAGGAAGCAAACTAACCACGAACCGAACCTTAACGTCTACAAAAAGGTAGAGACTATCTTAAAGACGCGATTCAACACTCGAGTCTCAACACAACTCTAAGACTGACTCTCACTAATCCAGCCACCCTGGCTGAGGCTGATCCAGCGTATTCATCGGCGGGTGAGCTGGCATAAAAGCGAACCCATCCTGATGACCTACTGCTGGCTCCTTCGCAACAACAGGGTCTGCACCCTCCTCTGGCTCCCACTCTCGCTCCTCTGGATCTTCTTCTTCTTCGGCGACCTCGTTCGGCTCCTGAACGACCTGGTCCGCTAGCTCCTCAGCTACCTGCAAGGCCTCCTCTAGCTCGCTGATGACTCTGGCTAAGGTGTCACGGGTCTTCTGAAGCTCTTGCTCAGTCACTCTGAGTGCCTTGTACACGGTCTCCAACTCCTGAGTAGTTTCTCTCATATGCTCCTCCTGGGCAAGGGCGAACTCCGCAAGGTGTACCGTGGTAGTACACTCGTCCTCCACGATCCGTCGACGTCGGCATGCTTGCACATCAGGGTGAAGTCGGAACACTGAGTCATGAAGCTCGTCGGCGTAGTCGCGGCAGACATGGCGAAGAGCAAGTCGGGCAACCTCCTGAATCGCAACCTCGTACGAGAACCTCCTTGCAGAAATGCTGATCGGCCTACTAGCTTCATCATTCTCCCGGGCGTAAATAATCAACTTGCAAACAAATCCTCGGTGCACACCATTAACTGACCAGCTGCCTCCTCGGTAAAGCGGACGATAGAAGCCTCCAAGCGTCTGAAGAACCCTCCACAGCTCCATGGCATAGCCACCTGCTGACTCCTCAAAGGTTGCAACGATCGGCATATGCTCCACAAGAACTTTGAATAAGATCTCCATCTGGACCAGCAGTAAAATGGTAAATTCAGCAAGGCGAGAAGTAGAGAATGGAATGAGTCAAGAGTGTGTTATTAGTCAAATTTAAAATTTTCCTTTAGAAAATAGTTTTGAACACAACCCGGACTTCTCCATACTATCTAGGGCCAAGACCTACAGTCAGTATGCTCTGATACCACCTCTGTAAGGACCCGAATCCACTGATTCGAACCCACTGAGTTTACCGCACTAGTCCGAGGATCAATGCTAGTGCACACAGCTCAACATTGGTACATATCACATCATACTCAACGATAATAGAAATAGTAATTCAGTTATTGATATAGGTAAATGTATGATCTTATGACCAACTTACATTATTAAGCCACGCAGGGCAAGACTGGAAATATAAGCTAAGAGTTAAGCAGCGGAAAGTAGAAAACGTAGATAGCTCATCAGTTCACTACAGGCAACCAACAAGGCTCGGACCCTAATGACTCGTGTCCTCCTAGACCTCCTCCTCCAACACAGGTGTAGATTCTTCGACTGTTGATTATTGTTGTTGGCAAGGGTGAGTACTTAAAGCACTCAACAAGTTGTGCACAGAATGCAATTCTATGTAACTATATGTAAGGCTTATTCCAATGGATAGGTTATCATGGCTATTTTGCAATAAGCAGCGTTTATGAACAAATACAATAAACAGATTGTAAAGACTGTAAAACAAATAACAATAAATAGATTCAGCATTTCTGAAGTAAACCAAGTTTCCAAACCTAAGTCAAATTCCATCTTCCACATGGCATTCGGCCATCCCAACCAAGTTGTCCATTTAATTAAGCTAACCCTTAACTGTAATTCCCGAGCATTGCTCAATACCGCGAGCACAGCTATCCGAATAGTTTCACACTCTGCAGAGGTTATGCACTTTACCCACGCGATACAACCAAACACCACCAAGGCGAGTGATTATAACAAAGCCTTTACAATGCTACCGCTTAACCCGGTACCACCCGCTAAGGTTTCAACACTGGTGGGACTGGTTACCACATCCAGGGCCCCCCTCTTGCGCCATGTGAATTACTCCATAACTCGGGAACTCACGCCAACCACGATAGTACCAAAATTAAGACATTGCAAATTAATCAGCTAGGCTGGCCCATACCAGACATGTGGATGCATGATTGACTCAGGTCAAAGGCTTGCAAGGTTAAGTCCTTAGAGTGATCAAGGCAAGACATCCACATACCCTCTGCCCATCGGGCCCACCTTGGCATACTCGCCCCTTGTCACTTGCCTCAATCTAAGTGATTATCACCCAAGTTGATTACCAAGCACCACGTGCCATCAACAATTCAACATCGTTGCGTGACATGACTCGCCACAGCAACTCAATCTCATCGTGTGACCCCACATGACACACAAGTTCATAACCTCGTTCCATATTCCATTAATCAAGATTAATTATCAATGATTCAAACACATGTGATGACGTGGCATGGCTAAGCAACTAATACGGTCTAACCATCCCATGTTGATTATCATTACTAACCAACTATAAAGAACCAATCTAGGATGACAATAGATTATGGCATACAATGACAAGGTAGGGTATAGATCAAATTGGTAGCTTAACTAGATCCCAATTTAAGTTGAAACAATGGTATACTTGAAATAATATGCAATAGGGTAAAACAAATATAGAAATTTTATAAACATGGGTTCAACGTGATCAAAGCACAACTTGCCTGGGAATAGGTCTTGATCTTGGTCTGGAGCTTGCTCTTGAGTCGCTGGATCATCCTCCGAAGCGTCGCACAATTCAACGTCTACGCTGTACCGAAGGAGAAAAGCAAATAAATACCAAACTAGAGAGCAACTAAAATCCAAAAATCAAATAAAATTAACCATTAAATAGATCTCAATTTTAAAATTTTTTAGAAATTTGAATCACTCAAATCCGAGTTAAAATGCTAAAGTTATAGCCTTTGGAAGTTTAAATAAATAATGAAATTATAG
This sequence comes from Otatea glauca, assembly GCA_036346275.1. Classification (NCBI taxonomy): domain Eukaryota; kingdom Viridiplantae; phylum Streptophyta; class Magnoliopsida; order Poales; family Poaceae; genus Otatea; species Otatea glauca. Next base: position 144,408 of record JAYEVK010000190.1, read on the forward strand.
AAATTAGAAAATCAGATTTAACCGAATTATTTTTAAACTGAAAAACCGATTTATGACGTCAGCGTGACCTCATGATGACGTCAGCACTGAAGAATTTCCAATCGGATTATTTTCCAATTGAAAACGCAATTATGACGCAAGCGTGACGTCAGCGAAGCTCCGGAACCAACCAGAGCGTGACACGTGTCTCGGCGCATGGACTCGGTCCACGGCGTGATGCTGGACCACGGTGGACTCGGTCCATGCTGCCTTTGCCTCGACGCCCAACACGCGGCGGCGCCCGATTGGTTCACACGCGCGGCTCGATCTGGAACCTTCGATCGGATCCGATGGTCCACAGTGCTCGGCACGCAAGGGACACGAGGCAGAATCTCACCCCTCCGCTACGGATCGAATGGCTGGAAAAGTTCGAACCCGGCGATGGCGATGCGGCAGCGCAGGTTCACCGACAGTGGAGAAGACGACGTCGGCGATGGCATTCTGGCGACGAATCGGCGGCGATTCTTCACGGGTCCGACGCGGCACGGCTCGAAACGGCGACGACGGCGGAAAATGAGCGAACGACGGCGTGAGCCGGCGAACTCCGGCGAGCTCGCACGGCAGCGAAGCGTCTCAAAGATGCGAAACGGCCAACAGGTGCGGCGCGGGGTGTGGGTTTCAGCGCCCGAGGAGGCGCCTTCAATAGGCGCACGGGGAGGCATGCGCGGCGCGGACTTCGGAGTTCGTTGCGTGGCGGCGGCGGATTCCGACGGCGATTCGGAGAGGCGACGCGGCTTCATCCTGAGCATCCACGCATCATCCATCCGACGGCCCTGAGCGCTTGGCGACGCGGGGAAAGCACGGCCGTTGGATCCAAATCCAACGGTCGTCGGATTAGGGTTAGGGTTTCGGCGGCAAAACGGGCTACACGGCCGACTTGGGCAGACGATTCATGGCGCCCGACATCGTTTCTGAGGATTTTTGAAAGTTTCCTCATTTAAAATAATTACAGAAATTCATTTTATTTGTTTTAGGCAATAAAATAATCAGGAAAATTCCAAGCAAATTCTCAAAAATACTTTGAGACATTCTAGACTCAAATAAAATATTTTTGGCAAAACTTTATTTTAACCTTGCATAAATTTAAATGGTTTTCAACAAAAGGCCAAAACACTTAATTTGCAATTAATTCCAATAAATCCAGAAAAATCCAAATAACTTCCAGAAAAATCATAAAATGCACCAATGACAAAAAAATAATATTTAGACAAAAATTTGGGATGTTACAGCTACCCTCGCCACGTGTAAGCATCCCCCCGGACTCGTGGCAGCTGTCCACAGACCAAGGGGCTCATTCCCGACCTAGGTGATGCCCCCTCGATGGTCGGGCTAGGGGCCAGCAAGCTCGAGCTCGGGCACCGTTGTAGGGGCAGGCACCCTCGACCTCGACACCTCGCCCTCGATCTCGACGCCTCTTCCTCGACCTCGACACCCCCGCGGGCACCAAGGAAAGGGACATCTGTAGCATTTCTATTTTTATCTTGTGTAAAACTCTCCCCTACGTGGGAATCAGCACCCTACCTGCCCCTGCGTGGGAACTAGGGCTCAACAGCTCTCGTCAAGATCTCAACAGCTCCCGTCAAACTCTCAACGGCTAGCAACGACTTCCGAGCCTCTGTCAAATCGCCACGGGCCCCTGACGTCGGCCTCGGGACCAAGCAACAAGGTTTCCCGAGGGCTACAAAAGCAATAGGTCATCTCAGCCCCAAAGGGGGGACACAGAGAAGAACAGAACAAAGAAGAACGACGCGGCCCCCTTCTCTTGCTCGGGCCCCATCCTTGTACTCTTCCACAGAGCTGCTAATACACCCTTAGCCTCTGGGTGAGACTGGAGTAGAGCTGTTACCTGACCTTGGGGGCTCGAACCAGTACAAACCCCGCGTTCAGCGTCCTTTCTCGGAACGACTTCCCGCGACGCTTGGAGCCCCCGAACGAGCGCAACCTCGGGTCCTGCTCCCGAGCTGACTCCTCGCTCCCCCTTTCTTTCTTCTGTGGTCAACGGTCCCTATCGTTGACAGGAACCCAATATTGAACCACACGACGCCTCAGAGTGCCAGTCACAAAAGAAGATTGGACTCGAGTGTCTCTGTGACATTTAACCCTAACAAGATCAGTAGAAACTCTAGTAGATGATCTAGGAGCTAAAACTGGGTTGGCCCGCCGTGATGCAAAGGCTGGACCACCCCAGTGAGGCTGCCTAAAACTCCTACTAGAAAACACCTCACGCCGCTGATATCTACCTCGATGAGAAAAACGAGGAATATCAAGAGGACTGCGGAAATACTTACCATGAGCAGCTCGAGGACTAAAACTCGAAGAAACAACATGAAAACCGAGTCTTGGAGCTGTCCAAAAACAAGCGACTCTCTAACCTGTCTAGAAGCAGTGTGTGCCTTAGGAGTCTGCGGATGACCCTGAATACCCCTAAGAGCAGCAACACGCTCACGCCGAGTGTTCTTGGCGCACCTGAAGCAAAAATCTACTAGGTGACCATCCTTCTTACAGAAGGTGCATGTGTACTTTGCCTTGCTAGAGGCAGAAGTAACAGGAGTAACACCCTTCTGGTCAGAAGTCCTATGGACAACCCCAGCAGACCTAAACACGGTGGTACTCACTCTGGGAGCTACCACAATCTCACCACTCTTGGAGCCATACATAATGGTGGGAGGATGCGCCCGAGCGTTCTCCAAGGGATCAAATCCTAGACTTTGATTAAATCTACTAATCTTGGATTGGTCTAGAATAAGATTGAGCTTCTTCTTGCCTCCAACAAACTTCTCGAGAGTGCTCATGATATATTGGCAATCTCGGAAGAAAGAGGCACAAGAAGAATAGGGGAAGAAGAGGAAGAAAACCGTAAAGATGAGCTCTCTCAAAGACGTGCATTTTCTCTCTCAAGATGGTCGCGCAATCTTGAGGGCCTCACAAGAAACGCAAGACGCATTTCTAATCCTATGGGCTTGGTCTTCTAATTTCTTCGTAAGTTCGACTTGGATTTTATCAAGTCCCCTCAATCACATTACATTGCAAGCAACTTTCTTGTGACTTAGCTAGTAAGTTCTTAGCAAGATTAGCACACTTGACATTTAGAGATTCATTGTCAAGTTTTAGTCGCCTCTGACCCTCACATGAGCTGACTTGGTCCTTAGAAGCATGTATTTCAAGTTCATCATTTCTAGAAGAAAGCTTCCTAAGGTGATCGCTCATGGCATCAATTTCAGCAAGCAATTTAGGGCAATTAGAGCATGATGGAGTAGAGTGAGCATGAAGAAAACTAACATACAGTGGAATAGCATCAATAGAATCATTGCTAGCATTCTTCAACGTAAGACTATCTAATTCAGACAACACACTATCATGCATAGTCCTTAGGTTCTCCAACTCCACAAGAAGAGCATCACACAAAGAAGGTCATCGGTGACTGAGAGGAGAAGATCTAAGAGAAGCTTACTCCGAGTCAAGGTACTTAATTCCTTCTCTAGCTCCATACACCTAGCTCTAGCATTAGCATGAAATTTCCCTAATTTGCAGAAAGCTTCATTGAACTGGTCATAGGAGGGTACCTCTTCCGAGTCACTATATAGCTCGGAGTCGCTAATGCCGCTGGCGTCGACCATGAAGCACATGCCGAGAAGTCGCCACCGCTCTTCTTCTCTTGCGGTTCATCCTCACCCCGTCCTCCATGTCTCTCGTGCGGAGAGGTTGATGTCATCAAGCGCGGCGAGGACGCCGTGGAAGAGCTTCGTTCATGGAGAAGTTGCGGTACTTCTCCTCATTCGTCGGCTCACGAACTAGAGGCTTCTTGTTGTGGTTCTTATCGATGTAGTCGTTTTTGCCGAACCCGGCGTCGTTCTTTGCCTTCTCAGTTTGGGGCAATTAGCCCGAATGTGGTTGGGGCCACCACATTCAAAGTATGTGATCATGCCACCTCTCTTTCTCTCTCTCACCCTCTTGTATGCTCGTGAAAATTTGCGAGCAAGAAGAGCAAGCTCATTTTTCGAAATTTTTCCAGCTTGGTTATCGCTAGCTCGCAAAGGGCGTAAAGAGAGAAACCAAAGCAGAAGATCAAGGGAAGATCCAAGTGGGATCGTGACCAAGGCCATTGGTGTGATTTTGACTTGCGAGACAACGTCGATCTCATGAGTCCGAGACGGAGTAAAGCTCATCAAGAGTCAAGGTCGACAAGTCAAGAGTGTCCTTGATGGTGGTCACTTTCATTTCCCAAACTCAAGATCGAAAAGCGGTCAAGAAATATAGAGAATTATCTCGAGTCGTGGTATATGCAATCGATCGCCGGAGGTCGCTTCAAAATCTTCGTAAACCGACCAAAGCACTCATCAAGACTCTCATAAGCGTGTTGTTCAAACTTGTTGAACTCACGCTTGAACTGGTCTGCCATCGCTTTGATTTGAGTAGTGCCCTCATCGTAAGCATCAAGGGTCACCCAAATCTCGTTAGCGGAACGAAGGTGAGAAATCCTATCATACTCACTGCGGCTAATACCCGTATGAGAATGTTCCTTGCCTTAGCGTTTGCCTCAACGTCAGCCATATTTCTGGCCGTGACGTTTTCATCAGCAGGAACCTCATACGGGAGTTTCACCTTCTGCCATATCAAGAAGCCCTGGGCAGTGATGTATGAATCCATCCGCGACTTCCAAAACGGAAAATCAACTCCAGCAAAAATAGGAGGCTTGGTGGAATACTTGTCCATCGCTATGGCTTTTGAGACCGGTCAAGATCTATGAAAGAGCAAAACCGGCTCTGATACCAATTGAAGGAACGAAATGGCGATCAGAGGGGGGGTGAATGATCCCAAATAAAATTTTTCCCCACTGAAAGTACTCCAAACAATCTTGCGATAAAAATCTGAAACACCAAAAGATTTTCGTTCAAACTGGTGCTTCTCAGATTCGCACACCCTCCAAAACCCGAACAACTAAACAACTATGTGTACCCCTAGCTTACATGGTTGAGAACTATGAACCAAGTTAGGGATGCTTAAATGACAATCTTGGTTGTCAAGTGTCCAAACAAAAAGAAATTAATTCAAAGACTTCTTTTCTAAAAGAGATAAAGCTAAAAACAACAAAGTCTCTTTTTAGAAAAGTAAAAGTAGATTTTCCAGGAATTGTCCTCACTTGGAGCACGTGGTTGTTGAGTTTCTGTTGCTCTAAAATTTTTGGGAATTTTTATTCCTGTGAGCAGTTGAGTCATGACACAGTCCACCAAAAATCACATTAAAAAGCTTTCTATCATAGACATGAAAAATCAAGCATTACTGATAGTCAGGAACTTCGACCAGAAAGTTTGAGACTCGGTTTTCATTTCATAGTTCTCAAACGGTGCAACTAGTGGACTCACAAAATTTTATAGAGATTGATATATGAGTCACGCACCTTCTCCAATAAGAATCACTAAAAACGAAGTTTTCTAGATTTTTCTAAACATCAAAGACTGACTGCTGCGCAAAGAACAGGTTCTGGACAGAATGACAACTTGATAGAAAACTTGATCTTTAGTCTATCCTAGGGTGCAAGAGAAGTGTAAAACCATACAAACACACTCAAGAAATCTTAGAACAACAGCATTTATAAGGAGGGGAGGTAAATCCAAATTGCGAGAAAGTAAATTGCGAGAATATAAATGCGGGAAAGTAAGTGCTGAATCTAAATTGCGTAAAGTAAAGACATAATGTAAATGCGCAATTTAAATTCATAATAAGGTGTGGAATATATGAAACCAGGTGTCTTCATAACCAGCCCAGAAGCGCCTAAAGAAGAGACAGGGCCCAATGAAAGGCCTAGAGGATAACCTCCGCGCCAAGCCTTGCTGCCGTGCGAAAGAGGATACATCCTATAGACAGTTGAACATGTATTTAGATATAAAAGATACGATTGTAATCCGAGTTGTTAACAGGGTAGATAAAGATGTAAACTCTATCCTGTAACCGACTAGAATCCTGTAACCTATCGGAATCCCTTAGACCGATCAAGACTCTGTAAACCGCCTCACCCCCACTATACAAGGGAGATGGCGGGCAACAATAGGGGCATGAGCACATCAAAACATCGCATATCGCATCATAGAGCCCATGAGCAATCTTAGATCCAAGAGATCCACATAATCCCAGCACACAGGACTAGGGTGTTATTTCCTCCGTCGAGGGCCTGAACCTGTCTAAACCTTTGTCTTGTGTGACCTTCGAGTTTGAGATCTAGCGCTTGCCCCATAAATTTATTGCCGATTACAAAAGTCAACAGTTGGCACGCCAGGTAGGGGAAGCGCTATAATCTTTTCCCACAAACTCGATGGCAGCAATCAGCGGAATCGTCGCTACCTTCATCTCCGGCCAAGATTTTCGCTTTGGAAGCCTGGACTTCGTCGCAGACGCACACGGAGAACTCGTCTGCCTGGACCTAAATCAGATCCAATCTAGTAAAGATCAGGCCGACTCGTCTCAGGTACACCACTCTGACTTAGCCAAAGAAACCGGCCGGCGCCGTGAGGAATCACCGTAATTTTCATGGCATCTTCACGATAGAAGAGGAGAAAATCGATCTCTAATGCCAGAAGAGATTCGTGAAACCGCGGAGGAAGATCGCCTTCTTCTTAAGGATAAGGAGGCATGACGCGATCGCTTCAACCTCGCGCCGCCATGTCCGTGAAGACATCCCATACCCACGCTGGGAGACCAAGCTATCTTTCGCATACCGCAGTAACGCCGTCGCCTCCAAGACGTTCTCGATACGCGGATCCGGCGATTGCATCGATAGCTCGGCAGCCCGATTATGGCCTAGATCAAGGCCATGGTGACGGCGGCGCCGATTCAGCCAGAATCGTGAAAAGCCGGTAGGGGAGGCGACTCACGCCCCACGCGGCCACTGTGTCGCTAGCGTCGGATCGCAACTAGTCGGAATACCGGCAGCCGGCGCCACACCACCGGGCCGGAGACGCCAAATCTCAACCGTGATCTTCGCCAAGACATCACCGCCAGACGGCAAGAGCGGGACGAGGAAGAACGACGCTGGCGCCTCGACGACCACGAACGCTTCGGTACCGGCCCCGAAAGACAAAGTGATCGACGGCACGATGACTACGACGACCATAGAGACCATCATCGCCGAGGACGAAATGACAACGACGATCGTCGAGTCATGGACTCGCCGCGCTGAGCGCCACCTCGACGCATTGATGACAATCGCAGAGCCAGAAGCTCGACACGCTAGACTCCCCCTCATCAGGACGACAGATCCATCGACGGAATCCGAGCGTTCACCTCTCGGTTACACCGAGTGGTATGGCCCGAAGGTTTCAACCCCAAGGGCATCGTTAAGTTTGACGGGGAACGAGATCCGAAAGCTTGGCTACAGGTCTATGCCCTGGCGGTCAAAGCGGGCGGGGGGAATCAAAACGTGATGGCTAATTATCTACCAGTCAATCTCACCCCTTCAACTCAAGCATGGCTCACGGGACTTCCTGCGAACTCGGTGGACTCCTGGAGCGATCTTTGTGATCAATTTATCGCGAACTTCCAGGGGACCTAAGAGAGGCCCGGCACCCTGTGGGACCTATATCAGCTTCACCAGAAGAAGGACAAAACGCTGAGAGATTTCATTCGGCGTTTCATGCAGAAGAAGAACACCATCAGGGACGTATTTGATGCAGTGGTGGTGGCAGCCTTTCAGAAAGGGGTAAGTAATCCTAACTAATCAAGAAAATATCTAGGAAACCACCGGCCTCTGTAAAGGAGATGTTCGCATTGGCTGACCGCTTTTCCACGGCCTCCGACGCCCTGGCCGAGCGCCAAGAAGATCGCCCGCAACAGAAGAACAAAGACGACAGAGCCGAGTCCTCTAAGCACAAAGACAAAAAGCGGAAAGGCGAGGAGCTAGTTGCGGTAGCAGAATGCAACCGGCCCTGAGTCGTGCGAAGGGAGGCACCCGACTACAATACCGTCATGAAGGCGATCTGTCCTTTCCACCCTAAAGGTAAACACGCCGCTAAAGACTGCTTTACTCTAAAGCGTTTTGCGCGTGAAAGCAACAAGCAGCTGGCTCCAGCGAGGGATGAGGCGGCCAAGAAGAAAGACCTTCCAGATGAGGACGATTATCAAGAGCCCGAGCACGAGCTAACTACATTTACGGGGGCTCCACCGGATACGAGTCAAAGCGGAAGCAAAAGCTACCGCCGGAGATCAATGCGGTGGAACCAAAGAGCCTTCAAGACCTAAAGTGGTGCGAAGTACCCATCACCTTTGACCGCTTCGGATCATCCCAACCGAGTTCTACATCCGTAAGTACCTCTAGTGCTCGACCGTTATTCGCAATGTGAAGCTCAAGAAGGTCTTGATTGATGGAGGAAGTGGACTCAACATCTTATTCTCCAAAACCTTCGGCGACATGAAGCGTCCCAACCGAAGTTCTACATCCGTAAGTACCCTCTAGTGCTCGACCGTTATTCGCAATGTGAAGCTCAAGAAGGTCTTGATTGATGGAGAAATGGACTCAACGTCTTATTCTCCAAAACCTTCGACGACATGAACGCCCCACGCCCGAGCTAAGCCGAGCTCACAAACTGCTCCACGGGTGATCCCCAGGCGTCTTCGTTTCTCGTCAGCATTTCTTTGCGCGCCACTTTCGGTACCAAAGACAACTACCGATCGAGTACATAAATTTCAAGGTAGCGGATTTCGAGACGGCGATCACGCTATCTTGGGAAGACCGGACTAGCTCGGTTCATGGCTGTCCCGCACTACACCTATTTGATGATGAAGATGCCGGACCGGCGTCGTCACGATTCGGCCGACATCAAGCGATCTCGGAATGCGATCGAGAGAATTGTGAACTTGCCGAGTCAAGAGGCAACGGCGAGGGGAAGAATATCCAGCAGAGGTAGCCACGTTGCAGGAAGAAGACGACGTCCCATCCAAGAAGCAGGCCACGTCAGGGATAAAGCCTAGCGAAGGAACCAAGAGAATTATCCTTGACCCATCCGACTCGTCCAACTCTAATCGGGATAGGGCTCGGGGATAAATAGGAAGACATGCTCGTCACCTTCCTCTGGACTAACAAGGACATCTTTGCCTGGAAACCATCCGACATGTCGGGTGTTCCTAAGGAGGTGATCGAGCATTCTCTACACGTCGACGAAAAGGCAAAGCCAGTCAAGCAGAGACTCCAGCGGTTCGCTCCAGATCGTCGGAACGCCATCAAGCAGGAGATCACCAATCTACTAGCTGCAGGTTTTATCAAAGAAGTGTATCATCTCGATTGGTTGGCAAACCCTGTAATAGTTCAAAAGAAGAATAAAACCTGGCGCATGTGCGTTGATTATACTTGATCTCAACAAGGCATGTCCAAAGGATCCCTTCGGGCTACCTCGAATTGATCAGGTGGTTGACTCGACCGCCGGGTGCGAAATCCTGAGTTTTCTCAATGCCTCGCCAGGTATCACGGATTCGCCTAAAGGCGGAAGATCACATCAAGACTTCATTCATCACGCCCTTTGGGGCCTTTTGCTATACCACGATGTCGCTCGGTTTAAAAATCTTGGTGCAACTTATCACGTGCACATCTGTGGTGCTTTCATGCCCTTCGGACGCAATGTGGAGGCATAAGTGGATGATGTCGTGGTAAAGACTCGGAGAGGAAGGACCTTATCTCGACCTAACCAAGACGCTCGAAAGTCTAAGGGCCTTCAAAGATGAAGCTTAATCCCGAGAAGTGTGTTTTCGAGTATCTTTGGGAAAACTGCCGGGTTTATCGCCTCCCAACGAGGCATTGAAGCCAATCGAGAGAAGATCAAGGCCATATCGAATATGGAACCGCCGACTTGCCAAAAGGACGCGTCGAAGCTTACAAGTTGCATGGCGGACTCAAGCAGAGTTTATTTCCCAACCAGGTATGCAAGGTATGCCATTCTTTAAACTCCTCAAGAAGCGGTGACAAGTTCCAATGGACGCCTGAGGCACAACAAGCGTTTGAAGATTTGAAGACCTTCTTAACGACGCCCCCGGTCTTGGTTTCTCCGATGCCAAAAGTGATAAGGACATCCCAACCAAGGATACAACCGCTGCCCCTTCTTCCTCTACGACTGCTACTTCGTCCCCGACCGTCGCTGTTTCGCCCGCTACTTCGTCTACGACGTCTGGAGGGCTTAATCTGGAAGCAAGTCCTTTCCATCCACCTTTGCTGGACCAGAACGTCAAGAACATCCACTGGGGACAGCCCACGCGCCAAGGAAAGCCCAAGATAAAGCCCAATTCGTCGCCGAGTCCGGTTCGGCCATCCAGAGCAGCAGTACTTCAAAAGGACGACACGGCCACATCCGAACTCCGTTTTCGACGTTCGATAACTCGTTTGAAAGGTATCGAGATAAACTTTCCAATGGATCTGATCCCAAGGCCAAATTACTGCTGGAGCAAAGGGAAATCACAGAACAATCTCACAGGATAGAAATTCCAAGTGATACGCCACCTTTCTTTTGGGCCCAAGGCCCATGTACTCTTAGGGTTCCACCCCTCCTTTGGCCAGAGCCCCTCTCCTGGCTACCGCACTCCTCTTGGGTGCGCCCCTTGTGTGGGTACCCCTTTATATTGGGTTCTCACCTGTTCTTTGTTTTTAGGTTTTGTTGTGTTTTGGTAGACCCGTGTGCGTCCTCCTCGTGGTTTGCTGCGTGTCGACTAAACCGCCTAAATTTGGTGCCATCAACACCTCCAAATCGACGATCATCATCTCACCGAAAGATCGGGATCGCCGTCCCCATCAAAAAGAGCCTCTGTTACTGTACATCACGATGACGACTCACTAGTCAGTGCTGCGATTGTCGTAGAAAGGGAGGAGCCGGGTCAAGTGCAGAAGATCCAACATCCGGTCTACTTCGTCAGCGAGGTCCTGAGTGAATCTATGGTGCAGTATCCACAAGTGCAAAAATTATTATACGCCGTACTTCTTACATCTCGCAAACTCAAGCACTACTTCCAAGAGCATACTGTTTCGGTGGTCACCTCCTTCCCAATAGGAGAAATACTTCACAACCAGGAGGCCACTGGGAGAATTGCAAAATGGGTAGTCGCGCATGGAGCTTTTGATATCCTATTCAAACCTCGCATAGCCATCAAGTCTCAAGCACTCGCCGACTTTACTGCCGAGTGGACAGAACTACAAAACCCGTTGAACGTCAAGGAACTCGAGTATTGGACGATGTACTTTGATGGTTCCCTCATGCTCAGCGGCGCGGGGGCTGGTATAGTGCTCATATCGCCAAGTGGAGAGCGGTTGAGGTATACGTACTGTAATTACTTTTTACTGTGTCAAATAACGCGACGTCGATGCAGGCACTCATCCATGGGCCAGACGCCATATCGCTCGATATCCGACGCTTGACCGTTCTCGGAAATTCAATGCTCGTGGTCAAGCAGGTGTAGAAAGAATGGTCCTGCATCGAAGACAACACGGCTGCCTATTGCCAGGAGGTAAGCAAGCTAGAAGGTAACTTTGACGGCCTCGAACTTGTTCATGTGCTCCCCCGGGACAATGAAGTGGCCGACGAGCTAGCAAAAATGGGATCCTGCCAGACTACAGTGCCCATGGGAGTATTTGTCGAAGAAATTCATAAGCCCACGATTAGCATTCGGTCAAAGCCGGACGTCCTAGTGGAGAAGAACGAGAGGTCAAGTCCTAGTCATCACCCCGCTTGGACAGACTCCGTATCGGACTACTTGACGAAGGGACGAGCTACCGAAGACCGCGTGCCGCCAAGCGAATAATGCGCCGAAGCAAGAGCTATATGGTGATCAGGGAAGAACTCTATCGCAAGAGCTCCTCTGGTGTATTACGACGGTGCATATCAGAACAAGAAGGAAGAGATCATCTCAAGGAAATCCACTCGGGAGTTTGTGGTAATCACGCGGCGTCAACAACCCTGGTCGGTAAGGCTTAACGTCAGGGATTTTTCTAGCCGACTGCCGTCACTGATGCAGAGGACATCGTCCGGACATGTGAAGGATGTCAGTTCTTTGCGCGATAGATGAACAAACCGGCATAGGAATTACAAACCATCCCGATCACGTGACCATTTGCGGTCTAGGGGCTCGACATGGTGGGACCTTTGAAGAAGGCTCAAGGCGGTAATACTCATCTCTTCGTGGCTGTTGATAAATTCACCAAATGGGTGGAGGCCAAGCCAGTCGCCACAATTACAGCTGCAAAGGCCAAAGAATTCTTCAATGAAATCGTGGTTAGGTTTGGTGTACCAAACCGAATCATCGCGGATAACGGCACTCAATTCAGAGGTGGCATATTTCAAGACTGGTGCGGCGAACTCGGCATAAAAATTTGCTTCGCATCGGTAGCACACCCCCAAAGTAATGGACAGGTCGAGCGAGCCAATGGCATGGTGTTACAAGGCCTAGAGGCAAGGATTTTCGATCGTCTCAAACCATACGCTACTCGGTGGGTCAAAGAATTGCCTTTGGTACTCTGGGGGCTACGAACTACCCCAGCAGAGCAACCGGGCAGTCACCTTTCTTCCTGGTTTATGGCTCAGAGGCGGTCCTCCCCACCGAAAGTTAGAATTCGGATCCCCGCGGTTCGTGAGCTACGAAGAAGTCGCCGAAGAAAGCCGGATAGAAGACCTCGACCGACCGAAAAAGCCGTGGACGCCGCGACAATTCATCAAGAAGATACCTTCGTGGCTTACATCGCTATCACGCCGCCATGTAAAGAGCGCGCGATTCTCCAAA
>JAYEVK010000340.1:0-219828 GCA_036346275.1 Otatea glauca
GATGAAGATGGCGATGTGGAGGACCCCATTGGGGTTGAGATGGTGCACCTCCACCTTGTAGTGAGGCAGCAGCCACGACGAGCGGGTGCGGTGGCAGCCAAAGCCGCGCTCGAAGAACGAGGCGGGCACCACGACCTCGTCGCCGCGCGGCGGGGTGACGGCCCGATCGGCACCCTCCACCGGAAGGTCTGCGGCATGAGAAGCCCTTCTTCACTAAGCCGAGCGCCGCGTTGTCTTGGCGCGAGCACTCCGGCCACGACATCTTCACAGAGGAGGCGACTGGAAGGTGAGAAAGAAAGGCTGGGGTTTTCTTTCCTTGGCTCTCTGGTGCTTTTCTTGTTTCAGAGACAGAGACAAAGAAGGCAAGAAAGCGTGACTACTCGGAGCACCCCAACGGGCGTATTTATAGAGGACAAGCAAACGCCGGCCGAGCAGGCACCCCCTCAAGCGAAGCGTCGCGTCCACCCTCGCCTATTGCGCTAGCCTGGTAACTCCCAGTTTCCAATACCACTCCGCTTTTAGTCCCTGTCATGTCAGGCGACAAGGGCCATAAAGACGCCGCCCCCGAACAACGTGTCCCGTAACCTCTTGGTCTCCGCCTTTAGGCCGGAGCGGTTGCTCCGAGGTGCGCGCGAGAAGCCCACTGGGCCGCTGCGGCCCCAAGCGGCAAAAGCTTTGTGTCTTGCGCCAGGCCCAATGAGAAGTGGGTTCAAAAGGCCTACCCCACCGGATGGGTATAAGGCGCCCGACAAAACAGGCAAGGGGCGGTATGAGGTGAGCCCCACGGTGGGCCCTCGGTTAGGTCGGTGGCGGCCTAATCACCTCTACTCGCGCCCGAGACCATACTTCACACTCTCGGGAGCTCATCAATGGCGGCGACCGGTGTGCTGCAGGTTGGCGGACGACCCGAGTCCATCGGGATTGAGTAAAGAAAGGTTTTTATGGGTCGCCCCACAGCAGGGCAGGACACCCTACTCTGGGACCGTCGCTCGGAAGGGTCCCCTTGGGCGGGACCTCCGGGATCCACGGACTACCCACTATTAGCTCCACGAGCACGGCGTTCAAACCAGCGCAGTAAACGTCGTCGCTCACCCTCCAGTCCCACACTGCGGATGGGGTATACATGTGGGATAGGCGGTGGCCATTCTTCTCGCGATTACCTCGCCCGACGAGGACTTGGGAAGGATGCCCCACGTCCTGCTACGACGGTAAACGAGCACTCACGTCCAGCTACGACGGTAAACGAGCACTCACGTCCAGCTACGACGGTAAACGAGCACTCACGTCTAGCTACGACGATAAACGAGCACTCGGACACCCGAACCACACAGAGGCATTGGGTCGTCCCTGCCGACCAAGGCACTGTCTAGCTACGACGTTAAACGAGCACTCGGACACCCGAACCTCTCAGAGGCATCCGGTCGTCCCTGCCGACCAAGGCACTCGGACACCCGAACCTCACAGAGGCATTGGGTCGTCCCTGCCGACCAAGGCACTGTCTAGCTACGACGTTAAACGAGCACTCACGTCTAGCTACGACGATAAACGAGCACTCGGACACCCGAACCTCACAGAGGCATTGGGTCGTCCCTGCCGACCAAGGCACTGTCTAGCTACGACGTTAAACGAGCACTCGGACACCCGAACCTCTCAGAGGCATCCGGTCATCCCTGCCGACCAAGGCACTCGGACACCCGAACCTCACAGAGGCATTGGGTCGCCCCTCGCCACCAAGGCACATCTAGCTACGACGTTAAACGAGCACTCGGACACCGAACCTCAGAGGTATCCGGTCGTCCCCGCCGACCAAGGCGTCGGACACCGAACCTCACAGAGGCATCCGGCCGTCCCCGCCACCAAGGCACTCGGACACCGAACCTCACAGAGGCATCCGGTCGCCCCGCCGACCAAGGCACTCGGACACCGAACCTCACAGAGGTATCCGGCCGTCCGCCGACCAAAGCGCGCGGACACCGAACCTCACAGAGGCATCCGGTCGTCCCGCCACCAAGGCACTCGGACACCGAACCTCACAGAGGCATCCGGCCGTCCCCGCCGACCAAGGCACTCGGACACCCGAACCTCACAGAGGCATCCGGTCGCCCCTGCCAGACCAAGGCACTCGGACACCGAACCTCACAGAGGCATCCGGCCGCCTCGCCGACCAAGGCGCCGTCTGACGTTAAACGAGCACTCGCGGTTGTTCTCGCCGATCAAGGCCGGTCTATCCACGACGATTAAAATCAAAGCAAACTCATCGCGAAGACATTTCATAAAGAAAAGAAGATTTCATTATAGGCCAACAGCTCGGACTTTACATGACTTTACACACAGATGCCGACAGACACAAGAGTGGCCACGCCGCACCACGCAGAGGTCTTTACCCATGCCTAGAACCTATCAAACATCCGTGCGGCGTCGGTGGCACCGACGGCATCTTCGGTAGGCCCTTGCATGGTCGACGGGACGGCGCGCGCCGCTGGCGACACGCCGATGCCTCCGCTGCCGCTCAGCGACATCGACGCGCGCCGCACTTCTGACGGCCGGCGCCTTGCGCCATCGCCTCCAAAAGGCCCCCTTACCACCTCGATCTCGGAACGGCCTCGAGCAGCGTCAACGAGCAAAGATCACGGCTGCGGCTTCCTCCTCCTAAGCTCGGCCATCGCTGGTCGAACTCAGCCCAAAGCTCGGCGGAGGATCTTCTTTCCCGCGATGTCATCGCCAAAGCTAAAGACTAGAGGGTGTCTCAAGCCATTTGAAGGAGAAGAAGAAAGAACTCGTCTAAAGGGTTATCCTTCAAGCAAGCTATGGCGCATATATATATACGGACGAAGGAGGCTAAGCGTCTCGAGTAAATGCGGCGCGGAAAATGAAGCGCCCTTCACGTAACCCGGCGCTAAGAAGACGAGCGGCGGGCGCGCGTAAACTATACTCGGCATGCGCAACGAGCGAGTAAAGCCTCGGCGGTTCAAATGCCCGGGCAAACTCGGGGCAGCCGCCGGATCCATCGAGGCACACCGACGGAATCGCTAACCGGATCGGCTCGACCGACCACCGTGCCCGACCACCACTCTCATCCAAGTTCAACCCCAACCGAATCTGGCCGAAATCGCCGGGAGTTCGGGGCTACCGGCGAATACTAATAATAGGTACCCCAACGGCCGCGGCGGCGAGCGGCCTCAAGCATATCTCCACCAACAAAGCGCGCGCCGCCCGCCACCGACCGATCGCTGCGAGACCACACAAGACATCCGCTCCCGACCGGCCAGGAAGCGATCCGACCGGACAGCGCTCCCGACCCCTTGGCGGGCGGGATCTCCGACCGGCCGGACGGCGCCGACCCCTTGGCGGGCGGGATCTCCGACTCCGACCGAGCAGGCGCCCGAGCCCCTTTGGCGGGCGGGATCTCCGACCGATCGGCCGGACGGCGCTCCGCCCCCTTGGCGGGCGGATCTCCGACCGATCGAACCAAAGTGACAGACGCCGAGGGCCGCGTGTCGAGGTCCTAATCGACCTACCGCCACGCACCTCGCGAACAAGGTCAATCGGAGTGACTATACAAGGGCGGTGGCTCCTTCCTAGAAGGTTTGGTGATCGCCAAGTCGAGCTTCCACTTCATCAACTAGTCGCGTCAAGATCTAACGCACGCTCTCCCGAGGCGCGCCAACATCACGCACCGCAACATCAGCATTCGTAAGGATCACAGAGGGCAAGTACGCTATTTCCCGGGGAATACCTAACCTCCCGACCACCAAGGCTACCGACCCAGCATGGGCAAGACGGGTGGCAACCAGTCCACAGGACGAAGGACCGGAGCTCCTAGCATAGGTCACCTCGCTCTTCCCCCCGACTCTCGATGTAACCTGCCCCTTCCTTCTGTATAAAAGGAGGCAGGACTAAACGATTCAAAAGGAGGACGAACACATAAGAACACGAGGAGACTAAGTCATTTAGTGGCCTCGTCTGTAAAACATTGTGCAAAAGCAATACAATACTGCCATCTGAACTGGAGTAGGGACTTTCAGCCCGAACCAGTATACATCTTAGACTCACGAGTCTAACCATTCGGGGAGTGGAACGCGTGACCCCTTAGACTTACAAATTTACTTGCCGGCGCTCGAAAACGCCGACACCTTGCTAGAGGCAGAAGCAATAGGAGTAACACCCTTCTGGTCAGAAGTCCTATGGACAACCCCAGCAGACCTAAACACGGTGGTACTCACTCTGGGAGCTACCACAATCTCACCACTCTTGGAGCCGCGCACAATGGTGGGAGGATGTGCCCGAGCGTGCTCTAAGGGATCAAATCCTAGACCTTGATTGAATCTACTAATCTTGGATTGGTCTAGAATAAGATTGAGCTTCTTCTTGCCTCCAACAAACTTCTCGAGAGTGCTCATAAGATACTGGCAATCTCGAAAGAAAGAAGCACAAGAAGAACAGGGGAAGAAGAAGAAGAACCAGAAAGATGAGCTCTCAAAGACGTGCATTTTCTCCTCAAAGCCACGGGTGCCTCAATCTTGAGGGCCTCACAAGAAACGCGAGACGCATTTCTAATTCTATGGGCTTGGTCTTCTAATTTCTTCCTAAGCTCGACATGGATTTTATCCAAGTCCCCCACAATCTCAGTACATCACAAGCAATATTTTTGTGACTTATCTAGTAAGTCCTTAGCAAGTTTAGCACACTTGACATTCAGTGGTTTCATTGTCAAGTTTTAATTGCTTACAGCCCTCACATGAGCTGACTGGGTCCTTAGAAGCATGTGATTCAAGTTCATTGTTTCTAGCAGAAAGCTTCCTAAGGTGTTTGCTCATGGCATCAATTTCGGCAAGCAATTTAGGGCAATTAGCACATGATGAAGTGGAGTGAGCATGAAGAAAACTAGCCTCAACAGGAATAGCATCAACAGAACTAGTGCTAGCATTCTTCAACCTAAGACCATCAAGCTCAGCAAGCACACTATCATGTATGGTCCTTAGGTTCTCCACTCCACAAGAATAGCATCACACAAAGAGCAATCATCAGTGACTCGGGAGGGAGAAGATCTAAGTGAAGCTAACTCCCGAGTCAAGGTACCTACTTCCTTCTCAAGCTCCGTACACCTAGCTCTAGCTCTAGCATGAAATTTTCTTAATTTGCAGAAAGCTTCGTTGAGCTGGTCATAGGAGGGTACCTCGTCTGAGTCGCTGTAGAGCTCGGAGTCGCTAATGTTGTTGGTGTCGGCCATGAAGCACATGCCGGAGAAGTCATCGCCGCCTTTCTTCTCTTGCGGATCATCCTCGTCCTCGTCGCTCCATGTCTCCGTGTCGGAGAGGTTGATGTCGTCAAGCGCGGCGAGGACGCGGTGGAAGAGCTTCTTGTTCTTGAAGAAGTTGCGGTACTTCTTCGTCGCGCCGGTTCACGAACCGGAGGCTTCTTGTTGCGGTTCTTGTCGGTGTAGTCGTTCTTGCCCGAACCGCCAACGTCATTCTTGCCCTTCTCCGGCTTGGGACGGTTGGTCCGAATGTGGTTGGGGCCACCACACTCGAAGCAGGTGATCATGCCACCTCTCTTCCTCTCTCTCACCCTCTTGTATGCATGAGAAAACTTGCGAGCAAGAAGAGCAAGCTCATTTTCTGGAAATTTTTCCAGTTGGTCATCGCTTAGCTCGCAAAGGGCGGAAAGAGAGAAACCAATAGAAGGATCAGAAGAAGAAGATCCAATGGGATCGGTGACCAAAGCCATCGACTGAGATTTCGTCTTCCGAGAGACGACATCGATCTCATGAGTCTTGAGGCGGAATAAAGCCCGTCAAGATTCGTAGTCGATAAGTCGGTGGTGTCGAGTCGATAAGTTGGTGGTGTCCTTGATGGTGGTCACCTTCATCTCCCAAACCCAAGGTCGAGTGCGGTCAAGAAATGCCGAGCATTGTCCGAGTCGGGGTATATGCAACCAAGCTGCTCGAGGTCGCTCAAAATCTTTGTAAACCGACCAAAACACTCGTCGAGACTCTCACCAGCGCGTTGATCAAACTTGTTGTACTCGCGCTTGAACTGGTCCTGCCTCACAGTCTTGATTTGAGTAGAGCCCTCATGGTAAGCATCGAGGGTTACCCAAATCTCGTGAGCGGAGCGAAGGTGAGAAATCCTATCATACTCACAGCGGCTAAGACCCTGTATGAGAATGTTCCTTGCCTTACCATTCGCCTCAACGTCAACCATATTGATGGCCGTGATATTTTCATCAGCAGGAACCTCATACGGGAGTTTCACCTTCTGCCATATCAGGTAGCCCTGGGCAGTGATGTATGACTCCATCCGTGATTTCCAAAAAGGAAAATCAACTCCATTAAAAACGGGAGGCTTGGTGGAATATTTGTCCGTCGTCATGGCTCTTGAGACCGGTCAAGATCTAGAAAAAGCAGAACCGGCTCTGATACCAATTGAAGGATCGAGATGGCGAACAGAGGGGGGGTGAATGGTCGCAAATAAAAATTCCCCCAAAATACTCCAACAAAAACCTCGACAAGATCGCTCAAAAGGAATTGTGAAAAACCCGAAAAACTAGACAACTATGTGTACCCCAAGCTTGCATGGATAAGTACCATAAAATATATGGGGATTATTGAGTCACAATCCTGGTTGTCTAGTGTCCAAGATAAAGGGGAATCAATTCAAACTCTTGCTTTTAGAAAGGACATCAATTCAAATCACAAAAGTCACTTTCAGAAAAGCAAAAGCAGAATTTCCAGAACTTGTCCTCAATTTGCACAGGAGGTTGGTGGGTTTCTATAGCTCACAAAATTTTGAGACTTTTTCTCCCAGTGAGCATCAGAGTCGTGAAGAACTCCACCAAATTTGTCCTCAAAAACCCTTACAGAAAAAACAGGAAAAATCGAAGAACACAGTCTGGTCAAGAACTTCGAGCAGAAAGTTTGGGGCTCGGTTTTCACCTCATGACGCCCAAACGGTGCAACAAGTGAACTCCAAAATTTTTCTGCAAGCGGATATCAGAGTCCCGCACCTCCTCGAAAAAGAATCACTCAAAAAGGATTTTTCTAGATTTTTATAAAAATCATACACTGACTGCTGCGCGAAGAACAAGTTCAGAACAAAGTTGGAACTTGAAAGAAAAGATGTTCTCTACTCAATCCAAGAGTGCAAAAGAGATGTAAAACCATATGAACACACTCAAAATATCCAAGATCAGCAGCATTTAGAAGGAGGGGAGGCAAATCCAAATTACATGAAAGTAAATTGCGAGAATGTAATTGCGGGAAAGTAAATGCTGAATTTAAATTGCGTAAAGTAAAGACATAATGTAAATCATAAAATAAATTCAGAGGTGGATGGATAAAACTTTCATTTCTGGAAGGAGGTTACAAAGCCTCACATTCATGTGGGCAAAGCTCAAATGAGCATCAAAACCTCAACACCTTCAAGGGAAGGAGGCTACCCTCCACCCCTATTTATACTACTCTTGGGCCACCTACCACCCTTGGATGAGTCCTCAACCTAGAGCACTCATCTAAGGGCTAGGATTAACCCACACACACAGCCATGAAAGGGCTAACCCAAAACTCACACACATACCGGGTTTTCTTGCACGGTTTTCAAAGCATACTACCTAGACCCGCTAACCTATCAACTAGACCTCAATCAAGCGGCCCTCATTGATCCACGCGGCATCTAGCTAGCATCATCTCCTTTCCTTGTCTTCTTGACTTGCCGGACTCCGTCTCCGATCATCTTCGGCGATCTCCCAACCGTCTGGACCTCGCGCTCCTCGCCTAGTCCCGGTCATCCTTCGCCTCACCATGACCTAGCACCGTCGTCCCGCAACCATCAAAACAAGGAAACTCCTCACATAGCAATGCCCACAAAGATGTGCAATAAACCATCCAACTCATCACTACCGCGTTCATACGACCCAGTCGCCACTCCTGGCAGAGACAACTCAAATTGCTTTATTTTGAAAATCAATCCAAATCAAACTCAAACTTGAGCACACCTTGCTCAAATAATGTCAAATACTCATCACAAACATGGATGGACCTCCACATGGTCCTTCAATCTCCCCCTTGATGAGTATATTGACAAACCACACAAAAGGCATAAATTTGAGTTTGAAGAAAATGAAGAAGAAAGCAATTTTTAGTTGCAAAGTCAAACTTGGTCCAAAGATAGAAATTAGAACCATGACCAATTTGACGAAGAGGAATTTAGATTTTAGAGTTAAATTTAAGAAAGAGCAAGTTTTCAACAAAACTCTAAAATCCAACTAAACATGTCAAATGTGATTATGAGATTATGATCCAAATGAAGTAGTAGCATAGTTTTACAAAGATCATAATAACCAAATAAGCATTCACATTTTTATCTTTTAGTGATGCCTTTTCTACGTTTTCTCCCCTTTTGGCAATATAGGAATCAATTTTTTATGTATGCATGAAATGCAATCGAAAGAGCTTTGAAGATTATCCAATTGATCAAAATGGAAGGATATTACACCAAGCTTGTCAATTTCAGAAGATGACTAAACTAAGACATGTCCAAGTGCAAATCTGAGCTTAGTTTTGAATATTTCATTTTAGCAAGATTTGACAAGTGCAACACTTAGCTTTAGTTTCAAAAATAGAAGAATAGCCACTCTAAGGATCAAAAGGAAAACCTAGAGTTCAACCTGCTCAACACTTTGGGGAATCTAGAAGAGCAAACAAGGTCCTTCGGGCTCATTTATCACTTAATGCAAATTTTGATTTATCATCATACAAGACATAGAGGGGTGCAAATGTTTGACATTATTTGCATTCTTTACCCACATATGTCTTTGTTTTTAATTTATTTGCATTTTCCTTTGACAACCAATTGACTCAAGCCGTATGCGACCATCTTAAGATGAACTCTTAAGAGGATGGTCTAGGTCAAACACGATGTATTCCAAGTTCATCCCAAGTGCAATGGGAAGCGGTCTTGTGAATACAAGGTGTTGAGTCGTATGTGCACAAGAAGAGTCAATTTTGTTTAATTTTCATTTTTAGCACAACGATTCATGAGCAATTGAAGGACTCTAGCATGGATCAAACTAGTTTCACCCAAGTTGCTATAGGGACTCTAGAGAACTCCAAAATTTCTCAAATTATGGCACAAACCTCTAGAGAAGAAACCTAGCAAGTAAAAGCAACAAGTTTCATCAAGTTTTTCATTTAAGGCTTTTTTTCATTTTAAAGCTTAGCAAGTTAAATGAACTTGGACATACCTAAGCTAGTGATTTTCTTCAAATGATGTAGCATGGTGTATAGCATGAAGAAGAAATCAATTGCATAATAGACAAAGCTCATCAAACAGAAAATGCAGTCTAAATGCAATGCATGAACAGATTCCCAAACTCCCCCTCAACAAATGAATCAATTTTAAGCTCAAATCTGGTTAAAGTTGAGTTATTATCAAGATTAGGCATAAAGAAGACCCAAATGAACTCAATAACAACCACAAAAACAGAATGGGGAGAAGAAGTCGAGAAACTGCAAAACTGGATGGCTATTGAGCATAGATAAGATAGTAGAGACTCACTACGGCTCAGACTCGCTCTTATCTTCCCCAGTGATTGACATAGGGAAGCTGACTCTAGATCCCAACTAAGGAGTGCACACAGACCCTGTCTACCCAGGAGGCCCAATACCTGCTAGACTTATAAGACTGTGAGGGAACTCAACCTAGAGAGAAGAGAGAACAGCTAATCACGCATGATAGCAACCTAAAGCACAAGATAAGAGGTCCATGGAAGCCATGCCAGAAGTTTAAGTGAGTGAACTCAACTCAAGAAAACAAGCCCAAAGTCACCCAAAAGAAACACAAAGAAAAGAAAAGCTGGAAGAAAACATATAATACATAATATACAAACCAGCTCCCCCTCACGAAAGGCCGTAAGGGCTCACGACTCCAAGCTCACTCCTCAAGGCAACAAATCTGGAGCTATCCAAAGGCTTGGTGAAGATATCGGCTAACTGAAAGTCACTCTCTACGAACTGAAGCGCGATATCTCCCTTCTCCACATGGTCTCTAAGGAAGTGATTCTAATATCAATGTGTTTGGTCCGGGAATGTTGCACTGGGTTTCTAGCAATGCAAATAGGTGAAGTGTTGTCACAGAAAAGTGGCACACTCTCTATCTCTAATCCATAGTCCCGTAAGGTCGATCTCATCCAGAGCACAGCTCTGACAAAGAATCGGCTGCAGACAACATACTCGGCCTCGGTGGGTGTGCAACCCTGCATCGCTTCCTAGATGACCAAGAAACAAGAGAAGTGCCAATAAATTGGCAAGTGCGAAGTGCTCTTCCTATCTATCCCTACCCAACAAAGTCGGATCGGAAAAGGCTCTAAGAGATAGACAAGAAGACGAAGAGTACCAAATACCATAATCGGTGGTATACGAAGGTACCGAAGATGCGCTTGAAAGCTTTGGCGGTGAGGCGTGAGGAGAAGCTTGAAATCGAGCGCACGGACACACAAGTGAAATGTATGTCGGCCTCGAAGCGGTGAGGTACAAGAGGAGCCGATCATGCTCGAAACTCCTTTTGATCGTGAGGCTCACCATCCTCATCGGGCTCAAGGACAGCAGGTGGTGGCCATAGGATTCATCACCGCTTCCCATCGGACATGTCGAAGTGCCTCAGGAGGTCACGGGTATATTTGCCTTGATGCAAGAAAGTACCCTCCCGAGTCTGCTTGATTTGGAAGCCAAGAAAGTAGCTCAACTCGCCCATCATACTCATCTCAAACTCTGTGCTCATCACCTCGTAAAACCGAGACACAAGCGAATGAGACGAGCCACCAAAATGATATCGCCCACATAAACTGGACAAGAAGAAAATGAGACTCATGGTGTCTGATGAACAGAGTTTTGTCTACTATGCCCATTTTGAAGTCATGGTTGAGAAGATAAGACTTGAGCCTCTCATACCATGCACTGGGGGCCTGCTTGAGTCCATACAAAGCTTTGGAGAGCTTGTATACATGACTCGGAAACTTGGGGTTCTCGAATCCTGGAGGTTGTTTGACATAAACCTCTTCCTCAATATATCCATTGAGGAATGCACTCTTGACATCCATTTGATAGAGCTTGAAGCCCTGGGATACAGAGAATGCAAGCAGGATCCTAATAGCCTCTAGTCTAGCTACAAGGGCAAAGGTCTCCTCAAAGTCAAGACCCTCAACACGAGAAAAGCCCTGCAACTAGCCTAGCCTTGTTGCGAATGACAACCCCATCCTCACTCTGCTTGTTTTGAACACCCACTTGGTCCCAATGACATTATGACCGGATGGGGCTCGACAAGCTGCCATACCTTGTTCCTCTCAAAGTTCTCAAGTTCTCATGCATAGCATTAATCCACGATTCATCGGATAATGCATGAGAAACATCCTTCGGCTCAAAGGAGGCAACAAAGGCAGAGTGGAGGCGAAATCGACAAACCTGATTTTGAGCGAGTGACCCGCTCAAACAGATCGCCGATGATTTGATCGGTGGATGAGAACGCTGAATATGACGGGAGGACCGTAAGCGAGTGGCCTCTACCTCATGCATGTAAGAGGTAGGAGCGAGCCACTACCGAAGGAGAGTCGGAAGTCAAGGGTGGTCTCCCGAGGTGCAGAAATGGAAGCAGGAGGCACCTCGGTGTAGAGAGGATTGGATCCGGTGGAACACCATCATCTCCATCATCCTCATCTTCTACAAAGATGGTCTCGGAGGGATAAGAAGAGCACAAACATCGTGTCTAGCTCCCGGCTAGCCTCATCAAAGGTCACATCACAGTCTCTATGATCCTATGCGCATCAACACTCCGGACCTATAGCTACGAGAAGAAGTCGAGTAACCTAGAAAGATACCATCAAGAGCGAGACTCAAACTTATCTAAGTTACTGACTTCAAGATAAAACACTTGCAACCGAAAAGCGAAAATGAGACACACTTGGGCTTTCGCCCATACCTCAACTCATAAGAAGTGCGATGCAAATGTGCTCTTAAAAACACGCGATTAGAAACATGGCAAGCAAGAGCTATAGCCTCACCCAAAACTTCCTAGGAGTCTTCAGACTGTCTAGCATCTCCGCCATCTCAACCGTGGTCCTGTTCTTCCTTTCCACTACGCCATTCTCACGAGGGGCGAGGGAGAAGAGAACTGATGCTCTAAACCAGGACTCCACACAAAAACTCTCAAAGTAGGAATTCTTGAACTCCGTGCCATTATCACTGCATTATAGCTCGTAATGCACGGGAGCTCAATAGACAACCTCTTGATCAAACCCTGAAGTGAGAAAAGTCTCATCCTTCGATGCCATGAAGAATACCCAAGAGTATCTAGAAAAATCATCAACGATGACAAGAACATACCACTTCCCTCCTGCCGATCGCACTCTATTTGGACCAACCGTGTCCATATGTAAATGCTGTCTGGTGCATCGATCATCACTACGGTGGTGGAGGATGAGAAGCGATAACCATCTTGCCATGTCGGCAAGGAGAGCAAACTAAGTCTTTGACCATCTTGAGTTTGGGCAAACCCGAATGAGATCGTGGTCGCTAACTCGGTCAAATGATCAAAACCAATGTGACCAAGTCTCCTATGCCGAAGGAGAGATCACGGGACTCGAAGCAATCAAACATCAAGAGAGTCTCGGAAGAAGCGAGAAAAATCAGCACAAAAGACTCTCCCAAATCTAGAAATCCAAGAACTAACCCTCCGATGAATCAAGGATTCTCTGGGCATTACTCTTGAAGCTTACCTCGAAAGAGTCATCGATAAGTGAGAAACAGAGAGCAGATTGTATTGCGACTTACTTACAAAGGCAACATCTTTAAGAATGAAATTTTGGTTAATGCAGATGGTACCTTTAGCAATGACTCTACTCAAGATGCATCCCCAAAAGTGATTAACTCATCACCGGGGCTCGGACTAGGAAGAGAACCAAAGAGAATCTCCGGTCATATAGCGAGAACAACCGAGTCAACAATCCAAACATCGCCTTCCCCATCCGATTGAACGATCAAGACACAAGAGAGAAAGATGACTCGATCTTGAGATAGAGTGAAGACTTAGGAACCCAATCATGAACCATACGAAACTCTCAGTACCGACCACAGAAGAAGGCGGACTCGAGTGTCTCTCGACGCTCAACTCTCACACGATCAGAGCAACTCGTAGATAATCTAGGAGTCAAAGCGGGTTGGCACGCCGTGGTGCAAAAGCCGGACCATCCGATAAGGTGCTGGATCTCCTACAGAAAACACCTCACGCCACGATATCTACCTCGATGAGAAAACGAGGAATATCAAGAGGACGGTGAAAAGACCGACTCTGACAGCTCAGATTAAAACTCGAAGAACTAGCATGAAAACCAAGTCACGAGACGCCCAAAAGCAGCGACTCTCTAACTTGTCTAGAAGCGGTGTGTGTCTTAGGAGCACTCAAAGTCCGGGATGACCACGAATACCCTAAGAGCAAACAACACGCTCACGCCGAGTGATCTTGGTGCACTGAGCGTAAATCTACTAGGTGACCATCCTTCTTACGGAAGGTGCATGTGTACTTCGCCTTGCTAGAGGCAGAAGCAATAGGAGTAACACCCTTCTGGTCAGAAGTCCTATGGATAACCCCAGCAGACCTAAACACGGTGGTACTCACTCTGGGAGCTACCACAATCTCACCACTCTTGGAGCCGCGCATAATGGTGGGAGGATGTGCCCGAGCGTGCTCTAAGGGATCAAATCCTAGACCTTGATTGAATCTACTAATCTTGGATTGGTCTAGAATAAGATTGAGCTTCTTCTTGCCTCCAACAAACCTCTCGAGAGTGCTCATAAGATACTAGCAATCTCGAAAGAAAGAAGCACAAGAAGAACAGGGGGAAGAAGAAGAAGAAGAACCAGAAAGATGAGCTCTCTCAGCACGTGCATTTTTCTCCCTCAGCACGGCTGCCTCAATCTTGAGGGCCTCACAAGAAACGCGAGACGCATTTCTAATTCTATGGGCTTGGTCTTCTAATTTCTTCCTAAGCTCGACATGGATTTTATCCAAGTCCCCCACAATCTCAGTACATCACAAGCAATATTTTTGTGACTTATCTAGTAAGTCCTTAGCAAGTTTAGCACACTTGACATTCAGGGTTTCATTGTCAAGTTTTAATTGCTTCTGACCCTCACATGAGCTGACTGGGTCCTTAGAAGCATGTGATTCAAGTTCATTGTTTCTAGCAGAAAGCTTCCTAAGGTGTTCGCTCATGGCATCAATTTCGGCAAGCAATTTAGGGCAATTAGCACATGATGATGTGGAGTGAGCATGAAGAAAACTAGCCTCAACAGGAATAGCATCAACAGAACTAGTGCTAGCATTCTTCAACCTAAGACCATCAAGCTCAGCAAACACACTATCATGTATGGTCCTTAGGTTCTCCAACTCCACAAGAATAGCATCACACAAAGAGCAATCATCAGTGACTTGGGAGGGAGAAGATCTAAGTGAAGCTAACTTCCGAGTCAAGGTACCTACTTCCTTCTCAAGCTCCGTACACCTAGCTCTAGCTCTAGCATGAAATTTTCTTAATTTGCAGAAAGCTTCGTTGAGCTGGTCATTGGAGGGTACCTCGTCCGAGTCGCTGTAGAGCTCGGAGTCGCTAATGTTGTTGGTGTCGGCCATGAAGCACATGCCGGAGAAGTCATCGCCGCCTTTCTTCTCTTGCGGATCATCCTCGTCCTCGTCGCTCCATGTCTCCGTGTCGGAGAGGTTGATGTCGTCAAGCGCGGCGAGGACGCGGTGGAAGAGCTTCTTGTTCTTGAAGAAGTTGCGGTACTTCTTCTCGTGCGCCGGTTCACGAACTGGAGGCTTCTTGTTGCGGTTCTTGTCGGTGTAGTCGTTCTTGCCCGAACCGCCAACGTCGTTCTTGCCCTTCTCCAGCTTGGGACAGTTCGCCCGAATGTGGTTGGGGCCACCACACTCGAAGCAGGTGATCATGCCACCTCTCTTCCTCTCTCTCACCCTCTTGTATGCATGAGAAAACTTGCGAGCAAGAAGAGCAAGCTCATTTTCTGGAAATTTTTCCAGTTGGTCATCGCTTAGCTCGCAAAGGGCGGAAAAAGAGAAACCAATAGAAGGATCAGAAGAAGAAGATCCAATGGGATCGGTGACCAAAGCCATCGACTGAGATTTCGTCTTCCGAGAGACGACATCGATCTCATGAGTCTTGAGGCGGGAATAAAGCCCGTCAAGAGTCAGAGTCGATAAGTCGGTGGTGTCAGAGTCGATAAGTCGGTGGTGTCCTTGATGGTGGTCACCTTCATCTCCCAAACCCGAAGGTCGAGTGCGGTCAAGAAATGCCGAGCATTGTCCGAGCCAGGGTATATGCAACCAACTGCCGGAGGTCGCTCAAAATCTTTGTAAACCGACCAAAACACTCGTCGAGACTCTCACCGTGCGTTGATCAAACTTGTTGTACGCGCGCTTGAACTGGTCTGCCTCGCGGTCTTGATTTGAGTAGAGCCCTCATGGTAAGCATCGAGGTTACCCAAATCTCGTGAGCGGAGCGAAGGTGAAAATCCTATCATACTCACAATGGCTAAGACCACAGTATGAGAATGTTCCTTGCCTTACCATTCGCCTCAACGTCAACCATATTGATGGCCGTGATATTTTCATCGCCAGGAACCTCATACGGGTTTCACCTTGTGCCATATCAGGTAGCCCTGGCGTGATGTATGACTCCATCCGGATTTCAAAAGAAAAATCAACTCTATTAAAAATGGAGGCTTGGTGGAATATTTGTCCGTCGCCATGGCTCTTGAGACCGGTCAAGATCTAGAAAGAGCAGAACCGACTCTGATACCAATTGAAGGACTGAGATGGCGAACAGAGGGGGGTGAATGGTCGCAAATAAAAATTCCCCCAAAATACTCCAACAAAAACCTCGACAAGATCGCTCAAAAGGAATTGTGAAAAACCCGAAAAACTAGACAACTATGTGTACCCCAAGCTTGCATGGATAAGTCCCATAAAATATGTGGGGATTTTTGAGTCACAATCCTGGTTGTCTAGTGTCCAAGATAAAGAGGAATCAATTCAAACTCTTGCTTTTAGAAAGGACATCAATTCAAATCACAAAAGTCACTTTCAGAAAAGCAAAAGCAGAATTTCCAGAACTTGTCCTCAATTTGCACAGGAGGTTGGTGGGTTTCTGTAGCTCACAAAATTTTGAGACTTTTTCTCCCTGTGAGCATCAGAGTAGTGAAGAAATCCACCAAATTTCTCCTCAAAAAGCCTTACAGAAAAAACAGGAAAAATCGAAGAACACAGTCTGGTTAGGAACTTCGAGCAGAAAGTTTGGGGCTCGGTTTTCACCTCATGGCGCCCAAACGGTGCAACAAGTGAACTCCAAAATTTTTCTGCAAGCGGATATCAGAGTCCCGCACCTCCTCCACTAAGAATCACTCAAAAAGGAATTTTCTAGATTTTTACAAAAATCATACACTGACTGCTGCGCGAAGAACAAGTTCTGAACAAAGTTGGAACTTGAAAGAAAAGATGTTCTCTACTCAATCCAAGAGTGCAAAAGAGATGTAAAACCATATGAACACACTCAAAACATCCAGGATCAGCAGCATTTAGAAGGAGGGGAGGCAAATCCAAATTACATGAAAGTAAATTGCGAGAATGTAATTGCGGGAAAGTAAATGCTGAATTTAAATTGCGTAAAGTAAAGACATAATGTAAATCATAAAATAAATTCAGAGGTGGATGGATAAAACTTTCATTTCTGGAAGGGAGGTTACAAAGCCTCACATTCATGTGGGCAAAGCTCAAATGAGCATCAAAACCTCAACACCTTCAAGGGAAGGAGGCTACCCCTCCACCCCTATTTATACTACTCTTGGGCCACCTACCACCCTTGGATGAGTCTCTCAACCCTAGAGCACTCATCTAAGGGCTAGGATTAACCCACACACACAGCCATGTAAGGGCTAACCCAAAACCCACACACATACCGGGTTTTCTTGCATGGTTTTCAAAGCATACTACCTAGACCCGCTAACCTATCAACTAGACCTCAATCCGACGGCCCTCATTGATCCACGCGGCATCTAGCTAGCATCATCTCCTTTCCTTGTCTTCTTGACTTGCCCGGACTCCGTCTCGATCATCTTGGCGATCTCCCAACCGTCTGGACCTCCGCGCTCCTCGCCTAGTCCCGGTCATCCTTCGCCTCACCATGACCTAGCACCGTCGTCCTGCAACCATCAAAAACAAGGAAACTCCTCACATAGCAATGCCCACAAAGATGTGCAATAAACCATCCAACTCATCACTACCGCGTTCATACGACCGGTACTGCCACTCCTGGCAGAGACAACTCAAATTGCTTTATTTTGAAAATCAATCCAAATCAACTCAAACTTGAGCACACCTTGCTCAAATAAAGTCAAATACTCATCACAAACATGGATGGACCTCCACATGGTCCTTCATGTCAGGATATCGGTAATCCTACTTAGTTAGGTCTATCTCATTCCAGATCATGTGGTTGCATGATTGACTTAGTTCAAAGGCTCGCAAGGTTAAGTCCTTAAGATGACTAGGGCAAGACTTCCACAAACCCTCTGACATTCCTAGCCCACCTTGGCATACTGCCCCTTGTCACTTGCCCCAATCTAAATTATTTACCACCCTATTTGATTACCATGCACCACATGCCATCAACAAGTCAACATCGTTTCGTGACATACGTCACTTCAACTCAACATCATTGTATGACAGTACCTGACACACCTTTCATAATCATGTTCCATATCCATTAGTCAAGATTTAGTTTTGAGATTGTAAAGACATGTGATTTACGTGGCATGGCTAAGCAAGCTAAACGCGATCTAACCAACCCATGTTGATTAATAATATTAATCAACTATTCATGAACCATCCTAGGGTGATAAATAATCATGGAAATACAAATGACAAGGTAGGGTATAGTTTAATTGGTCTGATTAACTAATTCCCAATCTAGCTTGAAACAGTTATACACATAAAATAACATGTAATGATGTAAAACAACAAAGCAATTTTGTAAACTGGGTTCAATATGATCAAAACATAACTTGCCTTAGAAAAGCCCTTATTCTTGCTCTGGACCTTGGTCTTGGTTCAACGAATCCTCCACAGATGCTTTGCACAATTCGACTTCTACGCGAAACGAGAGAGAACACCAAATAAATATCAAAATAGAGAGCAAACAGTCTTCAAAAATAAAATAAAATTCACCATTAAATAGATCTCAATTCTACTAATTTTTAAAAACTTGAATCACCTCAATCGAAGCTTGTATGAGGGAGAACGGGCTCATGAAAGATTCAAAAATCATTAAAACTTGAAAATTAAAAAAATACCGAATTACTTGAATTATTTTTTGAACTGAAAACTTGATCATTACGCTACCACTCACATCAACAACCGAATTCACCAATAAAATAAATCTGGATATTCTTTATCTCGTTGACAAGTGGACCCCACAGTATATGGACCAAATCCATGCACCGAAGCGAGTCCACCATGCACCCAGTCCATCGGAAGATTGACCGACAGTCAACGCTGGCGTAGCCTACTAACGTCACCCGATGATGCAGTGATGACACCCACGTGACAACGACGGTTCAGCTGGCCGAGCTGCCACGTGTGCGACACGTAAGCACTAAGCCGATACAGTGCTCACGTGGTGCCTACGTGGCATCCACTCACCCAACCCGACAGCTCCCGCCGGCGATGCTCTGGCCATGGCCTACACGGCGGCGCTTACCAGAACCAAGGAAGACGAAGTAACTTTAGGCAAATCTGCACCAAAATCACACCAAGACGGTACAGATCTGGAAGACCTCGTGATGATGAATCCGAATCTGACTACGGCTTTACCCCAAACGCGACGGAAAGCAAGGTTCAATGGCAAGATAGGCGGCGGTGCTCGCGAACTACGAGGAGCTCGAAACTTCCAAAAAGACCTCCGACCTCCTCTACCGACGACCTTTGGGCCAAAAGAAGCGGTGAAGAGCGGAGAACCTCGCACGAGGGGTTAAGCTGACTTTTAAAGCCTCGGGAGGCGGGCTCCACACGAGCTTGACTCGAAGACGGCGGCGAAGTCCCGACTCGACACGGCAGCAGTGGATCGGAGAAGAGACAATCTTACCCGTCCATGTGACGCAGATCGGATGGCCTGCAATGCTTCCGGATGCGGCGAAATCTTGGCCGTTTGCGCTAGCTTCATCCGACGGCATCCCTACTTTAGGGTTTCTAGAAACAACCCAGACCGTCCAATCGTGATCCAAAGGATCACACCTCTAGGGTTTCGCACGGACCAGGCCAACACCAGAAATGGGCCGTGCCGGCGGCGGTTTTGACCAAATTACTATTCTATATTTCCTAGGGTTTTTTCATTTAAAATATTTCCAAGAAATAAAATTGTTCAAATAAAATAGTAAAAACACCAGAAAAATTCTGGAAAAATTCCAAAAAATATCTTAAGACATTTAGAACTCAAATAAAATATTTTTAGAAACAATTATTTTAACCTTCTCAATATTTAAATAGTTTTTGCAAAAGGCCAATATACATATTATTAAATAAATTGAAATAAAATCTAGAAAAATCCAATAAATTCAAAAAAATCATAAAATGAACAAATAACACATTAACTCAGTAAAAGGCAAAAATTAGGATGTTACAGCCTTGTAATACATTTGGAATCTGACTCCACTTGTGTGTGCGGTCCTTCCTGTTGGAGCATGCCGGCTCACTTTTATATCCATTTTGGCCGCCACTTTTACGGTTTAGGCTTGTTTAAATTGGTTTTTCATTCTGAAAACATCAGTTGTGTACTTGTGTCGACTAGACCAACTACGGCAACTTCAGACCTCTCCATTAGTCAATAAAACTTCATATTTCATCCTTCAATTTAGATTGTGCTTGTTGTTCTCTTGCTTGATTCTCAATTGCTTGCAAGAAAGATCAACTATGGTGGACACGGTTGATAATGACAAAGAGTGTGGTGTAGCAATTGTAGGTCGAACTTGATCGTCTCGGTCAAGTAGCCTTATAATCAATGTCACATCGATCAATCGTAGTTATCACTCTCATCGGAAGATCAGGCCATATCCGACAGATAGTGATCCATCGAATATGTATCCGTATCTGACAAAAATTATCCATATTCGTATACGATCCAATACTATCTAACAAATATCCGATCCGATAAAATCCGTATCCGAAAATTGTTTGGATTGGTTGAAAACTATCCGATCTATTTTCACCCCAACTAGTAACAAATTCTTTTTAGGAAACTTCTTGGGTTTCATTAAACCATTGATCCAGATAAATCTCCGGCCACCAAACTAGTTACAAACTCAGGAGGGGATGAAGACAGGCTATTGGTTCATCTGAGTCCCTACCATAGTTCAAAATCTTGACAAAATTTTGAAAATTTCATCTGAGATTTCGAATTTCAGCCAGCGACGAGATTCAAAATCCTAGCCGAATAATTTTTTTTGAAAAAATTTAAATTGCTACAGTAATTTCAAATATTTTGGTAAACTTTACCAAAATCTCACGTATTTTGAGTGGATTTTGACTTTTGAGGACTGGATTTGGGTAAATAACCCTTAAGAATGTCATCTTCCATGAAAATGAGTTGAAAAACTGAATTTTGAGATGTTTCATAAAAATAGTAAAAAAACTATCAGATTTTTATAAAATTGTACAAGCTTGATCAGCTTTGAAAAATTTATGGTACCATATTTCTTAGTATAGGATCATAAATAAAAAATTTAAAAATAATTTAACTTAATTTATTATATTTAAAAATTCAAAAATAGAATGAATATAACTAATAAAGTAATCATGTTAGAATTTTATAAATTCGCTCGAGTGTGATCATGGTGCAAAATTTTTAAAAGAGCTTAAGAATTACCTCAGAACCCTTTTGTATAATTTTTAAAAAATTTAAATATGTTTTGGTTTCTCAATCAAATCTATGGAAGGAATACATGTAGCACTATAAGTCTTTTATTTGCAATATCATAATTTTTGAAAATTCCTTAGGCTTGATAATCATCTAAAAATTTTATGAGAACACTAGGGATGTGTCAGCCTTTAGTAACACTGTCCAAATTTTTGACAATTCCTCAGTCTTGATTATCATTTGAAAATTTTATGGTAATATTAATGATGCGTTAGGACCATACAAAAAGATTTTCAAAATTTTTTAACATGTTTTACACCATTTTATATTCGGTTGAGCTTTACTATTTATTAGGACAGTAGCACTGTCAGAATTTGTAAAAATTCCTCACGTATGATCATCATCTGAAATATTTATGGGAACATTAGTGATGTGTGAGGACTATCACTAAAATTTTCAAAATATATTAACATTGTTTCGACTATTTTTCACTCGGTTGAATTTTACCAAGATTTCGGCAATTTCGACTAAAATTTCGGTAATTTCGGCCACAATTTTGGATATTTTGTTTCAAAAATTCTGGATTTCAAATTTACTTTTTGAATTTTGATCGGTTTTCGTTTGAAATTCGAGATTTCACCGAAATTTCAGATTTCACCTACCTCTAAGATGTGAACCGAAAATAAAATTTCAAAACCTGGTCCTACACGTGCCTATTTTTGCATGATCATGGGCACAAAAATTACATTCAAGAGAATCCGTTTTTCCACCGCTTCTTTGTTATATACTATACTGCTCCCCGTGTTTCTTACCGGTCTAGTCACAAGTTTTAGTAACAAGATATTGGGGAGCTTGTTTATAAATTCCCATTTAAGTTATTATAAAGTTATAGTAAGAACTATAGGAGTGTCCTAAGGGGCGTCGATATTTGTTGGCCCACTCTTGTTCGGTGACATATGATTTGTATAGTTCATTATAATCTCTACTACTTCTAATTTGGAGTTGGTGGCAGTCCGTTCTCCACCTCTAACCCACCTCTATAAAAACAACCACCTAGAAAAAACGGACCAATAAAAAAAAAACAAACAATGCTTCTTTTTCGCTCCGCCCGACCACCTCTTCCTCCTCACTCCACCCGCAATAAAGAGATTTGACAGAGA
Source organism: Otatea glauca (assembly GCA_036346275.1). Classification (NCBI taxonomy): domain Eukaryota; kingdom Viridiplantae; phylum Streptophyta; class Magnoliopsida; order Poales; family Poaceae; genus Otatea; species Otatea glauca. The sequence goes on from JAYEVK010000340.1 coordinate 22,125, forward strand.
TGGGTGGCGCCGCTGTGGCCTTGCTCGCCACCGCATGCCTCCTTGATCTCTCGTGCTGCGCGCAGGCTCCTCGAGGTTACTGCCACGGCGGAGGAGGAGAAGGCGGGGACGCGGAGGAGGAGGACCAGTAGCAGCCCGACTTCTTGGACCGGACTTCCCGACATCTGGGACCCATCCCCGCGCTCCACGGTGCGGCCGCCTCCTCTGCGAGGCACCGGAGGTGAGCGGAACTTACGGGCTTGCTATTCTTTGGTTAACTTTTGTGCTTTTGTAATTGGGAGAAATAGATGTTTGATCTTGTAGCAAAATTTTCGTTATTGCTTAACCTTTTATGTTTCGCTAACAATTTATTTTTCATAGCAACGCACGGGCACTAAACTAGTAGTTTAAAAATTCTAACTCATCTAAAACATCTACGTCTCTTAAATCATTTCTCTAACTATTTAATATTTTTTTATCATATTTTACTCTCACACTCTATTACTATTTACGTTGGTTTATGTGATCAGATTATCCCTTGCATAAGAGATAGTATGTCTCTTTTCTCACCTTCTCTCTTTTCTATATAGGATTTTACTAATATAGTATAGCTAAGAGAAGGCTAAAATAGAATTAATGAGATCGCCAGCAGTTAGAGACTACGAAAATTAGAATTGCACGCAATCATGACCGTCCTTCTTCAAAGGCAACGACTTAGATTCGATGCCGTAGTGGTAACTGCTATAGTGTTTTTATCCACAGTGCCATTGCTGTAGTTCTTCGCTGAATCTAGTCCTTTGATTTCAGATCAAATGGTCCTAGTGTAAGAGGAACCGTTCTCCATGTAGAGGGGAGAATTGCACCTACGTAACTTGAAAGAGGATTTATAGGTTTTATTTGGGGCTTTAAGACAGCTTTAATTTTTAAAAAACCAGTAAATCCTTTAAATAGCTCAGCTTTTAAGCGGCGTTTGACATAGATCCTGTTTGTTTCGGCTTTTTCACTGGCTTAAAATCAGAAAAGCCAAAGCCGAAACAAACGACTGACTTTTAAGTCGGACTTAAAAAAAACCAAAATCCTCCATATAACTATAAGCCAAAAGCCAGGTGAGGGGTGCTTTTTTTGGGCTTTTTTGGGATGAAATAACCCTTGGAAGTCTCCAAAATTACCCACAACCTTAAAAGTTATTTCAAACTTTTTACCAATAAGCTACACTCAGGGTTCACAAAATCGAATTTCAAAAAATCGTTCGAAATTCGAAAATCGCTCGAAAAATCGCTCGAAAACCGTCAAAAATCGAAGGGTTAAGAAATAAAAAAAAATCAAAAAAATCAAAAACAATTCAGTTTTTCACAAGAAATCGCTTGGTTTTTAAGAAACGGTTTTCGAGCGAAAACCACGGTTTTTCAACGGTTTTCGAGCGGTTTTCAACGCATAATTTTTTTTTAATTTTTTTTTTATTTTTTTAAATTTAAATAAAACGGTTTTCTGAAGCGGTTTTGGATATCGAACCACGATGGTACACTCAAAAACATGATTTTATTTGGTTTTGTGAACCCGGGCTACACCATCTAACCCATCAAAAAGCCAAGATACCAAACAGCATGTCTTGGCTTAAAAGCAGACGGCTTAAAAGCTCGTTAAGCCAAAAAGCTAGCTTTAAACCAAAAGCCAAAAAACCTAAGCCGAAACAAACAGGGCTATAATCTGGAAGCCATATATAACTAGTAAAAGTCAACAGCTAAAAGCTATGCTATACCTTCTTTTACAGTTATTGCTGAGAAAAATTAACTATTTGTCAAATGATCTCTTTTAAAAAATTATAGCCGCTTTTTTGAAAAAAAAAACAGAAAAACACTTTTTTGAAAACTACAACTCCCGCACCCTTAATTTCTACTACGTCGTAACTGTTATGAGATAAGATTTCCTTAACCGATTCGGTTACTATCTATCTCTTATTTGTGGGCGAATTCGAACTCATCTCTAATGCTCTCCACTATATATATTGGGCTACCCCATGTAAAGAGATCAATCTAATAAAGCGTGAGAGAGTTCCACCATATATTCTGTGTGCTCCTATTCTTGTTCATATGATCTTGTTGGCGTGCTATTGATTGATTACGGGTGAAAGACTACGTTTTACATCACGTTATCAGCACAGTCTCTACCACAACAAAGAGGATCGTCGACGACAAACGAACGACAACTATCTGCGATTGATCGCCCGATCCGATCTGCAATCAACTCGTCATCAAGCCGGCACCCACTCGGATTGCCAAAAAAGTCTTACGCGACTCTTTTCTACGCGATAGTCTACATAATTTCCCTGCAGGATAAATCAAGGTAACAAATTGGTATGATCAATAACCAATCATACAATGCTATTTGCTATTTTCTGCGCGTTTGTATTGTTCATCTTCTGATCATATGCCGAGAATAGTATCATGCGTTTTGATCCATTGCACTGCTCAGAGACAATTAGATGCATATATTAGCAATTAAGGTAATGAGTTTGCAATCAAACAAAGAGTCTGGTTCATCCTCACCGTGCCCTCGAGCATGTGCAAAAATTGGCCTGTCTATCGGCTGCGATAGAGCGGCGCCCGCACCCGAAGATGCGGCGGCGACCCCGGCATGATGAAGATCGCCCCCGCCATGTCCGCGACCCTTCGGACTCCACGCGCGCCCCAGTAGTGGCGCCCACCGGTGGTTCTTGACGCCCGCGCGGAGGCGGTGTCCCCTCGCATCGCACGCCCGCGCCAACGGCGCCTCGACTTCCGTGCGCCTGAATCGGCAAGCTCCGCGCCTCACGTCCGGAGCGCAAGAAGGCGACGTTGCTTTCCGCGCACCCGACGGCTGCGCCCCCTCGCGGACCGCGTGACCTGGCAGCGATGACTCCTCTGGCTCCGCGCACCCACCGATGCGCTGCCTTAATCGACCGAGCCACGCCCGAAGCACGCTTTGCGCCGTCGCTCGAAGCCAGCACCGTCGGCAGCTACCCGGTCTCCGTGACCAGCCGCCGGGAGATCGGCCCGCACGTCGCACTCGTTGCGCACCTGCTGCAGGGAGCTCGACCACGCGCCGAGCAGCTTGCACCTCGCTGCCAGGAAGTGGCTCCGTGCCCACCGGAAGATGAGGCTGCGGCGGCGACCATGTCGATTGGCGGCTAGGGTTCCTATCCACCCTCTTATATTGGGCTGGCCGGATGACCGTGGGCCCAAATAGGCCAGTGCGGGCCGGCTGGAATTTGGCCAGTGCGGGCCGGCCATTTTTGTTTTTGGGCTGAGTGTTTCGGCTAAAGGCCGGTAATGCCCAAAGGGCTTGCAGCCCATCTGAAGAGAAAAAAAAATGTTATAAATTCTGAAGAAAAAAAAAGAAATTGATGAGAAATCCTAAGAAATTAGATTACTGAACATAAGGGCTTATGAAATTTTGAAAAATTGATACTTAGCTCACTTTGAAAGTGCCCTGGGTTTCTTTCTGGCTATATGCCATGTTTTATATGCACTGATATTTACTTTCTGTTATTTAAGTAATTCTGAAAATTGCTTAGTAATTAACAGAAAATGCTAGAAAATTATGGAAAAATATGTATGACCCATTGCTCTGTGTCATGTTACTAGATTAATTTCTAGCATGTTTTTCATGTTAATATATGCTGGATATATTGTTTACAGTTATTCAGTAATTCTGAAAATTGCTTAATAATTAGCAGAAAACCATCAAAAGTGCTAAGAAAATTTTGGGAAATTTTAGATAATTATCTACTGAATAGATATAGACCAAGCTTTACTGATTAAAGAGTGAGCATGCAATATAATGATTTTACCAGTAGTAAAAGTCGTTTTGCATAAATAGAAATAGGATATGTTGAACATCGCAAAGAAGGAACCTATCAAGATTGCCCTGAATGGCAAAAATTACCTTACCCGGGCAATGAATATTAAGATTAATCTGATAGCTCGATCTTTTGGAGCTACTGCTTTTTCGACTGGCGATACCTCGCTTCTTCCCGGCCGCGGATGTATGGCTTTGCACCTCCTGAGGCACCATCTTCATACGGTCATTGATCTAACATTATGTAATCAGAAAGTTACTAATGCTAAAAAGATCGCCAAGATATTGTGCACATTCCACTTAATATGAGGATATCGTCGTAAATAAAGATGTCGCCAATACTTAGGAAGTACTTCGAGCTTATATGCATTTTTGCTAGAAGCAGAAAAGCATGATGAACTCCTGGTGAAGAATCATCACGTACTTCCTAATGGGAGTTTTGCAATGCCCGAAGCACATGCAAATACTCAACAGGCCAACAATAGCCATGGCTGCAGAAAAGGCCAATGGAATAAAGGGGATAAGTGGAAGAATGACATATCAAATAGAGGAAGAGGCAATTCATAAGTGGAAAAGTAAAGACAAAGGGACAAAGGCTTCCAGAAGTAAGGCCGCTAACCCTGAATAACCCTATTTAAGTAAAGATGCACTGACCATTGGTCATGCAACTATCGCATCCCGAAGCATGTGGTAGACCTTTACATGCAATCCATTGGAAAACTAAATAAGACCTGGGGAAATAATATTAAGCCACCCTTCACCGTTCAACATGTTGTTCATATGGATGTTGAGAAGTGTGATGATATGATGTCGAGGAGTCCCAGGAGGGCACCTACGTCTCATAAGGAGACCTCGATTAGTCTCCTAAATATCCCTTCACTTTGCTATGTCGATGCCACATATTCCTTATAAGTCTCTTTATCAGTTTAGCCCTAGTTCCTGAACGAATATTTGGTCTACACTCCTGTTGAGCGATTATCACTCGAAAATGGAATAAATTGATATTTCTCAGATATTTGATTAATTGTGCTATGTTTGTTCTATATACTACAATTTGTTTCTGATGCAATAATTGTTTGATTGTTAAATCATACTTCCAATATAGAACAAAGTATAATCTGATGGCGGAGGAGAAAATCTGTCTAGAAGACAATTGTACCACACTAAGTGAATTGAAAATATTATGACTATCGCCAGAAGTGATACTCTCATGGTTGGCACTGGAAGAATGCCATATTATACCCTGAGTCCAGTCGCACTCCTTTAATCGTTTTCGTATGGAGATAGTGAATGAGGATGGTACAGAATACCTACTCATGACTAAGTTTAATGGGTGTAATAAACGTGTGGTTAAAAGTTCCATTTATTCTCCTCCAGATTATGCTATGCACATATAAAACCTGAAGTTTGTGTTGCAATAAAAACCCAAAAATATTTAAGATCTGGCAGATCGACCGGGTTACCCTGGGTTGAATAGTATAAGAAGAATAATTAATATTTCTGCTGGCCATAGCATAAAGTCTTTACTAGACCTGAAGTTTTTCTTATGCCCTGGTTGTGCTAAAGGAAAGCACATTCTTAGATCTTCTTACCTAAAAAGTTAGAGAAGAATCACTGAATTTCCTAGAGAAAATTTAAGGTGATATCTATGGACCTGTTCAGCCCCTGTTGGGATCCTTTTGAGAAATTTTATGGTACTGATAGATGCTTCTACTAGATGATCCTATGTATGTCTCTTATCTATAAGGAACCATACTTCCGCCAAAATTAACTGCCCAAATTATTAAATTAAGAGCCTACTTTCCAGAAGAAAGTATCAAGTCTATTCAAATAGACAATGCTAGCGAGTTTACCTCAAAAGCATTTAATGTTTATTGTATGGCATGGGAGTTAATGTAGAGCATCTCGTACCTAATGTCCACACTTAGAATGGCCTTGCGGAGTCATTATATTAAAAGAATAAAAAACTTATTGCTTGGCCCCTCTTGCAGAATAGTAGGCTTTCCACCAGTTGTTGGGGCCACGCAGTGCTGCATATTGCGGTATTAATTCAACTCAGACCAACTACACATCATGAAATTTCCCCATTGCAGATAGTGCGTGGAAAAGAATTAAGTATTTCCCATCTGCGAAAATTTGGCTGTATTGTATACATGCCAATCTCTCCACCACAGCGTATCACCATGGGACCTTACCGGAAGTTGAGGAACTATGTAGGTTATGAATCTCTGTCATGTATTAAAATACCTAGAGCCTATGACAAGGGATCTGTACACGGCTTGGTACGCTGATTGTACTAAGGACATTTTTCGGCATTAGGGGGAGATAAGTATCACATTAGAGAATGCCGAGTCCTTAGATCCACGCACTACAGAGACTGAACTTGAAGTTCAGAGGATAATAAATCTACAATAAATAAGCTTATAATCTGCCAAATGCCTGCATTGTTCATAAGGGAGTGAAAAGATCTCATATACCTGCAGTATATGCACCTGAAAGAGTGGAAATACCCTAGAAGGATATTGAACCCACTCTTGACCCTCATGATAAAAAGAGGGGGAGGCCTCCAGGTGCACGGGACTCAATTCCGCGGAGACATCCGCAGAAGTAGAGAACCAAACAAATGAGAACACTACCCATGACAGTGGAAGAAGCTCAACCTGATGTTGAGAAAATCCACAAGTGAGCTATCACCGAGATGGTAACATCCTCAAGTGATCAATCCTGAAGATGACAACCCCAGCGTATATTTGTGCGCACAATCCTACGCTGGGAAATCGGAACACCCAGACTCCATCGTTGTGGGAAATCACGAGGAGCTGGAAGAAATTTATAAAGAGATATCCCTAAAGTGATGCGGGAGAATGTATAAAAGAAAGACTACAATTGTCGACATATAATTGCCTCTAAAATTGCTAAAGCTGAATCCAGAACCAAAGTCCATGGCAAAGTGCCAGAAGCACTCAGATAGGGTCAAACAAAAGAAGCAATTGAGGTAGCGCTCGCTTATTAAAAGGAAAGCTTTGGTCCCGTTGACCAAACATCTCCAAAAGTAATCCCTGTAGGATCAAATGGGTTTTTCATTCGGAAGAGAAATGAAATACCCAGGTGGTGAGATATAAAGCGAGGCTTGTAGCACAAGGGTTCACGCAGAGACCCGACATCGATTACGATGAAATATATTCTCTTGTAAAGAGTGGAATAACGTTCCGAAAATTAATATTAATGGCAGCAAGCTTAAAACTTATTAATGCAGTTGATGGACGTAGTGACCGCATATTTATATGAGTCACTGGATGCGGATATTTTCCCTGAAGGAATTACAATTCTGAATCCTAATAATCGCAACATGTATAGCGTCAAACTGAAGAGACCGCTATACGAATTAAAACAGTCGGGGAGAATGTGGTATAACCGACTTAGTGAGTTCCTCCTGAAGAAGGAATACTGCCCCTGTGTGTTCATAAAGAAATCCCAGAATAGATTCTGTATCATCTCAGTATATGTCGATGATCTGAATATCATCGGAACCACAGAGGAGATAAAGGAAGCAAGTGCTTACCTCACGGCGGAGTTTGAGATGAAAGATTTGGGTAAAACCAAATTTTGCTTAGGCCTGCAGCTAGAGTATTTCCCAAAAGGAATTCTTGCACACCAGTCTTCCTATACTCAGAAGGTATTGGAAAGGTTTAATATTAATAAATCGCATCATTTGAAAACCCCCATGGTCGTGAGATCCCTTCAAGTGGATAAAGACCCTTTCAGACAAAGGATGGAAAATGAGGAAGTCTTAGGACCTGAAGTTCCATATCTAAGTATCATTAGAGCGCTTATGTATCTCGCGAATTGCACAAGGCCTGATATTGCATTCGCTATAAATTTGCTAGCAAGACACATTGCAGCCCCAACCAAAAGACATTGGGCCGGTGTTAAGACTTTACTCAGATACCTCGAAGGTACTCAAGATCTTGGGTTATTTTTCCAGAAGAACCAAGATTTAACCATGGTGGGATACACGGATGCTGGCTATCTGTCTGATCCCCACAGTGCCAAATCACAGACTGGTTTTGTGTTTCTCTGCGGTGGTTCAGCCATTTCTTGGCAGTCTTGTAAACAAACTTTGGTGCTATTTCTACCAACCACTCAGAGATCATAGCTTTGTATGAAGCCTCACGTGAATGTGTTTGGCTACGACGTGTGATTAACCACATCCAGAAGTCATATGGCCTTAAAACCGTCGATACCCCCACAATTATCTATGAAGATAATACTGCTTGTGTTGCACAAATGCAATTGGGTTATGTAAAAAGTAATATCACGAAGCATATTGCTCCTAAGTTACTCTATCCTCACGAACTCCAGAAGAGCGGTGAGATAAAGATCTTGCAAACTAAGTCGTGTGAAAATCTTGCAGATTTATTCACTAAATCCTTGCCTAAGTCAACATTTCAAAGATGTGTTAAAGGCATTGGAATGAGAAGACTTAGAGATATGCAAGGTTCAAGGGAGTGAATCCTTGAACCATAACCCTTATGATGATCCTGAAGATCCTAATATAAATCTAGAAGATTATAAGTTGTACTCTTTTCCCTTAGTGAGTTTTCCTGAAGTTTCTCACATAAAGGTTTTTAACGAGGCAACTAGTGCAACATAAAGTGCGAGTGCAATTTACTCTTTTCTCCATCTCTTTTTTCCCAATGGGTTTTTGAGTGGAGTTTATAACGAGACATGTGTATTACGTGGTGTTCACTCAAGGGGGAGTGTTATGAGATAAGATTTCCTTAACCGATTCGGTTACTATCTATCTCTTATTTGTGGGCGAATCCGAACTCATCTCTAATGCTCTCCACTATATATATTGGGCTACCCCATGTTAAGAAATCAATCTAATAAAGCGTGAGAGAGTTCCACCATATATTCTGTGTGCTCCTATTCTTTTTCATGTGATCTTGTTGGCGTGCTATTAATTGATTACGGGTGAAAGACTACGTTTTACAACCGTAACCACCAGGCTTTGGCTCCTGGTTGATGAAGATGCTTAAAAATACGTGCTTCATTGGCATAAAGTTTATACCGAATTGCTCGATCAAAAGAGATAGGTGGATAACTTTGAACACACACACCATAGAAATGCTTTCCAGGTTCTTGTGGTCTGTTATTTATTCCAGTGCAGAATCTTATCGTGTGCTATTCCCGATGCATTCAACTCGGCGTTTCTTTTGCTGATTAATGAAATCTAAGCTCTTGATTCTAAAAAAATCTTCTTGTCCTGTGTTATTACGGTGTTCCTTTTAGTTTGTGTGTGGTAGGGAAGCATACAAGTGATTGAGCATTGCTTTAATGTTTTTTTTTCAATATAAATTGTATAAATCTTAAAGCAAGTGAAAAAGTAAGAAATCAATATCTACCATTTATTCGTGTTTTAATATTTGTGTAACTATAAAAAAAGCATTGAATCACCGCTCTAAGTGGTTTCTTATTTAGATCGCGAACCTTCAAGTTCTACCTTCACATGTTCCACATATCCTTAAACTTGGCTGTCAGAGAACGAAAGGAAAAGACGTATAAACGTTAGCAGAGATTTCCTGCCAGAGAAAGAAATTAGAGAAAAAAAGGTATAAATGTCATGAGATATTTACTGCCTGAGAAAAGAGAGAAAAAGAAGAGTTCGGAAGCCCAATTGAGTTAATCATCGGAGCAAGGTTTCATCCAGGGACCTGTGGGTTATGGACGCACCCAGATTCCACTACACCACTATCATATTATTGACGTTTGATAGAAGCAAATAATATAAGTATATTTAAGACATAAGGCAAGTCTTCCGAGACCTGATACCCCGATAATCGTTCTGCATTTCTGTGCTGCAAATGCTGCGAAAGATCTCTCTCTCTCTCTCTTGCAATGTTCTTGGACTTTTAATTCCGATGTGCTGATATATTTCTAGGCTCTTGTTTTATTCAGTTATTCTCGGTGGTGCTATTTCGCCTGCCCCATGGATGGGACCACAAATTTCACCAAGAAAGCCCTAATAGAGCAAGTAGCATAAACCAATGGACCAGTTGAAGGCTTTAGGAATGTCTACATTGTGAAAAAAAGGAACAACACAATGGTGGAGATCACAATAATTGTTTAATGGGAATTTTTCAAAAACCCATATGTAATTAGGAGAGTTTGTTAAAAAACCCACATACATATCAAAGTTCGTAAAAAACCCACTCGCAAGTTTTATGTGGTAGTAAATTCCATCCCAACCCCCCTAAGCAGCTAATTCCCTAAGCAGCTAATTTACTCGCTGAAGCTCCTAATACACACACAAGTGTGCTTTAGTAGAAATTTTGTGAAATTGCAAACTTATCGCCAGTGTCCACCTGTTTAGGCGTGTGCTAAGGGGTGCACTCGCATCTGTGCATATGGTGTGCATGTTTGGTAGTGTGTGTCTTCCTTACAATGGAAAAAAATTGAGTCAGGTGGTATTACATCTTCCTTGTAATCGAAAAATTTTGAGTCAGCTGGTATTGCAAATCTCGTGGCAGGGGGAGGGGGTTGTAAAAAACTGTCCATTCTCGTTCCTCAACTCCTTGAGTAGTCTAATATTTGTCCATCGTCTGTAAAACTGCGATAAACATGTCATTCAACTCTCAAAACCATTTATAATTGGGGGAATTGATCATATGCCCCAATTTACTTGGTGCAATTGATAAAATACCCCATTTGTCTCACTGACATGTAGCCCCAGGACCCACATGTCAGTGAGACATCACAGAGTATTTTATCAATGTCACATGTAAGGTAGGGCATTTTATCAATTAATCCTTTATAATTTATCCCTCCTATTAGCAAATGATGGTTTTGACCGATTTTAAGCCATATGACATGCCACATGGATCTAAATTGGCAAATACTAAAAATTCTTATGAGATAAGATATTTGAGTCCGTATTCGGTTGGACTTTATCTCTGTGTGGGCGAATCCGAATCTATCTCTTGCTGTTTCTTTATATATTAGGCATCCCCTTGTGCAAGAGATCAATCTCATAAAGAGAACAGAATTTCCTCCCTACATTGTGTGTGCTCCCGTTCTTGTTCTTGTAATTTGTTGGAGCGCTGTTGATTGATCGCGGGTGAACGACTACGTTTTACAACATGTTATCAACACGACGCTCTGCCAAAGCCAGTTGAGATCGTCTGCCACGACAATCTACATGGTATCGAATTTTATCCTGCTACACACGATCATCCTACACCAAGCCCTACATAAGTTCAATCTACATGCGATATGAACAGATTATGCCTTACTAGCTAATGTTCCAGCAATGTCACATATGAACTCATTATTAGCTAGTAGATTGAGCTTGCTACCTAACGTCGCGCCGCTGGCCTCTCGGCGCACCTGTGGCCTCTGCACCCTCAGATGACGCTGCACTGGCTACGTCCCCTCCACGCCAGCAGCGATCGGTCACGTCTCGCGACGTTTGTGTTCTACCCGAAGCTGTTCACGGTCACCCAAGAGTCGCCAACCACCGTGTTGCCGGCACTCGCCGGGGCTTGAGCTCGCCATCATCGCCATGCGCACATGGCCGGCCTCTGCACACGTGGCCCAAACCAGCACACCACTGCCGCGCCGGCCTCCGATCATCTGACGACGCTGCCTGCGCCCGTCGTGCCTTCGGTCGCTCGGATTTCGCGCTACCGGCTACTTGGCTTTCACGCCACTACGCCGCTCAGACTACGGCCATTACGACACAACGACTTTGGCCTTGCGTTCGTCATCGTGCCCTGTCAGCGTTGCTTGCGCCTGTTCCCAATGAATGCACGACGGCGACAGCTGGTGACGCTTTGGCTTCACGCCAAGCTCACATCCGCGGCTGCACCCGCGTGCATCTCCACGGCTGCGCCCACACCCGCCAGAAGCCAAATCGACCATGCGCGCCGCTTGACGGAAGTTGAGGCGACAACCCTAAACCGCGCTGGCCCTTCGGATTTCATGTGTGCTAGTGCGGCGGCCGCCCCTTCGGTTTCTACGCATTTCTCGTCGCCACCGGCACGCCCGACGCGCGTTTCGCGTCACCAGCCGACACGCCCACCGTTGAGATGCCTTGGTTCGCTGGCCCCATGCCAGTCACCACGTTGTCTCGATCGTTGGACCCGCGCCTGCTCAGAGAACCCGCTGCGCCGGCCACTGCACCCGCTACGTGGGCCACCGTTCCCGCTGCGATTGGCCGCTTGGCCCTTGCCTCCGCGTCGCCTACCCTTGCGTGAAAAGAAGGTGGTGGTCGGGGGAAGAAACCGTACCGCCCCTTCTTAATGTGCCGCGCATCTTGCCTTGTAGGCCTAATGGGCCAGAAACCCACCACACGGCCCAGAGGCTATACGGGTGATTTATAAATTTCGAAAAATTGATAATAAAAACTAGAAATTGAATTTCTAAGGATATGGACTTTCGTAAATTTTGGTAAATTATTATTTTAGCACACATTGGAAGTTACATGCTCTGGGTTTATTTTCTAGCATTATGCCATGTTTAATATGTGCTGAAATTTATTTTCTGTTATTTTAGTAATTCTGAAAATTGCTTTGAAAATTAACAGAAAATGATAGAAAATTATGTATGACCCATTGATTAGTGTCATGTTGTTGTATTATTTTCCTTAGCACGATTTCATGTTTACATGTGCTGGACACCTTATTTTCTGTTATTTAGTAATTTTGAAAACTATTTGGTAATTAACAGAAAAGTATGAAAAATGCTTGGAAAATTCTAGAAAATTTTAGATAACATAATATGAGCTTTAAGTCTTTGGATTAATTTTCTTAGCATTATGCTATGATAAATTCATGTCAAAAGTTATTTTTATGTTAATTGGTAATTTTGAAAATTGCTTAATGATTAGCAGAAAAGTATGAAAAATGCTAGAAAAATTTTATAGAGCATATTGAAAACTCCATATCTCTGGATTTATTGTCCTAGTATAATTCCATATTGATATATGTTGAAATTTATTTTTCTGTTACATGGTAATTAAAAAATTGCTAAATAATTAGCAAAACACTATGGAAATTGCGAGGAAAATTCTGGAAAATTTTAGATAATTATCTAATGAATAGATATAGACCAAGATTACTGATTGAAGAGGGAGCATGTGAAAGGATCAAGTTGGCCTAGGGGTGAATAGGCAACTTTAAAATCTTTTAATTCTTAAGAAAAACTTTTCTCAATAAAAATAGCAACAAAAAAGAGTTTGAATAGAAATTCAGCACAACTCTGTTTCAGTAAGATCAGAATTGAAGAAGAACTTGAATGATTACAGACAATAAGATGAACACATAGAGATAAAACAATATCAGAATGACTCAAGAGTTTTTCACCGAGGTTCAAAGACCAATCTCCTACGTCCCCGTTAGAGCACTTCTTCAGAAGTATTGCTCCACCAAATAGCCAATCTCAATGGCTTTTGGTCTTTCACTAGCTTGACTCTTCCACCACTCCGGTGAGGTGAGTCTCAACCTTTCACAGCAATGGTGGCCTTCCACAATCCCTTTTGGATAGGTCGCACTAACAACTTCTTCAACTGTCTAGGAACAGCTAGTTCCAAGAGTAATAGACTATCCATAAGCCCTGTCTCTTGGTTCAATAACTAGATGCAAACTAGACTCAGCTTGGAGTAAGAACTCTAAATGTTCAGAATGAATGTTTGTGGTTTATGAGTTGAAGCTCAAACTCTTCAATGGAATGAAAGCTCAGAAATGCTAAAGATCAAAGAGTTATAATTGATTTGAAAGATGTTAACGGTGTTCAGAATGTCAAATATGTGCATGTGCAAAGCTCTACTCCTTTTTGTGAACTCAAGCACTGTATATATAGAGCCTGAATAGAAATAACCGTTGCACCTGCCATTTGCTCATTGGGGTTGGTAGGATGGATGAGACAGTCAACTACTACCTCTTTTATAAGTACTTTAAGGTGTATGAGTCATATGTTGAAATATATACACACGCCGGACTGAAAATGTTAGTCCGGGATACATAAGATTGGAGAAGTATTATTGTACCCAGTGTGACCCATTTGCGCCGGACCGAAAAAACCGGTCCGTCGTATACATGTACTGGTAAAGGAAAGTTTATGCCGGACCGACAAAATTGGTACGATGTATACATGCTTTGTTATATTTGGATACCAGCAAAATAATGTTTGCGCCGGACTGAAAAAGTTGGTCCGACGTAAAAGAGAAAACCGCTGGTTTTTACTAGAGAGAATCACATTTGCGCCAGACCGAAAAAGTTGGTCCCACATACACCCAGAATTTTGGTCCGCAGCAAACGGCATGTTCTCGGTGAAGATTTGAGTAAAGTAATTCTTAACAACGGACTAGAAATTTGTTCAGAGCGAAAAGACAACATTCGCCGGACTTGAAGATAAGGATGAATTCAGATCGGTCTGTCATGAACGGTGTACACTCGGTTGAAATAAATCAGAAGAGAGTTCTTAGCGTCAGACTGAAAAAGTCGGTCCAGCGTATATGGGGTGCGCTCGGTTAGAACTTGAAACTTGATTTTTCAGCGCCGGACTAAATGAAGTTAGTCCGAAAAAGAACTCATTTTGGCTAAGTGAAGAGATATCTGGATTTTTGAGTGAGAGTTGTGAAATGTCCTATGCTCCAAGTAATCTTAATGATTTTAGCATATGAACCAAGATTATTACTTGTGTATAATCCCTCTTAATAGTACGGTTATTCTAGCTATATGGCTTGAATCAACTCTCAAGTCAAATCTAAAAATAAACACCTTAGCCTAGTTCTTCAAATATAGCTATTATCATCTTATACTAAGTATGCTTCTTGATCATCAACACCGAAACCTGCATAATAAGCATAACTAAAAAAATAGGGGGCCTAGATGCTTTCAGCATGCAATATAATGATTTTACCAGTAGTAAAAGTCATTTTGCATAAATAGAAATAGGATATGTTGGACATTGCAAAGAGGGAATTTATCAAGCTTGCCCTGAATGGCAATAATTACCTTACCCAGGCAATAAATACTAACATTAATATGATAGCTCGATCTTTTGGAGCTACTATTTTTCCAACCTAAAGCTGGTACCCTTGCTCTTCCCGAAGCCGCTAAATGTACGGCTTTGCACCTCTTGAGGCACCATCTCCATACGGACCTGAAGGTCGAATAGTTGATGGAAGATGACCAGCTGGTACTTTTGGATTCCCTAGAGGAAAAATATATAACCAGCAAAGATCTGTTATGTTGCCAGAAGCACAACGTGAATGGATCTTCTCGTGTTTTCAGGATTTTAAAGGTTATGTCAGTATATAATTTTTATTATACACAAGCTTGTCACTGATCTAACATTCTGTAACCAGAAAGTTACTGATGCTAAAATGATCAACAAGATATTATACACCTTCCACCCCAATATGAGGATGCTGCTATAATAGTATCGTCATGACAAGTACCAGAAGTACTCCGAGCTTATATGCATTTTGCTAGTAGCAGAAAAACATATTGAACTCCTGGTGAAGAATCATCACATACTTCCTAATGGGAGTCGTACAATGCCCACATGCAAATGCTCAACAGGCTAGCAATAGCCATGGCCACAGAAAGGGCCAAAGGAATAAAAGGGATAAGTGGAAGAATGTCATATCAGATAGGGGAAGAGGTAATCCATAGTGGAAAAAGTAAAGGTTAAGAGCCAGAGGCTTCCAGAAACAAGATTCAGCTAAATAAGGCTGTAAACCCTGAATAACCCTATTTTAGGTATGGATGCACTGGCCATTGATTGTGCAACCATCGCATCCCGAAGTATGTGGTAGACCTTTATATGAGATCTACTGGAAAAATCGATAAGACCCGGGGAAACAATGTTGATTCGTACTTCACCGTTCAACCTGTTGTTGATACGGATGTTGAGAAGTGTGATGATATGGTTCTTGAAATTAATTGAGTTCAAGGAGTCCCAGGAGGACACCTGCGTCTCATATGGAGACCTGGATTAGTCTCCTAAGTATCCCTTCACTGTGCAAGACGATGTCATATATTCCTTATAAGTCTCCTTATCAGTTTAGTTCTAGTTCCTGAATGAATATTTGGTATATGCTCCTATTGAGAGATTATCATTCAAAATTGAATAAATAGTTATTTTCCATATATTTGATTAATTGTGCTATGTTTGTTCTATATTCTACAATTTATTCCTGATGCAACAATTGTTTGATTGTTAAAATCATACCTCTAATATAGAACAAAGTATAATTATGTGGCGGAGGAGGAAATCTATTTAGAAGACAGTTGTACCACACTACATAAACTGGAAATATTATGACTATTGCCAGAAGCGATACTCTATAGTTGCACTAGAAGAATGTCATATTATACCCTGAGTCCAGTCGTACTTCCTTAAGTATTAAAGACATTCGTCTGAATCGTTTCCATATGAAGACAGAGAATGAGGATGGTACATAATACCTACTCATGACTAAGTTTAATGGGTGTAATAAATATATGGTTGAAAAACTTCATTCATTCTCCTCCAGGCTATACTATGCACATATAAAACCTGAAGTTTGTGTTGTGATAAAAACCCAGAAATATTTAAGATCTAGCAGATCGACTGGATTATCCTGAGTTGAATATGAATGAGAAGAATAATTATAATTCTGCTGGTCATAGCATAAAGACTTTCCTAGATCTGAAGTTTTCTTAATGTCCTGATTGTGCTAAAGGAAAGCAAATACTTAGATCTTCTTACCTAAAAAGTTAGAGAAGAATCACTGAATTTCTTAGAGAAAATTTAAGGTGATATCTGTGGACCTGTTCAGCCCCTGTTGGGCCCTTTTGAAGAAATTTTATGGTACTAATAGATGCTTCTACTAGATGGTCCTGTGTATGTCTCTTATCTATTAGGAACCATGTTTTTGCTAAATTAATTACCCAAATTATTAAGAGCCTCCTTTCTGGAAGAAAGGGTCAAGTCTATTCGAATGGACAATGCTAGCGAGTTTACCTCAAAAGCATTTAATGATTATTGTATGGCTCTAGGAATTAATGTAGAGCATCTCGTACCTTATGTCCACACTCAAAATGGCCTTGTAGAGTTATTAAATTAAAAGAATAAAACTTATTGCTTGGCCACTCTTGCAGAATAGTAGGCTTCCTACCAGTTGTTGGGGCCACATAGTGCTGCATACTGTGGTATTAATTCAACTCAAACTAACTGCACATCATGAAATTTCCTTGTTACAGATAGTGCGTGGAAAATAATTAAGTATTTTCCATCTGCGAAAATTTAGTTGTACTGTATACATGCCAATCTCTCCACCATAGCGTACCACCATAAAACCTCACCGGAAGTTGAGGATCTATGTAGGTTACGAATCTCCGTCAAGTATTTAACACCTAGAGTATATGACAGGGGATCTGTACATGGCTCGGTACACTGATTGTACTAAGGACATTTTTCAGCATTAGGGGGAGATAAGCACCACATTAAAGAATACTGAGTTCTTAGATCCACGCAGTAAAGAGACCGAACTTGAAGTTCAAAGGATAACAAGTTAGCAACAAATAAGCCAATAATCTGCCAAATGCCTTAACTGATCGTAAGGTAGTGGAAAGATCTCATATACTTGTAGTATATGCACCTGAAAGAGTGAAAATATCCTAAAAGGATATTGAACCCACTCTTAACCCTCATGATAAAAGAGGTGGAGACCTCCAGGTGCACGGGACTCAATTTCGCGGAGACGTCCACAGAAGTAGAGAACCGAACAAATGAGAACACTACCCATGACTGTGGAGAAGCTCAACCTGATGTTGAGAAAATCCCTGAAGTGTGCCATCTTGGAGATGGTAACATCCCTAAAGTGATCCATCTTGAAGATGAAAACCCCATCGTATATTTGCGTGCACAATCCAACGTTGGGAAGTCAGAACACCCAAACTCAATCGTTGTGGGAAATAACGAGGAACTGAAAAAAATTAATGAAAAGATATCCCTGAAGCGATGCAGGAGAATTGTATAAAAGAAAGACTACAATTGTCGACATATATTTTGCCTCTAAACTTGCTAAAAGCTGGATCTAGAACCGAAGTCCATGGCAGAGTGCCAGAAGCGCTCAGATAGGGTTAAATAAAAGAAGCAATTGAGGCAGCGCTCGCTTAATAAGAGGAAAGTTTTTGGTCCTGTCGACCAAACACCAATACAAGATGGTAAGGATTTGGAGGCAGAGTTTTCGAGACTGATGATAGTTGTTTGTCTCAAAATTATATTTTGAGGCAAAGTGTTAGCCTTCGAATAATATTCTGAGGCAAACATCATTTGCCTCAGGACCATACTCTAATATGAGGCAAAGCATCCAAATTTGAGGCAGCTTCTTTTGCCCCTGGAGGATTCTGAGGCTAACTGGTCGTGCTTGCCTCCAAACATATTGACATTAAGGTAATAAAAAAAATCAGAAAATACATGTTGCTTATCGTGAAAAGAATTTAGGAAAGGCGGTAAAATTTTAGACCTGGCGCCAGACATTTTTGTTCCCTCTTTTTTTCCCCCGAGTAGGTAAGAGAGAGAACATGTGCAGCCAAGCAAACATATCCCAATTCCTCTCCCTGCTCAAGCCTGTGTTCGTGCTCCCCAAATTAAGCCACACTCTCTCTGTCCCCAAGCCCCAAGCTCACCCAAATCCCCCTAAAATCTGCAATCTCATCCAAATCCCCATAGTTGCTGCTCCAATCGAAGCTCCTTGATGGCGGATTGGAGTTCCCTAGCAGCATATGGGAGCTCAAAAGCCATGGATTAGAGTTGGAAGGGCATCTTCTCCAGCCTGCAACCACCCCTCTATCCCCAAGCTGAGCACACTGTATAGCCCACCTCCATTCCAGAGCTGATCCACTCATTATCCCATCTCTCCAACCTGTTGCTCGCTAACCCTAATCAGAGTTTGGCACCGGTCGCCCCCATCGATTTTGGTACGTCTTCCACAGTGACTCTGCTGCAAAGAAGGAGCTGAAGCTCCCTCCTATAGCTGCTTCCTTCTTTCTTTCTTCTTTGCTTGCTAAGATTGGTTCTTGCTACAGATTGAATCAAAGTGAACCAACAAATTGTAGCTTTTCTGTTGGTGTTGTGGAGTTGTCTTCATCAAGAAAGGTAAAATTCTTCTCTGTTCCTGTTTTATCTTTGATTTCATGGAGAAGGGAAAAGTTGGTTACATGGTTTTGGTGTTTACCGAGTTAGGTTGGTTTCAAGGAAGACCTGAAGGTGACAAAGGATTCAAGATTTGATACATCTCATTTGGATTGATAGTTCCTTGCAGATTCTAGGCCAAGAGTAAGTTTGCTTGTGCTGTCTGTATTTTTTTTACTTCACCCTGTCCAAGATGTAATGTCGGATGTAGATTTTCCAGGTCTGTACAATATATTTTTGGCATTCGCCCTGTCCACTCACAAGTCACAATGAAATCATCATGTCAACAAAATGAGCACTCAAATAATTGAATTAACATGATGTAAAAATCTCCAGCTTGCATAAAAGCAAACAATCATAATGTAGTTTAGACTTTAGTGCTACCATGAAACACTAGCCTATCTTGGAAAACAACCTAAATGTAAAATAATAATACAGTTATATAACCATATAAGTTCAGAACAGAAATCAAGCCAGAATGAATTATTTGCACAATACATATCATTCAAATCCATTGCCACAAAAATCCACTTTCTCTACACTCTAGGATTACAAAAAACAACTCATTTTTAAAAAGAGACTATGATATTTCGAAAGTATAAGAAAACAAGCTATGTATGCCATTATGCACGTAGATTAGCTTCAACCATTACATGAGATTTCTAATCTTGTTATAGGCTAAACTTTCTGCTAGAAAGAACAGACCCTTGTCACCAAATTGATGACCTGCCAAACAACTGAACTAGTGAAGAGAAAAGCAATATAGCATTTTACTTGAGTTGTAATTATTATGTAGCCCCAGCATGTGCTAGCACAATATTCCAATTTCAGTTCTTCGAGTTACCTGCCATGTTAACAGTTTTTAGAGTCCGAAGTTCCTTATAGAACTTGTTTAGATTTTTCCTTGACTCCTTTTCAGCATTAAAGCTTGTAGATGTTGATAAATTGGAACCAGCAGCAAATGACCACATGATCCTAGAAGACTTCGATTCTCTGGAAGTTTGGTCCTTTTTCTTAGATTTTTCTTCGACTCCAAAAGACTTTGATAAATTGGAACCAGCAGCAAACTCCCAGCGTGTGTTTCCAAGTCTGAACATTATATTTTTGACACTTGCCCTGTCCACTCACAAGTCACAATGAAATCATCATGTCAGCAAAATGAGTACTTAAATAATTGAATTAACATGATGTAAAATTCTCCAGCTAGGCATAAAAGCAAACAATCATAATGCTGTTCAGACTTTAGTGCTACCATGAAATACTAGCCTACCTTGGAAAACAAGCTAACTGTAAAATAATAACACAGTTATATACCCATAATGCTTTTCCCCCATGATCTGAAGATAAGGCTTGAAAAAACTTTGGTTTGCCATGAAGTTCCTGTAGGATGGATCCCTATCAAGAGATGATAAGACAGAATAGATGCCCCTTCAATTCTTAATTGTCATACATGATTAGTTCTACCGTGCTGCCGTTCTATTTCCTCTTGTGCCCTTCCACGAGGAATAAACAGGCGCTACTGATTTTCATGCCGTTTGATTTGGCAAGGCCGAACACTCATGCTGCTACATGCTACTATATGCTTGAACCCTGGTCCCGTGATTTTGAAAACATCATAAACGATTAGGAGCACTATTTGAAACATCATAAATGCCGCTATATGCTAAATTTTAATGCATGTTGTAATTTGATTTGCCACACAATGTATATTGTCCAAGGATTTGGTCCATGATTTGTTTAAGAGAGTCACAAGATCCAATATAATTTCTTTAATTTACTTCTATGTAGAATATACATCTCCGTTTTTATATAACTTGCTCTGAGTTGTTCTTAACTTAGTGCTTCCTTTTCATTTGATTTGTTTGCACGTACCTTGTATATTAGAGTTAGAATAACATGAATGATTTGATTAAGTAATTTGTTTGTCTTTACTCTTACAGCTACAGACATTATAACAAGTTCACAAGATCTGTCTGACCACCAATCTAGTATGGATTTGATGCATCTGGAGGTTGTGGCCTGTTGCCTAGGTGTTGACCCCTAGCTACTTGTGTGCTCATCCATTCCATCTACCTATCCAATTGCTTGAGCAGAAATCCTCTTATTTGAAAAGGTAAATTCTCACCGGTTCCTAGGTTTACTCTATTAGGGTCTTATTAAATATATATGTGGTTGCACTATTGCATTATTATAAAAAAAAATTAATGAAAAGTTCTAGGTATAATTTAATTGTGCATGTGCAGCTTGTTAACTACCTTCCATTGCCAACATGGACAAAAGATGGATGAAAAAGCCTAGGTAAACTATTTATGATTTATTTTGGTTTTGTGATAGGGAGGACTTGTGTCTATATACAAATTCTTGTAATTATAGTAACATGACAACAATCTTAGGTGGACGGATGATTACGAAGAAGGCTTGGCACAATTTATAGAATTTGCTTTTGCTCATTCCGCAAAAGGCAACATGATTCTTTGTCCTTGCAAGAAATGTGTGAACTGCTATTGGCTTACTAAAGACATAATCCATGAACACCTAATATGTGAGGGATTTATGCAAGGTTACAATGAGTGGTTCTGTCATGGGGAGGGAACATCTACATCTAAAACTAATGTTTGCATGGAAGAACATGTAGAGCAAGAAAAAAGTGATGATATAGATGCAATGTTACGTGATGGTCTTGGTTTTAATCAATTTGATGGTTTGGAGGACGAATTGGACAACAGAGTTGAATGTGATGAAGATGCTGAGAATTTCAATAAGCTAGCAGATGATGCTGGTCAGGATTTATACCCAGGATGTAGCATGTCAAAGCTTCAATTTATTATAAAACTATTGCATGTGAAATTTTTAGGTGGGTGGAGTACTAGTAGTTTCGATCAACTCTTGGTGCTACTTAAGGAAGCTTTTCCTAAGGATGTAAAATTGCCGGACAACTTTCATGCTGCTAAGAAAATTGTTAAAGCACTAGGTTTGGGTTACATCAATATTGATGCATGTATAAATGACTACATATTATATAGGAAAGAGTATGAGAATGCCCAGTCCTGTCCAACTTGTAATACCTCTAGATGGAAGTTAGAAAGGATTGGGGTTGATGGAAAACGAGTGCATAAGATTCCTGCAAAAGTTCTTCGTTACTTCCCTTTGAAGAAAAGACTACAAAGGTATTATATGTCAACTAAGACAGCTCATTACATGCGCTGGCATGCTGAGGGCCGCACTAAAGATGGACTATTGAGGCATCCTGCAGACTCCCCAGCTTGGAAGGACTTAGATTATAAATTCCCAGAGATTGGTGCTGATAGTCGCAATATTAGGCTTGGGTTAGCTACACATGGCTTCAATCCCTTTGGAAATATTAGTGTTAGTCATAGCACATGGCATGTTGTTTTGATCCCTTACAATCTTCCACCTTGGTTATGTATGAAACAACCCAATTTTATATTATCTTTACTTATTCCGGGGCCATCACAGCCTGGAAACAATATTGATGTTTACTTTCAACCTTTGGTGGATGACCTTCTGGACCTATTTAAAGAGGGTGTAAGGACATATGATGCTTGCAGTAACGAGTGGTTTCAACTGCGTGCTGTTGTACTTTACACCATTTCAGATCTCTCTGGACTTGGATATGTGTCTTGTCATCCTACTTCAGGGCAGCGAGCTTGTCCACACTGCCACTCATATACATGTTCTCTCTTTCTTAAAAAAGGTAGGAAGACTTGTTATATGGGACACCGTAGGTTCCTACCACTTGACCATAGTTTTCGGTTTGACGAGAAATCATTTGATGGAACTAAAGAGCTTAGGGAGGCGCCTATTCCGCCATTTGGACATGACATTTTAGAAGAGACAAAGGAACTGAATGTAATTTTTGGAAAACTTGAGGAGGAGAAGAGGAAAAAGGAAAAGAACAAGAAGATGAAGAAGAAGCGTAAATATGAGGATGACGATCTTGATGTAAGGACCCGAATCCACTGATTCGAACCCACTGTGTTTACCGCACTAGTCCTAGGATCAACGCTAGTGCACATAGCTTAACATTGGTACATATCACATCATACTCAACGATAATAGAATAATAGTTCATTTATTGATATAGCTAAATGTATGATCTTATGACCAACTTACATTATTAAGCCACGCAGGGCAAGACTGGAATATAAACTAATAATTAAGCAGCGGATAGAAGTAAACGTAGATGGCTCATCAGTTCACCACAGGCAACCGACAAGGCTCGGACCCTAATGACTCGTGTCTTCCTGGACTTCTTCTTCCAACACAGGTGTAGATTCTTCAACTGTTGATTATTGTTGTTTGGCAAGGGTGATTACTTAAAGCACTCAACAAGTTGTGCACAGAATGCAATTCTATGTATCTATATGCAAGTCTTATTCCAATGGATAGGCTATCATGGTTATTTTGCAATAAGCAGCATTTATGAACAAATATAATAAATAGATTGCAAAGACTGTAAAACAAATAACAATAATAAATAAATTCAGTGTTTCTCAAATAAACCAAGTTTCCAATCCTAAGTCAAATTCCATCTTCCATATGGCATTCCGCCATCCCAACCAAGTTGTCCAATTAATTAAGCTAACCCTTAACTGTAATTCCGAGCATTGCTCAATCATGAGCACGCTATCCGAATAGTTCCACTCTGCAGAGGTTATGCACTTTACCCACGTGATACAACCAAACACCACCAAGGCGAGTGATTATAACAAAGCCTTTACAATGCGTTGGCTTAACCCGATACTACTCGCATGAAGGTTTCAACATCGGTGGATGGTTACACATCCGGGGCCTCTCTTGCGCCATGTGAATTACTCCATAACTCGAAAATTCACACCGACCACGATAGTACCAGAATTAAGATATTGCAAATTACTCAGCTAGGCTGGCCCATACCAGACATGTGGTTGCATGATTGACTCAGGTCAAAGGCTTGCAAGGTTAAGTCCTTAGTGTGATCAAGGCAAGACATCCACATACCCTCTGCCCATCGGGCCCACTTTGGCATCCTCGCCCCTTGTCATTTGCCCCAATCTAAGTTATTATCACCCAGTTGATTACCAAGCACCACGTGCCATCAACAATTCAACATCGTTGCGTGAAATGACTCGCCACAACAACTCAATCTCATCGTGTGATCCCACATGACACACAAGTTCATAACATTGTTCCATATTCCATTAATCAAGATTAATTATCAATGATTCTGACACATGTGATGATGTGGCATGACTAAGCAACTATTACGGACTAACCCTCCGGTGTTGATTATAATTACTAACCAACTATATTGAACCAATCTAGGGTGACAATGGATCATGGCATACAATGACAAGGTAGGGTATAGATCAATCTGGTATATTAGCTAAGCCCAATCTAATTTGAAACAATTGTATACTTGAAATATATGCAATAGGATAAACAAACATAGCAATTTTATAAACATGGGTTCAACATGATCAAAGCACAACTTGCCTTGGAATAGGTCACGATCCGGTTCGGAACTTGCTCTTGAGTTCTTGGATCTTCCTCCAAGCGTCGCACAATTCAACGTCTCACGCGTCATCAAGAAGAAAAGCAAATAAATACCAAAACAAAGAGCAATTGAACTCCAAAAATCAAATAAAATTCACCATTAAATAGATGTCAATTTAATTTTTTTTTAGAAATTTGAATCAGTCAAATCCGAGTTACGATGCAAAAGATATAGCCTTTTGAAGTTTGAAATAAATACTGAAATACAGAAATTAGAAATCCGGAATTAACAGATTTATTTTTATTCTGAAAAACCGATTTATGACGCAAGCATGACGTAACGCTGACGTCATCCCTGACCCGAACCAATCGGAGCTTGCCACGTGGTCCCGGTGCATAGACTCGGTCCATGGCTTGGATCTGGTCCACCGTGGACCGGGTCTATGGCGCTTCGGTGCCTGTGCCCGCCACGCGGCACAATCTGGTTGGTCGCACGCACTGCTCGATCTGGTCCGAGGAAAACGGATCGGATGGTCACTGATGGCTCGAGAAGTGGCAGCGCATCAACCAACAGATCTAGATCCGACGGCTCAGAGCTTCTGGATCCAGCGATGGCTCCGCGACGGCGAGTTCTTACCGGCAGCGAAGAAGAAGACCAGGGTAGCGGCGTTCCGGCGAGATTCTGGCGACGAGATGCTGCGGGTTCTGCGCGGCACGGTCCGGCGAACTTGATGATGGCACCGGTGGCGGCGGAGACCCAACGGCGGCGACGAAACCGAGCGAGAAACTCTCACGGTCCGAACCCCACTCCGGCGAGCTCCCAAGCACGCTCCTCGACCGATCTTGCGAAACCTTACTGATCAAAAGCTGCGGCGCACAAGGATGAACCTCGGGTACTTGCTTCCCCCTATTTATAGCCTCGGAACACGCGCTCAAAAGGAACCCTAGGTCGGTACGGCGGCGGCGACCGATTCCGACACGGCGACGGCCAGCTTCCGAGTCCTACGCGAAGACGATACATGTCCGCCGTCCGATCCCGCTCCAACGATCACGATCACACAGCCACAATCTAATCCTAACCGCCCATGATTTCTTTCCAATGGCGAAGAACTCCCGAGTCCCGAACCGGTACGACTTGATCTCACCCGTGCGATCTCGATCCAACGGCGGAGAAGCAATTTCCGAAGTAGGCCAAACGGGCTGACAGCGCGAGGCATTGGGCCGCACAGAAATGGGCCCACGCGCATAGTACATGGGCTCAGCCCGCTACTGTTCATCGATTTTCCAAAGGATTTTCCAATTAAAATAATTACAGAAATTCATTTTATTTACTCTAGGCAAATAAATTATCAGGAAAAATCCCAGAAAAATCTCAAAAATACTTTTAGACATTCTGGACTCAAATAAAATATTTTTGGCATAACTTTATTATAACTTTTCATAAATTTAAATAGGTTTGAACAAAAAGGCAATAAACTTAATTTGAAAAAACAATCCAAAAAAATCCAAATAAATTCCAGAAAATCATAAATGCACTTTTAAGCAATAAAATAATATTTAAGCCAATTTTTGGGATGTTACACATGAGGATGGCATGATTGAGGTTATTTGGAAGAAGAGAAGTTGCTTTTTTAAATTGCCATATTGGGAACATTTGTTGGTTCGACATAATTTAGATGTCATGCATATTGAAAAGAATGTATGTGATAACATCGTTAGCACTTTATTGAATATCCAAGGCAAGTCTAAGGACAATCTAAACTCCCGATTGGACCTTCAGAGGTTAGGAATAAAACAAGATCTGCATCCAGTTGAACAGGGGAATAAAATGTACTTGCCTCCAGCATCCTTTTGGTTGAGTTCAGAAGAAAAGAAATTATTCTATAAAGTCCTAAAGAATGTTAAATTTCCAGATGGCTATGCTTCCAACATATCAAATAAGGTTCGTGTTCAGGAGAAAAGATTAGTTGGACTAAAAAGTCATGACAACCATGTGATTATGCAGTATTTACTTCCATTGGCCATAAGAAGAATATTACCAGAGAATGTTTGCACAACATTGATTCGCTTAAGTAACTTCTTTAGACAAATATTTTCTCCAGTTATTCTCATTAGCGATATGGAGAAGCTAGAATATGAAATTGCTGAAACACTTTGTCTCCTTGAGAAGATATTCCCTCCATCCTTTTTCGATATCACAGTCCATTTACTAATCCATCTTGCTTGTGAAGCAAGGCTTGCTGGTCCAATTCAATTCCGAAAGATGTATCCCATCAAAGGGTAAAACAACTAACATAAGTCTATTCCACTTCAATGCCTAAGTAGTTAACTTTATTTATGACATGTCTTGAATGTATTTATACATAGGTATTTGATGAGGATGAAATCGTATGTCCGCACTAGAAGCCATCCAGAAGGTTCAATTGCAGAGAATTATGTTTTTGATGAAAGTCTTACATTTTGTTCTCGTTATTTGGCTGGTTGTGTGACTCGGTTTACACGTCGAGGTCGTCATGATGATGGAAATTTCCAAGTCATGAAAGATAGTCCCTACTTAAGTAAAATTGGTCGGCATTTGCATGGCAAATGTGTTACAACATTAGATCACAACTCATGGGTTCAAGCTCATAGATATGTGCTATTCAACTATGACCATATTGGTCCTTATCTTGAGTATGCTCCAAACCATATATTTACTTTCTATATTTGTATGTATTTTTTTTTTTACTAATAGGCACATATACTGATCTAATTATTTGTAGAAAGCATCATAAATATCTTTCTTTGAGTGGAATCCGAAGAAAGAGACATTGAACGTGTACATCATGAGACATTCCATGACTGGTTTAGAAAACATGTAAGAGAACTCTCTGCAAAACCTTTTTCTCCATCTGTTAGATCGCAACACACTAAAATACATGTGTTGTTAATATATTCAATATTTAATGGCCAATGGAAAAGAACTATCAGAAGAAATACAACTTTTGGCAAAAGTCCCAGATATGCAAGTTACTAGATACCACAGTTATCTTATAAATGGATATAACTTTCACACGAAGATTCATGATGAAGGGAAGTCAACTCAAAGTAGTGGTATAGTCGTAGTTGCTGACACTTGTAGTTTCACTAGTACAAAGGATCAAAACCCAGTCGTAGGCAAAGTTGCATATTATGGCAGCATTACAGACATAGTTCAGCTAAATTACAGTGGCAAACGAAGCATCGTATTATTCAAATGTGATTGGATCAATGTTTTGCAAGTCAGGGGTATTAAGAAAGATAAATATGGGGTTACACTTGTGAACTTTAAATACTTATGTAACAACAGTAACAGTTTGAGTGACGAACCATTTGTTTTAGCATCACAAGCAACACAAGTGTATTATTTTCAAGATCCTATAGATCAAGATTGGCATACCGTCATTCAGTTAAAACCAAGAGATTTTTACGACATGGGTATTAAAGATTGTGAAAATGAAGAGGATGTTCATCAACAAGCAGACCAAGTAAATGAGCTGAACAGTAATGTTGACATTGATGTTGATTGTGGCACTAATTTTCTCACTAGGAAAGACATAAATGGAATAATTATTGATCTTACTGATGGATGCGAATGGTATGGCTGGATACTTACATAAACATATAATCTATGATTTGGCTTTTTTTATTGCATGTCATCTATAATACTTCACTCCAATCATTGATTCTGTTCATTTGGTTAATCTTTAATGCAGATTTGAATATTTTCTAATGCAGGGAAAATAATGGAAGGGGAAAAAAGAAGAGATAAAGGTCTGAGAACAAATGAATATGAGCTGCAACATATGAGGCGGATAGCTGAAAACAATGCAATACTTCAGAGGCACAATCAACAAATTGTAGCAGATTTGGCAAGGAACCCAAAGAAGGCAAGATCCAATATACAACCAACACAAGCTTCGTGTGACGCCCCCACATCGCCTGACCAGGCCAGAACCAGTGGAAACATCACAGAGCAGAGTGCGCCAGGATTAGGCTAAGGAAAACAACACATGTAGAGCTAAAACTTCCACCGAATAGTACTCGGGGATTATTCCTAAAGTACATATAGTACTGTCTTATGTCTGGCTACGGTGATTTCTACACCGCACGCCTAATATTACAATATTATTCTAGATGCCTCCCTCCTGAGGGTAGATTTATTCCGCCAGGTCTTCGTCGTCAGCCCCCTCATATTCATATCCCTCCACAGCAACATCGGTATCATCATAAAGATTCACATCATCATGAAATTCACCTTCTATCTCATCTGGTTGGGTGCACTCAACATGTTTTGAAAAACAACAGAGAAAGCAAGGCTGAGTACACAAGTACTCAGCAAGCCGCGGAACCTTTGTGCATGGGTATAAAAATATACTTTTCGGCCACCGAGCCACTACTCCAAAGTAGTCCTTTATCCAAAGTAACCTTTTACCCATTTGTTAGAAGGTGTCAAGTTTTAACTTTTAAATCTAATGGCAGCAAAACAACGTGGGGTCTTACATCCTGTGTTAGAGGAAAACTCACACGACGCACTTCCAAACCCTAAGCTAGGAGTGATATCACATTTGACTCGATCGAGGTGTCTTGCTTGCCCATAGCATCACTTTGGCTTATTGTCACGGTCGCTTCCTTAGGCACACTAATAAACCAAGGAAGCAGAATGTTTGGCCAATCAGACACCGACCTCGCCATACCGCTCGCCTCATGAAAGGCACGCGGTCGAGACTCTCCCGACGTCTCGCCCTAGGGTGATCGCCTCATCTAGCATGACCACCTTTCTCACCTTGGCGTAGTCCGCTACTTGTCGGTTACTTTGTTTAACCCGTCCCATCTGGGTCTATAGTGGTCAAGACGACTTGCGCCGATTTTGAGGTAAGTGCCAGTTTGGTTTGTCCTTAAATGATACCCTATGTGGAGGAGCCCTGACTTCCATAGAAACCCAACCAGGGTTGCTCATACCCTGAGCTCTTCCACCCGCCATTTACTCCATAACCTCACCAAGGTTATGATTCTAACACTGGATCTAGCTGATCCAATTAGTGTGATTTAATTTCTTTTAGAAATTAGCTTTTGAGATAAATGCAAGAGTTTCAAACAACCCAAGCCACAAGATTAGTTCACAAAACATGGTCGAAGGGCGACTTGCCTGGCTGTGTGATCACAGAGTTATTCACAGCAGGGAGTAGCTCTAGCTGGCCTCTGCTGTCGTCGGGATGATTTCCTAATGAGAGTATCAACAATTTTAATATTTTCATGGATTCTCAAACTGGGTTTAATTTTTGAAGTAAATTTTTTTTGAGTGATTGTGAAACAAGTTTTATGTGCTTTAGTTTGAAGATTTCGATGCTTCATATAGGTTTGAGTGGACTTTGGTTCAGAGTTTACAAATAAACAAGAAATAAATCTTGGATTAGTTTTCTATTGTTTTTCTATGACTTATTTTCTTATTCTGACAAATTGGTTCAGATAAAACATACATTATATTATTTTATAATTTTATTCCTATATTTATTCCATCAATTTATTTAATTATTTTTATTTATTTATTTATATATCTTAAGTTTTATTTTTATTTATCTATTTTATTATTATTATTATTATTATTATTATTATTATTATTATTATTTTATTTTATTTTATTTTATTTTATTTATTTATTTTTCCCGGTCGGCCCCTTAACCTAACTCTAACCCTAACCCCCCTCTCTCTCTTCTCATTTTCCCCAACCCGGCCGCCGCATTTGCCACTTCCTCTCCCTCTCGGTCTCTTCTCCCCTCCCGACCCTTCGTCGCGCGCCATCGCCTCCTTCTGCGTCGCGTCCATCGGCTTCTTGCGTCGCTGAAGGCCACGGACTCTCGGCCTCCGCGTCGCCACCTACCTACATTTCCTCTCCCTCGCCATGCCCGTCTCCCGGCCACTGAATCGGCCGCGCTGGATCCGGTGGATCCGACGATCCTCGCCCCGAGCCATCCACCGGATTCCCCTCGCTACGGCTTTCCTGCTGCGCTGCGCGTCGACCTGAGCTCTCACCCTTCGCCTTCTTTTCTCACGCGCGGCCATGCCCGAGAGTCGCCTTCTGGGTTCGACGAATCCGGCCAAAGTCGACGGCCCCCCCTTCTTTCTTGAGCTAAGTAACCTCACCAAGACTACTTTCTTGCTTTTCTTCGCCTTCCTCACTCACCCCTTTTATTTCTAGATTACTCCCCTCCCCTACGCGGTTGCAGCTGGGACTACTTCGACGCCGGTGGCTTCTCGGCCGCCCCTCCGCCGTTCTCGAGCTACAGCACCGAGGGTGCTCTTCGCTGCTGCCCTGGTGCCGCAGAAGATGCCGACGGCTTCCACTCCCCCATCTACGGCTCGGCCACTGCTAGTACCCAAGCTAAGTGCTACTCCTTTCTTACTATTATAAATTTGTATCTTTATTGTCTGGCTTATTCGTTATGTGTGATTCATGATTGTGCTGTGAGTCCCAGTGATTTAAGTGTACAAGATTCAGTGCTTAGATTGCAAGTATTAGAACCAATGTATGTGCTGAATTTCTGTGTCTATAAGAGAAGACATACTTATGTGTATGCATGAGGTTTCTTTAAGTGGAATGCACTGCCCAGGTTGTGTTTGCATGCATACATTTGTCGATTTTGTATGCTTAGATTGTATTGAGATATAGTTGCAATGTTTATGTTGTGTGATGTGCGTACTTTTATACTATGTTGAAATTGGATCTGAATGCGATGGATGATGTTTATTAAAATTTCTATTTGTGTGCTTGATCCCTGTATGACTTTGCTTGAATGTGATAGAGTTAAACATTATGTGATGATTTCGGATGTATAGCCTTCGTATACGTTACAGCATGGTCATCTTGCATGGGGTCTGAACTTGAGGTATTGTAGAGTTTGATGTATTCATTTGTAAGAGGCTAATGGTTGTTCCTGTATTAAATCTGTTGAGCTACTGAGCAACACTTAGTGCATAAAGAACATTGCTAGATTCATATATTGGAGTTATTTCTGGACATCCCTTCTCTGTACTTGGATGAGTTGCATTGCTATTTGGGGCTATATGACTCCAGATTGATCATTTTTGCGCTGATCATTGGAGGCATAAATATGTGGGTTGTCGATCAACTGAAGAAAAGAATGGGTAAAAAAAAAAAATAGGTGAAAGTTGGTGTTTTGGTTTTAGAGACAGAAGGTAGAGTATGTGTGTATGGTAAATTTTTATGGTAGATAATTTATTAGCAGCAGTTTTATTGATGTGGTTATTCTTTGTCTAAATCGGCTAGAGCTAGAAGTACTGAATCTCTAATTGCATACTTGGTTTCTGAGTTCTTTTGTGGTTAAGATTGCATTTCTGTATTTTGTGCTCATTTATATATATATGCCTATGCTGATGGGTTAGCAATTTTAGGGATTCGATTATAAATACTGGTGAGTTTACCTTCTAAAGGTAGAGAGCAGTATATATATATATATATATATATATATATATATATATATATATATATATATATGCATGTGTAATTAAGTGTAACTTGATGTGAAAGGAAATGGAATTCTGTAATGTTCTCCTTGCTGAATTGTATAGATATTAATTAGATGATATCCATGAGTGTTAGATAATTCTGGTTTAGATGCTTTACCTGAGAAGAGATGATCACGAGTTTGTGTTGAGCTAGATGGAAATCATATATGCATGCTGTCTTTTGGGGAGTTTTCCTAAGGTATGACATGGTGACTCCATGCTTTGGTTTAGACATGTTATAATGCTGCTTAGCCCATGATTGCCACTGGTGAATGTGATCTGTGATGAGCATGTTAGGTTGTGCCTTCTGCTTCAGTTTCTACTAGTTCGCGAATGAAACCTAAATACTGCTCAGTTTGCATTAATACAAGTTTCTTTTTTTTGTACAAGATAGGTTGAGATAACGAGATATTTGGTTGAACAAAACTTTCTCTTTTCACACACCAAAACCATAACCAACATTTGCTATTCTGGAACTAGAGGCAAAAGTGTGTTCAGTGATGATAGAGCTGTATATAGAACCTTATTACTGGGATCATGTTACGAGATGAGTGAGAGTGATTTAGAATCTGGATTGTATGATTGGGTGCCTTGCTAATAAGATGACAAGATTCTAAAAAGTGGGATTAGTAATGCTTACATTCTGTCTTTATTTTTGGTTGACTAAGAGTTACACACATGAGTTTTAAACCAGTACAAGTAGCTTGCATTTATTTCCACTAGATCAAGCTGAAAAGAAAGGTAGGCTAAAGCTTTGCACCTGATTTGCAGGAAAAGAAGGATGAGGTGCCGATGGGGCAGAGGAGAGGAAAAGAGGTAGCTGGCAGCCTCCTTCCTCTTCTTGCTGTTGTACGGCTGCCTTTCTCCTCTTGGCACCAGGTGAGTAAATGGGTAGCAGTAAAGTTTGTAGTATGTACTAATTTGACTCTTATTTATACTGCTGGCTCTTACCGCCATGAGGTAGCTAAAAACCAGTCTTTGCTGCAGGAAAAACTATGGACTGGTGCTATGTGGCATGCATGCAGCCACTGTCTCGCCAAATGGCCAGCAGAATGGGTAAAAGAGCAGCTGGCTGCAGGCTGGAGAGATGGGCACGAGTGCAAGCTGGCTGCTGGCTGCAAGCAGGGGCAGAGAGATGGATGTGGCGGTTGGCTGGCTGAGAGAAGTAGGTCGGTTCAGCAGTGAAACTTGTTTTTCCTTTCGATGACATTAGCAGAGGATTTAGTCCTTTGAATGCGATGTGATCTGAATTCAGAAGATGAAAATCTAATGTATACTTGCAATTTGAGTTTGCTAAATTTTTTTTTTATAATCTGTATGTTATAATCTTGTGTATTGGCCGATCCCGTATTTTCCTTATGACCATGTTTGAGTTGTATTAGATTTTAAAAATGTATAGAGGTGTGAGAAAAAAAATCATGAAAATGACTGCTGAAATTTCGGAGTATTTGTGAATAACTCATGTACTAATGTGGTTGAGTGAAATATTTGAAATGCACTCGAGCTGTGACTTTGGTTTGGTTTTAATCTGAATAAGAATAAGAGGGGAAACACCGAAACAGATAATCGGGGTTTAGGGGATATGATTTTGGGCAGGTTTCTACACTTCGCAAGCAACAAATTTAAGAAATGAGGAATATCAATATAACCAGGTTTGCAAACCTGTAGCTCCCCAAGATTCTAATTCTGAACTCAATGCTGAAGATGAGTTTAACCTGATAAATGAGTAAGATGAATTAAACCAGCTAGAAGATGAATTCGATCATCTGGAAGATGATCTCAATTCATCCCCTCTTAGAGGTAACAATTTGTATTTCACATTTATCTTGATAACTTTGTGTTTATGGTGATTTTGTTAGAAGAATGTTGAGTTTTTATTTTGGTTTTGAACTATGTTAAATATTCAATATCAAGGTGTCCTGAAGCCTAATAAAAAGAGGGGTTTCACAAAGATGGAGAGTTTATGGGACAATGAAGATTCTTCTAAAAAGATGAAAGTCAAATGCAATGAGCACTATCAGCCCGTTGGGGTCAATGTATCAAAGTTAGCAAATATAATAGGTACACTTGCGAAAGGGAGTGTTCTTTCACTATCTTATGACAATTGGACTAAAGTTGAGAACAAGGATGATGTTTGGACAAATGCCCTGATATATTTTGCTACTTTCAACAATATTGTGTGTTTCCTTTAATATGTTAAGATAGATTTATGCTTCACACAAAGATGAATTATTCTATGCTTTTTGTAGAGGCTCTTTGATCTAGATGAATGCCTAAAGCCTTATGTCTTGGCATCAGCTCATAAGAAGTGGAAAGACTTCAAGAATAGATTGAAGAATAAGTACTTTGACCCTGAAAAGAGTGTTAAAGAACTCATGAAATCTCGTGACAAAAGAGTTTCCGAGCCTGATTGGCGATGACTCATTAAATTCTGGAGATCTGAAAAAGGCCAGGTCCATAAATTTAGTGCAATTAGATTTTGATCACCATAATTAAGACTTATATCTTCTTATAATCAATGTTGGTATCATGTTTACTCTGTAGGAACGTAGTGCGCGTGGTGTAGCTAATCATGTTTACCATTGGATCAAGGAGCCTAGCAAATGTCACACATGACTTGGTTGGAAATTTTTATTTGTCCTTAATTAATGCATTTTCGATTCTTATTTATGTGTGCATTGTCAAAATGGTGCTTGGATGTATTTTGAATTTGGCTGTTGAAATTTATGACATGATAGCCACCATATACAGGAATGTTTTCCCTGAGTCCCCTATAATTTATAGCTAACACATTTTAGTGTTTGCTTTTTAATTTTTTGCTAGAATCTATTACCTGTATAACTTAAGTGTGATAATATGCTGATCGGAGCAAAAGAAAGGCAGGAAAGTTGGCCGTGCTGAAGTGTACAAAGTTGCATACACTCGGAAGGATGGCACACCGCAACCTACTCATGAAGATACACTTGTAAGTTTATAATATTATTGTAGTACACAAAATCCTTGGTGTTTTTATTAATATATTGGTTTCGTATTCAACTTGAATAGCGCAAGATAGATGAAAAGCTTTCCCAGGTACCAAACTTTCAGGATAAGCCCATGAATGAAGGAGATTTGCTTCATGATTTGATTGTAAAGGAAAATAGAGGTAGGGTTATTGGAATAGGTATGGGACCTACTCCTTCAAGTCTTTCTTTACCTGGAGTAAAGCCACAACCTATGCAAGCCTCTGATTCGAAAGAGAGGCACGACGGAGGGTGAAAGTGAAGCCCAAGCATTGAGGGAGGAAATGCAGCACCTAAGGAATGAAAATGCTGAATTTAAAGAGGAAATGCAGCGACAAATAGCAGACCAAATCGCAGAATTCAAAGCTATGATGGATACCTCTCATGGCCAGCAAAATAACATTCCAGAGGGGGAGCAAGAATACTCATCGGCCTTAGCTAACCAACATTTGGATAATCATGTTAGTATTTAACTTCAAATGATTTTCAATTCGAACTAATTATTGATGGCATCTTCAAACATTAAGTTTTCTTTGTAACATAGGTACAAATGAGGGTTATTCAGGCATCACAACATCCTCATGTGCTACAGGTAAGTGCAATAACAAGTTCAAGCAATTGAATCAATGTGGGCCACTCTACTATTGAATTAGCTATTGCACTCTTAACATATAGGATGTGTGTGCATCAAGAGGGTCATATGGAAGCCGCCATGCACCAAACATAGTGGAGATGCATGCAGGGAATCAAAATCATGTTACAACATCAAGGGTGAATAGACAGGTGCCTAAAAGAGATGTAAAATACAATAAGGCACAGAGCAAACATAAAGGTCATAGCAAACCTTCTAAACTTGCAGCAGGAACAAATTCAAAGGTATGTGTGTGTGTGTGTATCCAAGCATCATATTTTTGAATTTGTTCTTGGGAAGGTCAAAGTACTACATCAATAGATGAAATACAATTATGGATATAAAATTACTTGATATTCAAATCATTTCAAGTAGCTTCTTTTATACCAACTTAGATGTCCATTATATTATCCTTTATATCTTACAGTGTGGACAAGCAGTATTTATCAAGGCAATTGTTCGACCATATCATCATATTGCCAAGGCAACCATCGTGAGCAAAGACCCGTCAGAACTTGTTGAGGGTTCAAGGCTTGGAACTCAATGTTACAAAGTAGTGGTTGACTCAATCATCTCTCCAGATGCTGAGTTGTTTCGCCCACAGGAAAACATGCATTACATCTGCAATGCTATTGGTCATTCAATTGCATGGCCGTCCTTATTGGTATAGTTCTCACTTTAGCTTAGTTTTACTCACATGACACATATTTATTTTTTATGCATCAACTCTAATTTCTTACCAATCATTCTTTAGTGTGAAATGGTTGCCACGCAGGAGCTTGGTAAAGTGATACGAACAAGTATTTAATCTTTTGTCATAGTCTTCATACCATCTGCTTATTTCATACATGTTTTCCATGCAAGAATTTGGCTCATAGCTTTGTTAGTTTACCTCCAAAAATATAGCTATGACCTATGGTACTTGAATTAGTGTTACAGCCCCAAAAACAGAATCATTGGATATGACAAGTTTTTGTATATGTGTTTGATTGTTTGGTGTCCTGAAGTTTTGAAAGTCTCTGTTGTGGGTTTAAGGATTTTTGGGGTAATAGGGTTGTCTTGGTTTGTTGAATTGTTAAAAATTGTCTTTTTATGGCTTGGAATATAAAGGATCCTCGAAGCAAATTGGGAAATAAAAATATGTCATGTGTTGATTAACTTAGAGCATGCCATGGTATAATTAGTACAAATGAACATATAATTATGTGTGGTAAACTTAATCTCAGATTTCTTGAGAGCATGTACAGGAAAACTCAATTAACAAATAATGCATTGTACTCTTATAGTTTCCTTAGATGGATCATTTCTACTGCATAAGGTGTAAGATTAAAAATTCCAGCTCAGAGCTTCTAATTTTAATAAAATCATGCCATCGTATACTACGTGCATAGGTTATACAATAACTCATCTCATAATTTTTACGCATTGCTCTGCAGGTGGTCGAGTTTGTTTGGCAGTAGGAGGTCATGATTATTGAGTTGTCACAGATTTAATATCAGCTAATGGATATGATCTATACTTTTGTGTAAATATGATGTTTTGTACTGCCCAGAGTAGTCATACTCAAACAATGCAAAAATTTACGTGTTGCTTTAGCTATCTTTTATAGATATTAACCTTATGTCTCTATGTTACCATCATGTATGACTGAATCCTTATTTTGTAAAGCACTCCTTATTTTTGGATATATATGCAAAGATATGAATTGTGGTGAGATAGGAGATCCCAACTTTTACTTAAATTTATCCGACGTTGTGCTTAGTAGACAAAATGTATGGATATAATACTTATTTTCTATTAATTATTTTTATTAATGAATAATAGCATCAGAATGTGAGATTGTTGCGATAGGATTACGAGGCAGACATCATTGCCTCCATATATGTTTTAGACTAATTGGCAAGTTAGCCTCAGAAGGATTCTGAGGCAGCCTGTTAGCCTCAGAATACTTTTTGCGACAGGGGTACATGAGGCAAGCATCGCCTGCCTCAGAATGTCTTCTGAGGTTGACTTTGCTATTTCTGAGGCTTATTTTGTCTGCCTCTTTAGGTCATCTATCCTGTAGTGCACCTTCTAAAGTGTTCCCTGTAGGATCAAATGGGTTTTTCATCCGGAAGAGAAATGACAATATCCAGGTAGTGAGGTATAAAGCGAGGCTTGTAGCACAGGGTTCACGCAGAGACCCGATATCAATTACGATGAAACATATTCTCCTGTAAAGAGTGGAATAACATTCCAAAATTTAATATTAATAGCAATAAGCTTAAACTTATCAATGTAGTTGATGGATGTAGTGACCGCATATTTACATGAGAATCCCTAAAGGAGTTACAATTTCGAATCCTAATAATCGCAATATGTATAGCGTCAAGCTGAAGAGATCGCTATACGGATTAAAATAGTCGGGGAGAATGTGGTATAACCAACTTAGTGAGTTCCTCCTGAAGAAGGAATATTGCCCTTTTGTGTTCATAAAGAAATCCCAGAATGGATTTTGTATCATTTAAGTTTTATGTCGATGATCTGAATATCATCGGAACCACAGTGGAGATAAAGGAAGCAAGTGCTTACCTCACGACGAAGTTTTGAGATTAAGGATCTGTTTGGTACGGCTCCAGCTCCACCAGATTCATGGATCTGGTGGAGCTGGGTATTTATAGCTCCACAGATCCGTGAAGCTGGATCTGTGGGTATATTAAGAGTGTTTAAATATGTCATCTTATTTAATTTTAGACTAAAAATATAAACTTAATTCTATTTATTTTAGCTTACAAGATTCAGATCTGAGGTGGAGCTAGAATCTGGAGCTCTACCAAACAGGGCCTAAAGATTTGGGTAAAACCAAATATTGCTTAAGTCTGCAGCTAGAGCATTTTCCAGAAGAAATTTTTATACACTAGTCTATCTATACCAAGAAGGTATTGAAAAATTTAATATGGATAAATCTCATCCTTTAAAAACCCTATGGTAGTAAGATCCCTTAAAGTGGATAAAGACCCTTTGAGACCAATGATGGAAAATGAGGAAGTCTTAGGACCTGAAGTCCCATACTTAAGCTCTATTGGAGCACTTATGTATCTTGCGAATTGCACAAGACCTGATATTGCATTTGCAGTAAATTTGCTAGTATGACATAGTGTAGTCCCAACCAGAAGACATTGGGTTAGTGTTAAGACTTTACTCAGATACCTTCAAGGACTCAAAATCTTAAATTTGTTTTTCCAAAAGAACCAAGATTTAACTATGGTGGGATATACGGATGCTGGCTATCTGTCTGATCCTCACAGTGCCAAATCTAAGACTGATTTTGTGTTTCTTTACGGTGGTACAACCGTTTCTTGATAGTCTTGTAAGCAGACCTTGGTAGCTACTTCTACCAACCACTCAGAGATTATAGCTTTATATGAAGCCTCACGTGAATGTATTTGGTTACGACGTGTGATTAATCATATCCCGAAGTCATATGGTCTTAACACTGTTGGTACCCCCACAATTATCATGAAGATAATATTGCTTGTGTTGCACAAATACAAATGGGTTATGTGAAAAGCAATATCATGAAGCATATTGCTCCTAAACTTTTTAATCCTCACGAATTCTAGAATAATGGTGAGGTAAAGATTTTGCAATCTAAGTCATGTGAAAGTCTTACAGATTTATTCACTAAATTCTTGCCAAAATCTACATTCTAAAGATGTGTTAATGGCATTGGAATGAGACAACTTAGAGATATGCAAGGTTCAGGAGGAGTAAACCCTTAAACCATAACCCTTATTACGATCCTAAAAATCCTAATATAAATTTAGAAGGTTACAAGTTGTACTCTTTTTCACTTAGTGAGTTTTTCTGAAGTTTTCTCACATGAAAGTTTTTAATGAGGCGACTAGTGCAACATAAAGTACGAGTGAAATGTACTCTTTTCACCGTAACCTTTTTCCCACCGGGTTTTTGAGTGGAGTTTTTGATGAGACATGTGCATTACGCAGTATCGACCAAAGGGGAGTGTTATGAGATAAGATATTTGAGTCTGTATTCGGCTGCACTTTATCTCTATGTGTGGACGAAGTCGAATATATCTCTTGCTGTTTCTTTATATATTGGGCATCTCTTTGTACGAGAGATCAATCTAATAAAGAGAGAACATAATTTTCTCCTTATATTGTGTGTGATTTCGTTCTTATTCTTGTGATTTGTTGATGCGCTGTCGCAGGTAAACGACTACATTTTATAACAAAAATCTCTACTACTTCTAATTAGGAGTTGGTGACAGTGGTCCGTTCTCCTCTAGAGTATCTGATTCGTTAGATCTGATATGAACGACTGAGATAGAAGAGGATTTAATCATATCTTAGATGGAAGGATTTTATCATATCTTTTTTGAATAGAAATATTATTTAGCATATCTCTATTCACATGTTCTTTACTATGGAAGGATGTTATTCATATATCTTATAAATGGAAGGATTTTTCATCATATCCTGCATAGATAGAAGGATATACTCACTATATTCTATAATACGGGAATTTTATCTCATCATATCTGGAAAATACATAGATTAAAAGGAAAGAATCACGCAACCAAATCATGTGCCAATCATGAAAATGTCGGGGAGACCTAGCTTCTATCCGCCTGCGTACGCTGCCTTCTGCTTTCATCTACTCCTTCCTACAAGAGGAAGGCAATAACTTTCTCCTCCTTCAATGGTAAGGATTGATATCTCTCTACTAATTCTAATTAAGAGTTGATTGCGATCGTCCATTCTCCTTCAGAGTACTTGATTCGTTAGATCTAACATGGACGGTTGAGATGGAAGAGGATTTAACCCGATAGTCAAATATCTTTGGATGAACAAACTTTTCCTACTATTGAAACATAACTAAAATAAGTGTTCTTTGCAAATAAATTTTATTATCGCAAATTGAGTTTTCGTTGTAACGCACGTGCATATGGCTAGTAAATAATATTGTCTAGTCTACTCTGGAGCTGTCCGTGGACTACGCTTACTATGGAAACATGGGCTTCATCTCATTTTGGCCATCTCGAATTCAAAGTGACGTGCTATGTGTGGCCAAAACCGCTTTTTGCTGACACGAGGATCGGTTTCAAGAATTGCACAAAGTATTTTACCTGATTTTTATAGAAAACAGATGAAAATTAAACCAAGCCAAAGCAAGGTTTAAAATTTCGGCGAAATTTCGGACCACCATGAAATCTCAAGTACCGGCCGGGAAAAAAAACTAATTTTTTTGAAATTGCTACAGTAAAAATCCGAAATTTCGTGTTTTTTGGCCGGTTTTGAAAGTTTTAGGGCCGGATTCGACCAGATTTGATCCAATAACCCTTAGGAAAGTCATCTCCTATGACAATTTGTTGAAAAACCTAATTTTTTAAACATTTTAAAATTTTGGCAAAAACACTGTTAGATTTTTATAAAATTTACAAGCTTGATAATAATCTGACAATTTTATGGTACTATCCTTACTAGTTTAGAATCATACATAAAAAATTTAAAACTAATTTAACTTCATTTGTTATCTTTAAAAAATCAAAAGCAGAATGAACATAATTGGGACAGTTATATTGTCAGAATTGTATAAATTTTCTTGAGTGTGATTATGATCTAATTTTTTTTGAGAGATTAATAATTGACTCAGTACCATTATATAGTATTTTCAAAAAATTTCAACTTAGGTTTTTTGGTCAATCAAATCTATGTAAGCATTGAACTTCGTTTGTTATATTATATTTCAAAAATCAAAAAGAAAAGAACATAAATGGTAATGTGCCTTGTAAGAATTTTATAAATTCACTAGAGTGTGATCATGAATCAAAATTTTTATGGGATATTAAGAACTTCCTTATCACCATTCTTTAAAATTTCCAAAAAAATTTATGGTTTACATAATTTTTCATTTTGTTCAAGTTTGCGAGTAAGCCTTTTAACATGGCAGTAGTACTATTCAAATTTTTAAAAATTCATACAGTTTGATCATAATCTGAAAATTTTATGAGAACATTATAGATACATCATAACCATATACAAAAAATTTCAACAGTTTCTAACTTCATTTGTACCATTTTCCATTCGGATCAAACTTGTCGGTCAGTGTTCTGTCAGGACAGCGTCACTCTCCAAATTTTTAAAAATTCCTCACATATGATAATCAGCTGAAATTTTTATGAGAACATTAGTTATGGATCATAACCATGCAAAAAAAAATTCAACAGTTTATAACTTGATTTGTACTATTTTCCATTCCGATCAATCTTGTCGGTCAGTGTTTTATCAGGACAGTACCACTCTCCGAATTTGTAAAAATTCTTCAGATGTGATAATCAGCTGAAATTTTTGTGAGAACATCACCATTGTGTCAAGAACCTCCAAAAAAAAATTTCAAAATTTTTCGATAATGTTTAGTCCACTTTTCGGCTAGTGCAAAAAACCGAAATTTCGGGTTTTTCGCCGAATTTCGGTTTTTTTTTCCGGATTGAACCGGATTTGAATTTTAAAATTCAAATTTCGTCTGAAAAAATTCCGAAATATCAAAATCTCGTTGAAATTTCGTTATCCGGCCCGGAACAAATTCATTCCGAAATTTGAAAGCTTGAGCTAAAGGCGAGAGCGAGACACCTTGGGGTAAAATCTCCTGGGGAAGTATAAATCATCACAGTTTGTGTTTGTGTCGTCTGCCACTGCCATCGCCAGCCTGCCTCCACCACGTTTATTGGCATTGGCGGAGTCCTCCCCTCTCTTCACTCTACTCTCCGTCTCTCCCCATCTTCGCCCGCCGCCCCAGAACCCTAGCACGCGGCCGCCATGAAGGGCCCCGGTCTCTTCTCCGACATCGGCAAGAAGGCCATGGGTACGCACGTCCGTTCTTGATTCGACCTCGATCGGTTCTTGATTTGCTATCTGTTCATCTCTTTACGCGCGAGAGTTCGCTGATCCGCTTGTTCTTGGTTTCGGTGCTTGCCGATCCGCAGATTTGCTGACCAAGGACTACACCTACGACCAGAAGGTCACCCTCTCCACTGTCACCGCCTCCGGGGTGGTAAGCGCGCGTCCCCCTCCCTCCCTCCCTCCGATCGCATCGGGCTCCTCTTTTGTTTCTCTGATTCGACGATGCTCGCGTCTTTAATGCTTAAGATTCTATGGTTGTATTACGTTGTTAGGTTGTTCTTGGTGTTGCTGTTGTTGTCTGTGACGTGTGCTACTACATATGGCTTGCCGTTCGTCGTTGTTTTCCTAGTTAGTCTGAGAAGATTTGAACCGTTTGGTAGTCTGTTGGAGCCGTTTGTAGGCGTATTGTGACGCTTCGACGTGCATTGGCTGTGTGGTGGATTGGAAGCATGGGGATCTTAGTGCTGGATGCGCTTTTGGTTGTCAAAGTTTGTGAATCCGTGTTCTGGTCGTGATCTGTTGTTGTCATCGTTATCTTCATTGTAGTTGTGAAGCGTTTTTTTATCCATTTGTTATGAGGCATGGTCAATGCGGCTTGTTGTTTTTATTATCATATTTCGGTATCAAGTGGTTTCTGAAAGTAGTTGTACTGTTTGCTATTTAGAATTTCATGTTGGTTGCATCAAAATGCCAATGTGCGTCTCCATTGATGGATGCCATGTTTGATTGTAATTTCTGTGAATGGCTGGTGCTATGAAATGGGATTTTATTTATATCTTTGTACAGTAGTTATTAATTACTCATATTTGATATTAAAATGGGCAAATGGTTGTTAAGTTCACCTTATGCTTACTGATTTCTTCAAAAACAAGAAGTTCTTCTATTATGCTGGTGGCCATGACTGTTGTTGTCTGCTATAGCGTTTCATGCTGCCAAGTAATTGAGTCTATTTTATAGTTTTTGTATAATTGAGTTTAATATCAGTAAGCAAAATACTTATATTCTTTTATTTGTTGTTTCATGCTTCACTTTTTGGTACATGTCACCTTGTTAGTCTTGGTCATTACCATTAAATATGGATATAGACATTGGTAAGACAAAATTGCTTAGTCATGTTGGTAAATTTTTTCAAACCATGGTCATTGCCCCTTTCATTAGCTGCAGTAGTGGTAAGTTAGTTACTTTAGGGTAAAGGAGGAGGGTAAAAAGGAAAATAGCTACATGGAAATTGGAAAAGTTAAGGAGGTTTAGGCTGTGGTGATTATTGGTGTGAACATGAGTGATTGTTAGTGGTGAAATGAGATGAGAAGTATGATGTGGTGCCTTATGCTATCCTAAATAGCACTTCTGAAAGCGATTATCATTTTTGTTGTTTGGTCAGGCCAACAACACCACAATTGTTGTCAACAAATGTTTGACTATTATATTCCATTTCTCCATTTTAGCTCCTCATTCTGGCCTTGTTTCTCTCACTACCAAACACATTCTTGACTTCAAACTCAACTTCTCACCTCCTCACTATCTCCAAAGTTCTGTTTACTATGTGGGATGGAGGGAGGGAGATGAACTGGTGACAGAATAGAGATGTCGGTGAGGAAAGGGATAAGTGGGATGGCTCATCCCAGGGTTCACATATAGAATAATGCAAATAAGGTCATCTACATGTTTTAAAGTCAATTATGCCGTAGGCTATATTGTTGCTTTCCTACACTTAAATTTAAGCCCTTTATAGTAAAGTGCTTATTACCCTTTTCTTCACTCAGCAGAATGAGATTCTGCAAGTTATTGATGGCAAAGTGGCAAAGATTTTAAAATTCTATTTTATTCACGAATCTACTGTTGTTAGCAAATTTGTGCAACTTGTAGTCATAGGAGTTGATGCTATAAGTTCTGGTGCTACCTTTGGAGTAAACTATATTAGTAGGCTTCAGAAGTTTGTGTTGTTAGATTGTTATTTGTAGAACATGTTATGAAATTTGTCAAACGGTTCCTTTTGTTTGCAACTTGATGGCTTGAATTACTGTTTCTCTTAGTCAGTATTTGATAAGGTCTCGATAACAATAATTTATGTTTGATGAAGATTGATACAACTGCATAATTGTAACAAGT
Organism: Otatea glauca; assembly: GCA_036346275.1. Taxonomy (NCBI): domain Eukaryota; kingdom Viridiplantae; phylum Streptophyta; class Magnoliopsida; order Poales; family Poaceae; genus Otatea; species Otatea glauca. Next base: position 66,815 of record JAYEVK010000340.1, read on the forward strand.
GGTAATATAATGCTTTTATTACGTTGTGCTTGAACATTTTCTAGCTCCTCTAAAGACTGACTTTCAATCCTTTCAACCTTGGTTCTGTAGAAGCCAGAAAGTTTGAGAAATAGAACCATCTGATTTGATTGAAGTTTCCCTTGTTAGGATTTAGGTCCACTCTTTTTTTTTACAATCTTATGATACTTCTTCATATCTTATTCCCACCAAAACTGGAACATGTTGGTATCTGTTCCCATAAAGCGTAAGCCAAGAAAATATTTGCGGTTGTCTTGTATATGCTTGAGAATGCACTATCTGCTCGAGTTCTTTATTTATATGGGCAAAGGAGCTATTCGTTTATTGTTCCTAATATCTCTATACAAATTTCCTTGCGTGCTTGATGTATTCTTCAAGTTTCAAGGATAGATCAAGCATGTCTTTCATAGTGATGCTTAGGGGACCACAAGTGCATGTAGTAGTTAGGAATATGGATCAAGGGACTGTTTGGGGACTGGTGGCCAGTAATATTGGCTGATTTCTGGTAGTCAACTGTGAATTGCCAGAATATCAGTAAATCAGTTGGAAATGAATCCTGTGACCACCCTTACCGGTCATATATTGGAGTCATGGGCAGGGGTGAATCCAGCGGGGGGGCCTCCATCAAGCTGGAGCCTACCCTCCCTGCTGGCTGCTGGTACTCGCCTCCCCCAATGCAGCCACACCGCAAGTCCTCAACTAACCACAACTCTTCTCCCTTCCTCCCTCCCACCGAACGCAGCGCGTGCGCTGGCTGAGCTGAGACACCAGATCGGTGAAACCCCGCGCCCTCCTTTGCGCACGCAACGCTAGCACCCACCATCCCTTCGGAGTCCAGATGTTGCCCGCTGGAGCAATTGCAGGGAGCAGCCAGGGCTAGGGCTTCTGGCCTTCGTGCCCTAGAAGGACGACTGAACGAGCACCGGTAAGCAACCCTTCCCGTCTCCCCCATCTCTTCCACCTTGTTCTAGATTCCCTCTGATGCAGATGGCGGCGGCGGATTCGTGGTGTACTACTGCCTTCTAGTTTTCTCTCCTCTCCAACTTCAGTTGATTCAGGTGCATTTTTTTTATCTTCGTATAGATGGATGTGGTAGAAATCTCGGTACCCACCCCTAGTGCGATTGATGCCGCTCGAGGTTGTCTTAAGCCGGCGTCTACGGCATATGTTGCTGTGAAATCCCGTGATTTGGTGCCGATGAAGCCACGGATTTGAATTGTGGATGAGTAGGGGAAACATCAACAGGAGAAGAGATCTTGTGTAGATTATCTAGTGTCGTGTTTGCACTTGCTGTCTTTGCTCTTACCATGTCTGTCTTAGCACCACGGACCGTGGGCTGGTCTACGGCAGTGGCAGCGGAGAAGCTTGACCATAGGCGGTGGCTGGCCATATGGGGAAGCCAAGGCAGCAGGCAGTGGTGGAGAAAGCGGGGTTCGTTCTTTGCTCTTTAGCAATTATCATATTGCTATATACTCTGCTATGTTTTATATAGTTAGTAATATTAGGTAGGTTCGCGCGCTACGCTGTGCGTGATCATATAAACATCATTTTGTGGAATCTATTCCTGCATCTTCCTCAATTAATTCAATACATGGCACAAATACAGTGGGAATGATTGTTTGCTCCTGCAAAGATCAAATAATCATTACTAAATTGGAGTACAAAACAATACCAACAAATAGTAAGAAGAATCCAATAGCAAAAGCATTAAAAAAGATATAATGAACATAAAAAGTAAATAGAATGTTGTTCTTCCTAAGAATCCAAGGGCAAATGCCTATCACTATCTTGAGGACATATCAACATTTTTTTAATTAAGCAACATACTAAATTCCAAAAACAAAACAAAACAAAGAACTACAGACTGACATGTGAGCAATTAGCATATTAGCTTTTTTGTTATTCTTCTCTTTTATTCATGTATAAATTTGAATTGCACAAGACTATGTTTGCTATATTAGTCTCAATCTAGCATTGTCCTTTGAGCCCACCATCTATTTTCGTCCTGGCTTCGCCACTGGTCATGGGTGATTTGTTATGGAATCTGTAAGGATTTCTAGAACCCTGGTTAGGAATGTTTTGCGATAATGATCGTGTGTTTCTTCTTGCGAGTTCAACTTTGCCGTGTTTTGTCTTGAGTTGGTTGTTGCAAATTGCAATTACATTCAAGTTGCAACATTGACCTTGCCTGATTGTCTAATTCCGTTGTATAAACTGTTGTGTGGGAAATGAGTGTGCTTATGTGCTGTTAGCTTACCATCGATTTCTTATGACCATTATATTGAGGACCTTGTTTTGTAACTTGATAATCTAAGCTTCTGCTTATTGTGGTAAGCTATAACTTTCTTTAACTATCATTTTCAATGAGATATTTACTGGATGTGGATAGTTTCTGTTAGATAGTATCTTTGTTACCTTATATACGAGATTGCTAGTTGCCCTGTATAGAGATTATTTGCCTTGTATAGTTATTGCCTTGTATAGGCTTTCCTTCTATACCCTCTTGTACGTGTATATATACTGGCCCTTTGACCTCATGTTGAATACAAGTGCTATTCATAACATGGTATCAGAGCCAAGTTTTTTTTAGGGTTCACCTGCGTTGCACTTACGCTTTTCGGCGGCTCTTCTTGCCGCTTCTGGTTGCCCTACTCTGCAGTCGCCCGTCTCGGCTTCCGTGCGCCGTCCTTCTTCGGCGTCGTCGAGGCGCTAGCCGCGCCCCCGCCATGTAGCCTACGCCAGCCGGCCGGCGTCAAGCCGAACGCACTAAACCGACCGCTCAACTGCTGAGTGCGTTTTTACGGGCTATAGTCTTTGAGCATAAGGGATATCGTTGTTGGGATCTGTTGGTCGACGGACGCGGATTCTCGAGATGTTACTTTTGATGAGTCTCGTCCCTTCTACCTCGTCCTTCTTCCACTCCAAAGATCTCTTGTAGAGCCTCTTTCTTTCCTTACTTTTCCGATATTCCTGTTGCCACTTTTCCTTCTTCACGGTTGGCGTCTCCTTCTTCATGACCTCTTCACAAGAGTCTTCACATTCAGTGCCTCCTCCGAAGTTTCTTCCGACATTGTTCCTTCGTATCCTCTCCACTATACTCGTCGTCCACGAGTTGAGGATTCTTCTTATGTCTCTTCTTCTCCGTTGAGTCACTTTCTTCGGGCCTCCTCGCGCTGCTCTTCGTGATCGCTACCTATTCGGCCTCCTAAGCGCCTTGGCTTTCTTTGGCCTTTGTTGCCGAGCCGACTTCTTACCGTGATGTTGTTGTTCATCGGGAATGGCACTTGCGATGGCAGAGAGATTGCGCCCTTGAGCGACCGCACGTGGGATCTTGTGCCCTTCCTCCACGTGTCCGCCCCATTACATGCAAGTGGGTTTATAAGGTTAAGACTCGCTCGATGGTTCTCTTGAGCGCTACAAGGCTCGCTCGTAGCACGTGGTTTTCGGCAGGAGCATGGTCGTGATTATGACGAGACCTTTGCTCGGTGGCTCATATGACCACCGTTCGCACTCTTCTTGCGAGAGCGTCATTCGTCGCTGGTCTATCTCTCGGCTTGATGTCAAGAATGCCTTTCTTAATGGTGAGCTACGTGAGGAGGTTTTATGCGCACCACCACCGGGTATTCTTCTCGAGGGCATGGTTTGTCGTCTTCGCCGCTCTCTTTATGGTCTCAAGCAAGCCCTCGTGCTTGGTTTGAGCGTTTTCTTCGTGGTCATTCTCTGCGGCTTTTCCGCTAGTACTCATGATCCTGCGCTCTTTGTTCACACTTCACCGTGGCGGACTCTTCTTCTTCTCTATGTTGATGACATGATCATTACTGGTGATGATACTCAGTATATTGCCTTTGTGAAGGCACGTCTCAATGAGCAGTTTCTTATGTCTGATCTAGGTCCTCTTCGTTACTTTACGGGATTGAAGTCTCTTCTACACCGAGGGTTTCTTTCTATCCCAAGAGAAGTATATTCGGGATCTTCTTGATCGTGCTTCTCTCATCGATCAACAAGATGCGAGACTCCTATGGAGCTCAATGTTCACCTTCGACCTACTGACGGTGAACCTCTTGATGATCCTACTCGCTATCGTCATCTTGTTGGGAGTCTTGTTTACCTTGGTGTCACTCGTCCTGACATTTCCTATCCAGTTCACATCTTGAGTCAGTTCGTTTCTGCTCCCACCCAGCTTCACTATGGTCATCTTCTTCGTGTTCTACGATATCTTCGTGGAACTATCTCTCGCCGTCTTTTCTTTCCTCGATCCAGCTCCCTCCAGCTTCAGACATACTCCGATGCTACTTGGGCTAGTGATCCCTCTGATCGCCGGTCCCTTTCTGCTTATTGTGTTTTTCTTGGTGGTTCTCTTATTACTTGGAAGACTAAGAAGCAGACAGCAGTTTCTCGTTCCAGTGCCGAGGCTGAGTTGCGAGCGATGGCTCTTTTGACAGCAGAGGTTACTTGGCTACGGTGGCTACTTGAGGATTTTGGTGTTTCTGTTTCTACACCAACTCCTCTTTTATCTGACAGTACAGGTGCTATTAGCATTGCTCGAGATCCAGTGAAGCATGAGCTCACCAAGCATATTGGCGTTGATGCTTCCTACATGAGGACACAGGTACAAGATCAGGTTGTGGCTCTTCAGTATGTGCCTTCAGAACTTCAATTAGCAGATTTCTTCACGAAGACACAAACTAGAGCTCAGCACAGCTTTTATCTCTCCAAACTCAGTGTTGTTGATCCACCATGAGTTTGAGGGGGGGTGTTAGATAGTATCTTTGTTACCTTATATACGAGATTGCTAGTTGCCCTGTATAGAGATTATTTGCCTTGTATAGTTATTGCCTTGTAAACTTACCCATGGACTATATGGTTAGTCTGATTAGTGCAATAGTGTTGTTTAGCTAGAGTTTGAATCTCTGTTTAAGTAATCATGAATTTACTTTTTGGGTTATGAACTAGTCTAGTAAATCTAAAAATATGTCCAAGAACTTCAGTATAAGTGATGTGACTAGCCACCATCTTTGATATTTGGCATGCTAAAACCTCGGATGTTGTAACCAAAAGAAAGAATAAAAGTAATCTCATTATTATATGTCCGTGACTACGAGTCTCTCACCTGATTAGGAGGGTGCTTTATGCTCTTGTAACTTATGTAGATTGTAGATTGATCCTCTAAATCATAAAACAGGTAATTGATAAATAGGGAAAGCTGGTTTACGATACGCATATTCAATAAACATGAAGCAAAGAACCCAACACTCTATTGGAAGGAACATCTGCACTGTTACTTAAGTTGTCATACTGCAAATATTGGGTGGTAATAGGCTCGGCCAAGTCCCCAATGGGCTGCTAATGTCTTGATGGAGTGGCTTCTCACACAAGTGTAAACCACCTTTGTACTGAACTTGAGAGAGTTAAATCCTATGTCTGTCATTTGCAGTAACCTTTGTTGGTAAATAGGTGCTAAACCATAGTTACTAGAAATGCGGTTCGTCCGAGTTGCGGTATGGGATTTGAGTTACAACGAATCCAGTAACTATGTGCTAAACTATTTCACAGAAAAAACTATATAGTAGTTTGGTTGCCTTATCTCTTGTAATACATCGAAGATTTGATGTTTCATTTATGTCATATTGCTACTCTGCACCAAGTTGCCTGATGAGGAAAGTTACAAAGATGTGCAGAGTTTGCTCTAGGAAATTTCCCTGAATCAGTTTAAGCCACAGAAGCATATCATTTAATGCACATGGATTTATAAATTTGTTAGTTATGTTCTTTTTCGCTTTATCAATGCGCAGGTCCGGACTTATAAGTTGTTATTTTCTGAAAAATACTGCTTTAATAGTCACTTGTTTTTTCTTTACATACCATGTTTGTTTATTTGTAAAGGTAGTAGCCTTCTTAATATAAAAATAGCAAGTATGTTTACTAGGTACAAAATGAATAGAATGGATGATTGAATGATGAATTTTATTCCTGATTTTTAGGGACTCACTTCCACAGCTGTGAAGAAAGGAGGACTTTATTCTCTTGATATCAGCTCCGTGTACAAGCACAAAAACACCCTCATTAACACCAAAGTGGACACAGAATCAAACGTTAGTTTTTTGGAGTATTCGGTTTACCCTTGTTCCCATTATGACATGTTGCCAAGTGCTAAGTTGCTAACTATAGTGCTTTTTATATGATTTGTGCAGATCTCTACTACTTTGACTGTGTTGGATGCCCTGCCATCCACAAAGCTCGTGACTTCTGTCAAGCTGCCTGACTACAATGCTGGAAAGGTGATTACTTTCTTGTGTCTACCTGATGATGTTAAAGTGGTTCATAATACTAACTGCTGGCATTTCTTGACCAGTTGGAACTGCAATACTTCCATGAAAATGCAAGTTTTGCTACTGTGGTTGGCATGAAGTCATCCCCTGTGGTTGAGTTTTCTGGTACTGTAGGTGCTCAAGGAGTTGCCTTCGGTGCAGAAGGTGGGTATGACACAGCTACTGGGAAATTTACAAAGTACAGTGCGGGGATTGGCGTGACTAAGCCGGACTATCATGCTGCATTCATTCTGTAAGTCGTTAATTCTCTATGTTAATGTTAATATTAGTTCTAATTTCTAGTTGTAGTTGGGGGCAACCATTGCTTACATTAACTTTATTTTGTATAGGGCCGACAAAGGTGACACTATCAAGGTGTCTGGCCTGTATCACTTTGACGAGCTGCAGAAGGCCTCAGCTGTGGCTGAACTAACACGGAAGCTCTCAACCAATGAAAACACTCTCACTGTTGGTGGCCTTTACACAGTTGACCCTCAGACGACGATGAAAGCAAGGCTCAACGACTCTGGAAAGCTTGCTGCTCTTCTTCAGCATGAGGTTAAGCCAAAGTCTCTTCTGACAATTTCAGGTGAATTTGACACCAAGGCCTTGGACAGACCCCCCAAGTTTGGGCTGGCTCTCGCACTCAAACCCTGATCAGATCATCCGCAGTTGACGTAGCTAAACATAGTTTGGGCTGGCTCTCGCATTCAAACCCTGATCAGATCATCCGCGGTTGACGTAGCTAAACATTGAATTCTTTGGTGGTTTTGCAAAGCCAAGGGAAATAAATTTGTTCTGTGGATGTTCTTTTATTCTCTTGAAGTTTTGGCTCTCCATGGACTCCGAGCATTTGGGTTGTGTAGGTCCGTTTTTTGACCATCTTTTGCTGATGAAGGAATCAGGCATCATGTCACTGGTAGGCATTCGCTGTTTGTTTGCTTTGCTATTTGCCGACTGAGTAGGCATCAATGTAGTCTGTATCAATGTAGTCTGTTCCACAGAATCATGTGTGGAATCTAGACCGTAATCACGCATCATTTGACCACTCTGACGTACTATTATTTTTGACCTATTTGTTGCCAGAATCTTTTTTTTTTGGCGCTGATCTGATGTTGTTCTTTGAAATGATTTGCTTATAAGAATCAAGCCAGAGTTTCACTTATGAGATTCTACTATTCGACATTAACCTTGATCGATTAACTCATTCAAGAGGTGAACAGTTGGTTCTTATTATACTATGCATTCTACAATGCTGGATGAATACGTAGTTAATCTTATATATAAAACTGTAACTGCATCGCCTCCATTTGGTAGTATTCATTAGTTTGCGTCGTCTGGCTGTTCCATTTTGAACTTTCCAGTTCACACCTGGATAAGCAAGGGCTTAACGTACATAAATCTCAATACTATTAACCATTTATCCAACACTGTTTTCTTTATTCTATGGCTATGAGGTATGGACCTACACAGTAAATGAGTAACATCTTTCTTCGACCATCTAGATAGACATCAACTGTAAAAGGCATCCCTTTTAACAAAAGGAAGAGAATCTCATTCCATGTAGTCGTCCTTCAGTATATGCTCTACTACCGAGTAACGACCAAAGGCAGAGAATCCCATTCCATGTTCAGCCTCTTTGCAAATCTGTCTCCCTTTCGGACGCCAGTACCGCAGCACCATCGTCTACTATGACAACTCCTAAACAAGCGCTACATATGGCAGGCCCCCTTACCCATTGCAGCATGGGACAGGGGATCGCAATCGGACGTGTTGTAGTGATATATTGGCATATTGCAGCAAGGGCTACCTTCTACCCGATATAGTTGTTATAGTATTTTTTAAAATTTTATTTAAATAAATCATAAGGTTTAGAGAAAATTAGAAGTACCAAAATTAGCCAAATGTTCAATTATGTGATAAACTGAACTAATATTTTGTAAGCTTCTGTTTGAGTGAGAATAGAGCCTGAGATAACGATTTTTTTCAATAAACCTTTTTTCAATCATTTTACAAGAATAACCCTACCTTATTTTCTTTTATCGAAAGATATCACAATCGCCCTTTCGTGGCGCGATTGCTCACTCGCACTCCGGTTATGCGATTCGGGTCTTCATCGCAAAATCGAGGAGCGATTGAGGCATGTCGCACTGTCGTCCTACGACTGGGCCTACCTCTCACGTAGGGCTGGAAAATTGGCTCGTGGCTCGCGGCTCGGCTCGGGCTCGATCAGGCTCGGCTCGGCTTGGACAGGCTCGTGGCTCGGGGCGAGCCCGAGCCGAGCCTCGCTTGTTGGCTCGTTTTTTAAGCGAGCGGCTCGGCTCGGCCATGAGCCGCTCGTCGGCTTCGGCCCATTAAAGCCCAAAAGAAAACCTAAGTCCCTAGTACTCGTGAGTACGCAGGACGCAAAGAAACTACAAGCCCTCATCCCGCTCCCAAATCCCGAGTCGGCGGCGGCTAGGGCTTCGCCTTCTTCCTCCTCGCCCAGCCTCCAGGACTCAGCGCCGTCGGTCCAGCGACGTCGGCCTCACCCTCGGCGCCGTCTGCCTCGTTAAGCAAAGCGGCGGCCGGCGGCGCGCCGCCCTTCCACGGCAAGACGCGACGTCGGCCTCGACCCTCCGGCGCCGTCGGCCTCGTTCGCCAAGCGGCCGCCTCGGCGCCCGCCCTTCGGTCTTCCACGCAGACGCGCGCTGTTGGGTGGTGTCGGGACCTTCACTGTTCATCTTCCAGCTCCTGCCGCTCGACAAGTGGACGGCGCGGCCTGCTCCCGCCGCCCGCCACCGCCAACAAAGCGCCCAACATTGTCAAGTAAGCTACGTAAAAATGAGTGCATCGATTCGATTACAAGCTTCAATCCATATGGCAATTCAACTTGCAAATGAATCTGAAAAATGAGTGTTCGTGTTCGGGCTATGGATTGTTGTACTAATGATGCATTTAGTTGTTCACTTTGAATAATCCTCCACTAAGATGATTAAACACCTTTCGACATAAAAGGAAAATCAGTACATCTAGCCTATTTTAGGACTGTCATGCTTTATGCTTAATGGCATTTTATGCTTTGTTTTGACCACGTGATGTGTTCTTGTATTGCTTCACTTTGCATGAGCTTGGGCGAGATAAAACCGATACCTTCTCGGATAGATTGGGCAATATATTGCCAATAGTGATCCTACAGAGTGATCTTGTATGCCACTCTCTAGAAGTAATAAGACAACCTGTAAATATCACTCATCAGGTACCATTGCTCATTGTTTTGCATGTAGTGCATGTCTGGCCCATACGGGCTATCATTTTTTCTGTTCAAAAAAGAAAACAGCAAAAAAAAGTCATACTAGTCATTGCAATGTGTCCAAGAATAAAATATAGCAAAATATCTGTGTTTCAAAAAAATGCTGTGAGTAAGACTACAAGTTCTGAATAGACAGTAAGCAATTCAAATGCCTTTCTCATGTATCAGATGAACAAGTTAAACAAACATAAGACAGATACTCTAATAAGAAACAGAACCTTCTAATGATCACCGGATGTGTGCTGGCCAATGTCGTGCTCAAGATAAGTACCAAATTTTGCATAATATGTCTGCTTCATTATTTGCAGCTGCGATGGTGTCCTGGAACATATTATCTCAATGGCTGGCAGCTCTCAAATTAATAATGTCACCACTCAGAGCTTCTCTTAAAACAGTTGCATCACGTCCAGCAGGATCAAGAATCCAGAGCAACATTGCTTTCTGGAATCATATACAACAAAGTTAGCCATATCTAGCACAACAACTTTGAGTAATTGAACTAAAATCAGGATCATAATAACACAGATTTGGCTAATATTTATAGAAGTAACTTATTTATTTTCTCTCAGTGAATCTAATATTTATAGAAGTAACTATATGTATATGTATAGTAACCAGGCATTCACTTTACCATGACTGCATATGTATATGTATAATACTGAATTCATCATGTGTCATATGTGATTACTTTTCCGAATAAGTATTTTGTTATATTTTTCTAACAGTGATGCATTGTCAACTGTCAAGTATGCTTAGAATCACTATTATAAGATCTATCCTTCAATCCATAATATTGTACTATAATATTGCTAAATATTTGTGATGCAGATGGATTCCAGGGTGCAAGGGAAGGGGAAGAACACCTCAAATGAGGACCCAGAAAGTAACTCATTTGACAAGAATGATGAGATGTCTGAGGACGAGGTAGCACTGGAACGTGGGCAAGTTGGAGGTAGTGACTATATCACTGTTGAAGGCTCTGACTCTAAGGAGGATGAAAGTGGTTCTATGGATGGTGGAGGTCAGAAAAAAAGGAAAAAAGGGAGTAAGAAGGTGAAGGTTGATGTGGCAAGGGGCAGCAGGACAACATCTAATGTTTGGAGTATGTTTGAAAAGACAAATGTGCCATCTTCAGATGAAAAAGGGGCGATGGTAAGTAAAGCAAAGTGTAGGTATTGTAAGAAACTTTATTCTTACAAGCAAGGGTCTTCAACATCACATCTGTTGAGGCATATGAAGAAATGTGTTATATACTTGAGAAGTTTGGTAAAGAAACATGATCAAGCTCTTCTCAATTATGCACCTTCAGAGGCAGGTAATTCTGGGTCTGGTCTTCCTACTATAATCTCTCCTGTAGATTATAATCATGAGCAAGTTAAGAAACTTTTTGCTAAGATGATAATAGTTCATGAGTACCCTTTTGGATGGTAGAGCACACATGGTTTAACATTGCTATGAAGTATTTAAATCCTCGCCTATGAATTTATTAGTAGAAAGACCATAAGAGCTGAATGCATGAAGATGTTTGAGTCTGAAAAGGAAGCATTAAGAAAGGTCCTTAAAGGAGTGGATAGCATTGCATTGACCACTGATTTGTGGACATCTAATCAAACATTGTCCTATATGTGTTTAGTTGCACACTACATCGATAATGATTGGAAAATGCAATGTCGTGTCTGAATTTTTTGAGTTAGACCCTCCACACAAAGGACCAGTGATAGGACAAGCTGCATATGACTGTGTTCTTTGCATGGAAAATAGAGGATAAGATTGTCTCCATCACTCTAGATAATGCTGCAAACAATGATGGTGCTATCCGTGGTTTGAGGGCTAAATTTGCTGCTAGACAGGGCAATGCATTCCTTGCAAAATATTTTCATGTCCGTTGTTGTGCACACATCATTAATTTGGTTGTGAAGGATGGTACAATGAGTGTTAGACTCTTTGATTGAGAACATTAGAATGTCAGTGAAGTATATAAAAAAGTCTCCATCTCGCATGCATAAGTTTTTAGAGATATGTAGATCTCTAGCATTGTCAATTGGAGAAGGCTTGAAACTTGATGTGTCAACTAGGTGGAATTCAACCTACAATATGTTGCGCACTTGTATTGCTTACAAGGAAGCTATACAATCCTATGCCGATACAGATGCTAACTATAGATGGGAACCTACAGCTGATGAATGGCAGTTGTTTCTTATAATTGAGCCAATTCTTGCCTCCTTAGCTAAAGTGACTACTTCATTATCAGCTTCTACATATCCAACTGCAAATCTTTTTTATCCTCACATTGTGGATGTCAAGATTGCATTGAGGGCAGCAATGGCTTCTAACAATATAAATTTGAGAAATATGGGCAATGCGATGATGGATAAGTTCAACAAATATTGGGAAGAAAAGAATAATGTAATGGTGATTGCTACTGTCCTAGACCCAAGGTATAAGATGAGATATATTGAGTGGTGCTTTGGTAAGATATTTGATGATGACAAAATTGATGATGAGATAACTGAAGTTCGTGGGGAGTTAGATAGCCTATTTGAAAAGTATGAGAAGGAATATCGAGAGAAGAAGGCTGCTAAGAGTAAGGCTTGTCAAGGTTCATCTTCGACAATTGAAAGATCTTGCTCTCTACCTTCCGCATCAAGTGAATTTCATCGTTCCTATCATCAAATTCTTTGAATCCATCAAAAGTGAGTTGCTTATCTATTTGGATGAACCAAATGAGAACTTAGGAAACAAAGAGTTTGATTTGCTTATGTGGTGGAAGATTAACTCACCAAGATTCCGAGTGTTGTCGAGGATAGCAAAGAAATTTTTATCTATACCGGCAACCTCTGTGTCTTCGGAGTCTACTTTTAGCACCGTGGTAGAACTCTAGATGATTATCGTAGTTCTCTAAACCCAACTATGGTGGAGGCGTTGGTATGCACTTCTAGTTGGATTAGAGGTGCACATGATGGCAAAACTACAACTATGGTTATGGTATGATTGTCTTATAAATTTTCAATTATATTTCTTTTAATTCATGGCTGATTTGAATATATTGTCTTACAAAGTTTATTTTGCATTTTCGGAAAAAGATGATGAGGACGACATCGAAAACATTTCTTTTCCTACAAGTGTGGTGGAGAGCAACTAGCGAAGTGTGCTTGCCTCAGTGAAGGAGCATGGCAAGAGCTCCTTGGTGGCTTGGTCCTTGATGCCGCAGCTTGTTTACTTTTGCCCGCATTTATTTTGTCAAAACTTATGGTCCTGCTGCTGTGATGTTATAATATGGTTGAACTGCACTTGAACTTGAAGCGTGAGCTGCTGCTGCTTTGTGCTACTCGTTAGTTGAATTTCTCTAGGCGAACTCATCGCTAGTTGAATTTTCTACAAATACTTCTATGTGTTATTTGTCAATTTCTATATTGTATTACCTAGCCGCTCTTGTGTGTGCTATTGGTCTTATCAAGCACTCAAGGTGGTGCATTTTTGTCGGCTCGGCGAGCCAACGAGCCGGCTCATGAACGAGCCGAAGCCGAGCCGCTTTAGCCGAGCGCGAAATTGATCGAGTCAGCTGATTTGATCGAGCCGAGCCTGGCTCGGCTCGGCTCGTTTCCAGCCCTACTCTCACGCTACAACCGTGTGACCGGGTCAGTTGCAGAAAAGTGGCGCGACAAGGACTACCACTTAATGGCTAAGCGAATGATCAATTATTCTTTAAATAATATGTTTTTAATTAATATTACATAAATAAGTGCTTAGATAAAAATTACAGAAATGGCTTTCTATCATCGTTTGAAATGGTGACATAGTTCTATCACTGTTTGAACCATCGATAATCCGATTTGGACTCCAATGTGACATTTTTATGAGTTAGTAGTTTTGAAATAATAGCTGACTATTAAAGAGAGAATTTGACGAGTTTGTTGTATGCACTTACGGAAGTTGAGTGATGATTTTTATTTAAATAAACCATTTCATGTCCAAGATAACACTTCATAATGAAGGTGTAGATTACATAGTGCGTAGGATTTAGTTAGGTGCATATGTTTGTCTCTACTCCTACGATACAAATGCAACATGCACGAACTGCCAACTCAAACTACAGCTAAGATACATGTGCACTTTTTGGAATAAAAAACACCGAGGAATGGAAAAGAAGCCAAGCTTGCAGTTATACATCCTATGCATTATGGTCTATCGGTACCTTGGCCTTTCCCTTGAAGAGCCTGCTGGTGGGCTTTGGCCTTTCTCCGATTATTCTCGTAATAGAAAACCCAATACTCGTCTTTTGGGTCTAGTTTAGGCTTGTCTCAGTCCAAGATAAGATCACCTTCAGTAGGGGCATTGGGGACCATCAACGCCTTTCCCTTGTCTTTCTCTCTCTTGGTCTTTCCCATGCCCTCCGGGGTGTAGCGTTTCCAACAAGTGAAGTTCTCGGGCGCAACTGTATAGTTTAACATATATTTTTGCTGGATGAATGCCTTGTCGTACTTCTCTAGCCTGTTGATCAATTGGAAGAAGTAGCATTGCTCTGAGGGCTGCCATTATGCGATGATGAAGTTAGCTATACATAAAATGCAAGACGTAATGTGAAATATCACTATGTCATATTCATTCACGCAGTAGTCCCTGCACATGTAGTGTACCCTGGTGGAGATGTCTGGATGTTTAGATTGAATGATCCATGCTTGATTACCTCAGTCGCACAGCGGGTATGGTAACCTGGTGATATAGGTACATCTTGGCTAGAAGAATCAGGGTAGGTTTATGTCGAGATCCTTCCTTCTGGTGTGGAATACCAAGAAGGTGTTATGTGCACAATGTACTAGTCTCATGATCAGTGGTTAGTATACATATTTACAACATTGCCATCACATCCATACATAAAATTATAATACATTAACAGATTGTAGCTTATACAAGTATGGCCTTAAAGGCCTGAATAAAGTACATCGGAAGATACAAAAGTCCAGTAGTATGCCTTTATCCCAAAATACTATAGGAAACTGACAAGGAGGAACCCTAGAAAAGTCATGGCAGTACTCCTCGTGACCCGCGGAGTAGTGAGTCTTGTCGAGAGCTTCAATTTCTATGTCCTCTTAATATCAACAAGCAAGGGTGAGAACTTTCGTACTAAGCAAGACTTATAGTGTATCACAATTTATAAGTAAACGCTAGGCTATGTCAAAAGGAAGATGGCTATCCTAACTAGTTCTTTTGCATAAAGCGAGATTTGTTCATAAATAACTATAATAGATTGTAAACGGAATTGTAAAGTGCAGTTTAATGAGTATATAAATGACAAGTAAATGTAACATGAATGTAAACAACTCAAAATCCTTCATGATTTTGTTCATCGATCCATTGCTTGCCATGCTTGGCATAAAACCTGAAAACAAAGCGTTTCTAACAATTTTTCTAATTCAACCCTTTTTATTAAAATACAAAAGTTCTAAGTAGTGTCAAAGCACCAAGTCTCTTATAACCACGAGCACGGCTTTTCGAAAAGATTTATACTCTACAGAGTCATACATCCTTACCCACAAGACATGATCAACTCTTTTTGCAGCTATTTTCGTACTCCCATTGGCGCGTGGCCGAGAGATCATGACATAAACCGTTATATTGCCTAGACCTAACTTTGCATCAGCCTATTGATATTTGACCCTTACTATAGAGATGAAAGATATTTGTACACTTTGTACCAATGAACGGTTATACACCCCGTCGTGACCTCACTTCCCCCCACAGAAAGGCATATACCGTTGTATCGGTAGATGTTATTCCCAACACCTTGGTGTGGGCACCCCTTCGAGCAAATCTACCCGGATTGCCCGTACTACTTCAGTCTTCCAATGTGCAAAGCTGGACCCAAGTAACTTAATAGGTTAGGCTACCCTATAATAGCATTTATAGTTGTACTGAATATCTTGGATTATTGCAACACTACACTCGGTCTTAATCCTACCCGGGCAAGAATACTCCCCTACACTATGTGCAAATCTCATGTATTTCAGGCTGTTGCAATATATTGCACGTCAAACCATACTTTTCAGTTTTGTTTTTGTAATAAAATACACCATCTTTTCATTATGACCAAAATGTTCATCCTTGAACAAATAGTATTCTCGACAATTTGTTCTTCCAAGAATAAAGCATGGCTAAGCAATTGTTAAATATTCAAATATACCCAAGTGACATCATTTATTGCATAAATCCTACCTTAGAGATTTCAAGGTTGACATTTGCGTATTTATCGAGGAAGTTCTATGCAGCAAGTAGGAATATTTACCAATACGCACAATATAGCAAATTTACTAAAAATACGCACATGCATAAATAGATTTGATGAAACAACATATGAATAGGGCTTGTGGTGATGCATAGTCTAAATGACTATACATGTGAGTGTCTTCCAGGTAGGGTTCCAGGCCTCCCATCCCTTTGGTCATGTCACGTGGACAAAATTTGGGCATCCAAGGAGTGCAGGGAAATGCTTGGTCATCTGGTGGCATAGTGCAATCAATTTGGTCCGGAAAGCAGGTGCTATGAGACTATCATTTTGGCCTAAAATGCTAGAGTAATTGTGTGGTCACTTTAATATGTAATAGTTGAACATGTTCTTGAAGCCCTACCCCATTTTGGGAACATTAGTATTTATTTATGAAAATAGGGTAAAGATTATTGTTGCAAGATTTTGTACAGAATGATACTTGCTTACTTAGGCAACAAGATAACATGGTTATATTGCATTGCTAGCCCAACTATGTAGGAATGCGCAAAATAGAGGATACAACCTTACCTGGCACATAACCGATTTGGCCTTAATGTACTACTACGGTACAACATAACACGTCTGCGTTGTCTTCTCATGGCTCGCTTTCTATTGCCTCAATGAGAGAATTTAGTTTGTCGATCTTCACGCACAGGTTGGTGATGACCACTTATGCTTTCATTGGGAACTTTGGATCGCACCACTTGAAGTATCCGTATTGCGTGCTGCCCTGGTATAATTAATGGAGGGTTAAGATTGGAAGGTGGATGCAAGATGTTTTGTTGCACATGTCTTAGACCAAGTACCCAGCCATTGCACCTAGGGTAGTCATAGAAGCCTCTCCCTGCATTATCAAACTTCATCAATGGAGAAGTCAAGCCTTCAACCGTAGTCACATTACCAATCGAACTGATCCGTTGGTGTGTTATTTGATCAGTTGGCAAGTGATTGAGAGGAGTATGTTAGATGAGACCATAAGTATGGAACCCAATTTATAGAGACATCGCAACGCATGGCATTATGGGAAGTAGTATGGGGAATCGAAGATGATAGTAGACCGGGTCCATGCGCCGAGGTGACGTGTCTGCGCCTGATTGGTCTGGGCCAGTGCTGACGTTAGCAGGGCGTAATAAAAATCTTTTCCAGTAGAAAAATAATTCGAAAAAATCGGAACTTATATTTTCTGTATTTTCAGTATTTATTCAAACTTCAAAAGGCTATATCTTTTGCATTCTAACTCGGATTTGAGTGATTCAAATTTCCAAAAATTTGTAAAATCAAGATATATTTATTGGTGAATTTTATTTTATTTTTGGAGTTTTTTTGCTCTCTGGTTTGGTGTTTATTGGCTATTTTGGCATCGTTTTGCGTAGACGTTGAACTGCTCGGAGATCCGGAGGAAGATTCGTTGCTTCAAGACCCAAGCTCAGAGCAAGACCAGCACCTACTCCGAGGCAAGTTGTGCTTTGATCATGTTGCACCTGATTTCACAAAATTGCTATTTTGTCTCTTAAACTTATGCATGATACTTTATGTGTATAAATGATTTCAATTAATCTGGGAATTAGATAATATGCCTATTTGAATTAAATCACACCTTGTCAATTATATGCTACGATCTAATTGTCACCCTAGGATGTGGAACTATAGTTGGTTAATATTGATAATCAACATGGGCTAGTTAGACCGTCATAGATTGCTTAGCCATGCCACGTCATCACATGTGTTCGAATGTTGATACTTAATCTTGACTAATGGAATATGGAACAATGTTTAAGAATTTGTGTGTCATGTGTTGTCACACAGTGATATCAAGTTGTCGTGGCGAGGAGGTCACACAACTAGATTGAAATGTTGGTGGCACGTGGTGCTTGGTAATCAATTGGGGTGGTAATGATTTAGATTTGGGCAAGTGGCAAGGGGCAGTGTGCCAAGGTGGGCCAGGATTGGCAGGGGTATGTGGAAGTCTTGCCTTAATCACTTTAAGGACTTAACCTTGCAAGCCTTTGACCTGAGTCTTTCTTGCAACCACATGTCTGGAATAGGACAGCCTAGCTGAATAATTTGTGAAACCTAGATTTCGGTACTGTCATGGTGAATAGTGAGTCCCGGGTTTACAGTTTAACTCACATGGCGCAAGAGGGGGCCCTGTCGTGGTGGTTTAACCCTTCAGTGTTGAAACCTTAGCGAACAGTACTGGGTCTAGGTGTAGCATTGTAAAGGCTTTGTTATGATCACTCGCCTCGGTGGTGTTTGGTTGTATCGTGTGGGTAAAGTGCATAACCTCTGCAGAGTGTAAAATCTATTTGAATAGCCGTGCTCACGGTATTGGGCAATGCTCGGGAATTACAGTTAAGGGTTAGACTTTTGTTAAACAAAAACCTGTTGGGTTGGCAAGGTGCCATAGAAAGTGGAAATTGATTTAGGATTGGAAACTTGGTTTACTTTAGAAATGCTAAATCTATTGATTACTGTAATTGTTTTACTGCTTTTCAATCTATTTATTGTATTCTTGTTAAATGTCGCTTTATTGCTAAATAGCCATATTAGCCATTCCTTTGGATTAAGCCAAGCATATAGAATATTAGACTTGCATTGCTGTGCACAACTTGTTGAGTGCTTTATGTACTCACTCCAACAACAACAACTTCAGAAGAGGAAGAATCTACGCCTTCCGTGGAGGAGGATTATATGGATGCGAATGCTTAGGGTCCGAGCCTCATCAGTTGCCTGCGGTGAACTGGAGAGCTGCTACGCTTATTTATTTTTCCGCTGCTGCTTATTTGCTATTTCTTTATAAGCCCGGAGTGGCAATAATCATGTAAGACAACAATTACTATTAATTATGAAAGTTATGCTATATTCCGCTGTGTATGACTGTGATAGCATCTATGTTGAGCCTGTGTGCACTAGTGCGGTATACACAGAGGGTCCGGATTTGCAAATTCGGGTCCCGACATCTATCAATGCAGTACGAGGCTGGTTTATTTCAACACCCTTTGATACGCTCATTTCGCTTACCTATCAATCAGTAGACCATGGTTGAACTTTTCTAGATGCCTTGGTGGCCATGGCTTTGCAATTGTGGGAAGCCAGTTAGGTATGAGCAATGCTGGTTGTTCAAGAATATCGTAGGTAGTTTTTCGAGTGTTGTGAGGAGGTATGACTAGTTGGAGATGTATGTGGTGTATGTTCTTCATCATGTGTGTTAATGGTCTTTCTCTACATTCTTAGGGTTATAAGTGCGACTTTAGCAAACGGATCGCCTTTCCCCATTGAGGCTAGAGTCGTTATCGCAAACTTGCATGTGGAGATTGAGCAATTGAAGGTGCATATCCACTAGTTGGGTAGGGAACCGTAGGAGCGAGACATGTCGAAACAAATCGTGCTATGTATTATTGTGATATTGAATCTCCGATATTCTCCTTTCGGCTTGCTTAATTTTTCTTATCATTTGTCGTGCAATCTTTAAGTTCGCTTATCACGTGTGTTGTTGAGCTCGTATCTTTATGCAAAATATGTATACATATCGTATTGTTTGAACTAGATGGAAACAACATGCATGAAGATGGATACAAACTTGGTAGATAGTGCATACTATATAATGGTTCAATACATATTCAATGTAATCTATTGAATGCATGGAGACAACATGCATAGTAGGTGCATACAATCCGGCTACATACTACGAAGTACATAATGGTTCCATACAAAGTTGAGGTCATGCCTTTGCTTGATGCCTAGATGAAGAGGAAAGTTGAGCTCGATCAATGCACATGACCTACATAAGGGCAAGACATTTCAATGTGATTGGATGTGTTGTAATTCACAAATTTCAAGAAATTTATGTAAATTGTATACCCAAGGGGACTACCGCGTGGAAGGTGAATGACCTAATCTAGGACAATATATGGATTTACTAAGATGTGCCAGCCTAGGTGAAGGAGGATAGTGTGCTCGATCACCTGCTCGAATGACCGTGTTGCTAGGTAGACCACAACTAATGCTCTTGAGAATGCCCTTCGCATTATCATACATGGCACAAACAATCAACAAAAGGTCCGCAACAGTGTTATGCTTGCCATGTCAAAGTGCAGTAGAAGCCTCGGTGGCGATACGGTTAGCTTGCTCGTAATACAAGAAAATGAGAAAATAGTGGTTAGTTTTGTAAATATTATTTCATAAATAATTGAAAATGTGTATCGTGTCAACTTGTCGAGCTACTCGATGTTGACCAAGGCCAAGGCCCAACTTCTGTGAGTGTGTGACCTCCGTCGGCCTTAGAGGAGGGGTTCCTATCAGTCTGCTATGCGTGCGGGGCGTATCGCTACAAGTATGTAGTATACATGTCTAGGTCATAGGGTTGACGCTCCTGCACAACCTGATTTGTCGCACTTTGCTCTCATGCCATGGTCCATGGTAGTTGTGTCACCTGCCTATCGTCATTCTTTCGACCATTCCTTGGTTGCCTATGAAAAAAGTGATGTCCAAAATAAAATCTGTTGTACTGGAATGATATGTACAGAATTAATAAACTACTTCATATACTTATAAGTGAACTTATCGTGGCAGAGGTCGACCAACTGGTGGTAGGACCTATTGGTGAAGTCCAAACTGTCACATTACTCGCTTTGGGATGTGTGTCCACCATATGTGAGAAAACGAGGTGGCAAGTCATGAACCAGTAGTCCTCATGCTACCCACACTGCTCGGACAAGCCATACGGTATTGTATCAGCTACAAACCATGTAGTCCAACGCATCCAAATAATGTAATCCTCATGCAAGGTCTCAAAACTCGTTGTGAAACTCTAGATACACTTGTTGCGGTCTCTCTATGGCCCATCCCAATTGGTTAGCTTTCTAGCGTGGGGCCATCTGTTGGGTCGTCACTATCATTATAGAACTATTTCCCTCCAACGCGTAGGGGTTCACAAGCACCCAAAAGTACGGCTGTCAAACGGGAAAGTGCTCCCACAACCACAACTGCAATAAGGTGTAGCACACGACAAGGTTCGGCTCCTCACCCGTACTCCTATGTAAAGTGTCGCACAAACCCTGGTATGTGGCGCAGAGTATTACCGATCCAAAACTGAACTATGGCACTTCTTTAGGCTGGTCGTCGGCTAACGACTTAGCAAAGTGGATATAGCTAGGGTACACCTAATTTCCCTGAGTCAGAAAACAAAATCCACCCGAACAAGAACAACAAGTAAGCTACTAGGTGGCTCTGGACAACATCCTTTGTTGCATTAGTTGGGCAGTGCATGTAACATCTCAGTCATGAATGCGGCACACCTGCAATGCTATCTAGAATGACATACCTAAATCTATGGTACATACAGCGATCTCGGTGGCAGAACCACTGCACAACTCCTGATACATAAACCGGTAAGCATGACAACATTCTGTGCAATGATAGTCATTTTTCCCACTGAAAGTGGAACTTGTGGGTCTCCAGTCTATTGGTTGACAAGTGCTGACAACAGTGACGCGTCTAAGGAAAAGAAGTTCCGTATGTGCATCATCCTTGCCATGGGCATCAACTTAAACTCTCGTAGAATTGGAATGTACCGCCCGTCGAGAGGCCAATGCTCTCTAAGGCATTGGAAAAGAAACAAATGCAGCCCAACACCACTCAACCAGACACGACTATGATGTTGCCCATCATAACATGGATCCATCAATGTAGGCTCCTATCTACATAATATGTCATTCTGCACGTAAGAGGTGGAATGTTGACACGAATAAATTGAAAACAAAAGAATAATTTAATCATAAATAATTTGTGCAAAACAAACGAAATTAATAGGTACACTTCAATTACATGAAAGAGCTACTCCAATAGGTTCAACACGTACAACAATAGTGAAACATAAATGCGAATAAGTTACGAACTCAAGCGTCATACAATAAGCAATAATAGATCCAACCACAAATAACATTGAAACGAGGTACACTAAAATTACATTAAACCATGAGTCCAGTAGGTTCGACGCATAAAAAAACTACTACGATGCACACCCCACACATTGCACTTAATTGGATATATGCCATCAAATATATAGACATCACGATGCCTATGAACAGGTTGATGAAGTTGGCATATTGGGGAAATCCTTCATGGAGTAACCTATCGTCTTGAATATTTTGCACTTTTGTGGTCTAGCATGCTGTCCACACTAACACACATCCATGTCATTGCAGATGTGTCGATACTGTCGTCGTCCACGATCAATATGCTTCAAGGTGTCGTTCAGCACCCATTTCACCTGGGCTAGCCAAAGGCCCATATAATGCATGTCCACCCTGTATGAACTGAACTCATCACTCTAGGTCCCAAATAGATGATGCACATTGAAGTACTCAGAGATACATTGCGTCAAAGATTGCTGAACCGCAGCGCACGCTATGTACACATATGAGCACGTCTTGTGCAAGAGCTTCGGCTTATTGTAGGTGAATGTCATTACCTCGCAAATTGTGCAAACATGTTTCCGATCCTCTCTAGTGTGGCTATTAACATACTTCTCCCTAAGACGGGTCTCGAACTTCCTCCTGATTCTGTCCATTGTGCAAAAAATGTGGGAGCGAGCCTTCTTTATTTTCTTGTTCATGTATGCCTGCACATGTTTGGAGAACCGCTTTCCCTCATCTAAATGTTTATTGACATTCATTCCCCTATTGGCAAAGGGCCCCAATAGTTCAGTTCCAAGTTTCGTTCATAATTGTAAGGACTGGCAGGGATCACACAACCTTTAGTACACCATTGTACAACTTTGACATGTTTGTCATTGTTAAATATGGTGGGTGAATCATATCTAGCCTTTTAAGATTTGAAAAGTTATGCTAGATGAATCCTAATAGAATTAGGATTACTAATCCTAATAGTAGTAGGATTCCTATTTGCTTTGGAGGAGAATTAGGGAGGCCATATACCTAGTCATGGAGAACCCACGCAACCAAAAAGTCATAAACCAACTCATCTAAAACAAGAGATGCACGAGAGGATTAGATGCTAGGTTATTCTTTAGCACTAGATTCTTGTATAGGGCAAGGATCCAATAATCCTAAAAGGTTTGACAGGTTGTGAGAGAGTAACAATCTCTTCTACTCTTTTGAGGTTGTGCCTAAAAAATTTGCGGTCGGCTTGGCCAAATATTTCTCTCATCGTGGTTGCTTCACCATTGTTGTTTTGGTTCTCTCTATGAGATTTATCTTCTTCATTCTTGAGACTGTGCACGCTCGTGCCATATCTCATAAAACTCTGATATGATCCAGAGTTGATGCGCATAAGAAGGGGTATCAAAGTGTAACAGTCATCATTATTCTACACCTCACACCATTAGTGTCATGAAGCTATGACCATTTCTCCAACTCGGGGCATGCAAATTGATCCATTGTGATGAGTTGTTGACTAGCCTCGACGCACCCTTCTCTGGTGCATACCCTCATCTTTTACCGGTTATGTTGTTTGCGATTCCCTCATATGCTTTGATGTCTCCTTGTCTAGCTCTTTCTATATCGATTCGACTTGCACATCTGTTGAGCTTCTTGAAAGTCTTCATCAAGTCTTTGTTGTGGGGCTGCGTGCGGAAGGTTATTGTAAAAAGCCTCATGCACCAACGGGTCTGTATGTTGCTCCGTTGGTATGGTGGGTGTATGCCATTTTTCATGTTGGTCAGTGACAATAGTAACTCAACATTGCGGTCCATGACGAGGCAGATATTTGGCAGGTCATGAACAACTGCTTGCTTCACATTAGCCATGAACCACAACCAACTCTCTATGTTCTTATTTTTGATAATTGCGAATGCTATAGCGAGCAATTGGTCGTTGGCGTCAACAGTAGCCGCCATCAATATGGCGCCCTTGTACTTCCCGGACAAGAAAATACCATCCATCATCAATAGTAGCTGTCAATAGTTAATCCCTTCTATAGTCTGCCAAAATGCCCAGGATACACGATTCAGGATGAAACAGTTTGGCCCCTTTGAGGGGTATAGTCTCTCCATATTGTTTATGTACATGCTGGATTTGCTTTGGCAATATGGTGAAGCATTCTCAAGATAAAGTCATATGCCTCATCGTATGTGCCATACATCCTCTCTATCATCTTCCTTTTTACTCATCATACCTTGTTGTAGTTGACTATATATCCTACCATGTTGACCACATCCGCCATCACCAGCTTCAGCGAAACTATTAGATCCGCAAGGACCAAGTGACTAATTATGCTAGTAGCATATGATGAGATGACATTTCTATACTTATGCAACGGCCCAGCATGCTCACATGTATGATCCTTTACCACTGTGATCCTAAAGTCTGTAGCTATGCCCTTGAATTTTTGGCACAGACCTTGCCAGGACATTCAACATCGACACACTTCACTACGTATGTCTCTTGGTTCAACCTGTACACCCGATATATGCGATTGATGTTCATGACATATCTTGCTATGTCTTGTTAGACGACCTCTTGTTAGGGAAGTATTGCCCTATTAACAGAGTGTGTTGATCGAACGCCCATTCAAACCTACTTTCCTATGGCAAAGCAAGGAAGGGCACCGCCAGCTCATCCCATCTTGATGACACATACTCCATATCGGTCGATACAATGCCATCGACTTAGACACAACAACCTATATCTTCATCCCGTTGCCTGCACTACTATACGTGTCCACATCCACATCGTCATTAGATTGCATTGCATTTGACATGCCCTCCAAGTATTCTTAGCAGTCAACGTGGTCAGCCCACAACTGGCCTACGCCTTTGTTAGGCTGAAAATCCTCAGCACGCATCCTTAGGTGGTTATCATCCCCAACATCGGGATCCACCGCGCCACCGTCGTCCAACCCCTCTACTTTCATGCCGCCACCCCCATCGGCCTCACCCTTGCTTGACGATTCTCCTTCTCTACAAACTGCACATACACCATCGGCCTACCATATATCACAACACTCAGATTCACTACAATCTGCAAATACTACACCCACAAGGCGCTACCTCACCTTAATAAGCTCCTAAAAATATTCTCATGACCATCCAACTACTATGGCATGTACCACCTCAATGATAAGTTTATTCGTTGCAACCCCCCTATCAAATGTGCTTCGTATGTACATGTGGAGCTCAGCCAGACCCATCTCCTTAGGATGTAGTGATCGGATCACTTTATGTTCGCAATTTGACATGTCCATCCCATATGTCCCATCGAGGATGACACCATTCCCTCAGAACAAAAACAAATCTTGAATATCTAACATCACATATATACCACAGTGATTTAGGTATAATCATTACATATATCAATATACAATTATTAACCATCAAATTAACCAACATTTCCTATCGCATACTACTTTAATACGATCGACATCGTACCATTCAACAGTACCGATTAAAATTATTACGTACAATATGTCTCTAACTGATTTACAACAATACACATAATTTAAAAATAATATTCTCTCGCTACCATATTTTACTAAAACTTTTCTACATGCACCCAAAAGTTAATTTTCCACTTTAACGATGCTACTTACACAATAATGTAAATTTTTCACTTTACCAATACTATTAACTGCATACTTTTTGTGCTATGACTTTCTCAATTATACCAATTCAAATACTTGCCACAAGTACAAAAATAGCCATTTTACTAATTATTCATTAATAACATCATTAAATAACAACTAACATAAACATATCAAATGTGCATGCATATCTACTAGCATGTCCACTATCAACGCATTTTTAATAGAAAATATTGTAGCTAATTCAACACTAGTGAGCTAATTTTCATGACTAATATAAATATTTCAAATGCATATGCACGTCAACTACCATGTGCATGCAAAACAAATAACACCATCAAAATAATCATTCCACTAATTCACCATTAATAGCATACTTATCACTACTAACATGAACATAAATGTATATGCAAATAAACTAACAAACATATTTAAGATAACAACACCTACCAAATAACCATTACACTAATTAGATGCTAATAAAAATAATTACATAGCTTGTATGCGAATGAAAGTTACCTCTTCTCGAAGCTATCCACTGGATGTATCCTAATTCCCACTCTAACTATCACTAAATTGGATTGAAAATGACATTTTCTTCCTTCTTCCTCTCTTTCTCTCAACTGCAAATGGCGTTGGTTGGGACGAGCATGACGACACCAACTGTTAAATGTGCCAGGGGGACCATGGGCCACACAATTCTATTGTGGTCTAGTACCGCAGCGGGAGGTGCTACGCTCAGGTATTGCGGTATGTCATGCTGTGGTCTCAAGTATATGGGGCTTGCCACCTATCATGTTTGCCTGGGAGATGTAGCAGTGAATGAAGGTGTTGCAGTGCCGATGTCCTGTTGTGGTAGGGAAATATGATAGGTGGCATATGTCGCTTGCCGCTGCTTCCACCATTGAGAAGGGGACTATATTTGTAATTTTGTTCAGATAAGGTGAAAAAAAAACGTGCAAAGAGACCGAATAGTTCGATGACTGCCTATGTAGCATGTAGCATTGGTGGGTGACCATGCACGAGCGAGCGAGAGATGTGTACAAAGTACCAACTTGCTAAGCAGTGAACACTGTATTACTATGTATGTCAAAGCAATCCACTGTTTTCTTTTTTAACAGCTTAGACATAAAATTAACATCCATGAGGCTAAAGGCTGAGAAAAAGGTGAAACTCTTTATACTAAATCACTAATACCCGTCGAAGACTAATGCACCTACTAGACTATCACCAGTGTGGATCTGATGAAGCTTCCAAGAACAAGGCTGTTGTATGGCCAACGTGATTTTAGAAGATAAAAGGAGTCCATATAAAACCCCGAGCTTTCATTAAAAGTCCATCAAACACTCTGAACTATGAAACCAAACATTTGACCATCAAAACTTTGCAATCTAATTCAAATAACACATTAACTTAGATTTTGCATAGTGGTATTGCCCGTATAACGCAATGACTGTGCTATTTTGCCATGTAAGATAACACATTGGTCAAGTTTGATCAATGATAGGTGGGGTCCATAAGGACTTCTCCACCGCCGAGCTCCCAGCCATGTTTCTATGGCTATCAGCCCCTGTAACTTCCTCTCTCTGTATTTCAATTTGGGGAAGAAACCCGTGGACCTCACCTGTCATTCACCTATACTTACCCAACGTGTCATCCTACGAAACAAAGCCGCTTACTCATCGTACCGCGTGGACAATACCAATATGCGAAATAGAATCAGGATGTTATTTGAATCGAATTGCAAAGTTCGGATGATCAAATATCTAATTTCATAGTTCGGGATATTGGACGGACTTTCGAGTAAAGTTTAGGGTGTTATATGGACTTTTTCCGAGATAAAAGGAACATGACAGCAATGGAGCATCCTTGTGTCAGACCGAAAGAATTTCAGGAAACAAAATAACGGTACTGTTTTCTTCTAACATACAGGAAATTCAGGTATGAATACTGCTCGCTTTGACATATACTAGTTTGGAGCTCATTTTCACTGCCTTCACCTTAATTGTCACAGGAACATGGGATGTTTCTACTATTTTCTTGCAAGCTTCATGGTACAAGTATATACTGCTGGTAGTAATCATGTCACTGAGTTGAACAAATAGCACCATATCACAGCGGCTGCAAAACCCATACGAAAAAACGCTTGCTTCTGGTTGTTCTCATCGAGGTATTGCATACAACAGTCAGCTCAATGCAATCCTAAAAAAGAAGACGATAAACAGCATTTGGTGCACGATCATTAGAAAGAACACCACAAAATTGTTACAGCGTGACTTCCATCAAACTCCCCCCTAGTTTTTTTCACCTTTTCTTTGGTCTTTTATAGCTACTGAACATGTAGGTGTAAAACATCCTATGGTATAAAAACAGGAACTACTGGAGTAATTCCATAACAAATGGACTTACGTTAAACATGATGTGATCAAATCTTAATTGCACATGAAATTATCAGTGATAAATATTTAAATAACATTTATTATATACCTCTATTGCGTGTCAATATCAATCTGGAAAATGGGAGGTTCTTATAGGGAAAATGTACTTTATATCTCCTCAATCAAATAACAACTATCATGATTTTCTTAGCATCCGATCCGTTATGCTAATTTTATGAATTAACTCTTCATTGCATTGAAAAACTCTATAAGCAACTTATAAATTAAGAAGCTAATGGTTTGGTAGTTGATGGTGAAAATTGGACCACAACATAGCCATGTTTTGCAATGAAGCCTATAAATTAAGAAATAAATAGAAGAAATTATTTTACCTCTATTGGTATCCTATCCAAATCTGCATCCCGCAAAGAGTGCATCTCTCATTCTAAAAAATTAACCGGTCTTTAGTTTTGAGATCTGAACTTTTTGCTCCACTTCACAAGGAGGTGTTCAATATCAGCATCCATTCTTGTGCCTCTACCTCCCCACACTAACATATGAGCAAGATCAGTGACTGACGATCCATCTACCTCATGCACCGCTTTGAAACCCATCCTTGTATAGAACTTAACGAGCTGAAAACAAAGAAAGCATCAATACATAACAATAGAATGTGCTGCATAAACAAATCGCAGGGCCAAACAAAAAAGAGTGTTGATCACAACGAAAGTCTAGCAAAATGTTGCAAGTTGTTGTTGAGATCCATCACTCGATCCAAAAGCAAAAGTATCAATACCAAAAATTAAGGGTTTGAAAATATTAACATCTAATTACTGAGACTTGTATCCCGCTAAGCAGCAGCCAGAACTATATGATCTAATTGACAAGCACAGTGACTAAGCTTCAGACATCTAACAATTAACTGGAAACAAATGCTTAAAACAGCTAGAATTATTTCTTCTCACTTCTCATGAACTATACTTCACACAGATAAACATAAAAAGCGAGTACACACACCCTCGAGCAATACGTCGAGCACTACGCGCGCAGCATCAAAACACCGCTCTATGACTCTAAGCAGCAGCACCAAGTAGAAGAGCTGTTCATCTACGCGTTAAAGATTGCAGCGTGTGTATATACATATATACGTATATACCTTGGAGTGGTAGATCGGTGTGTCGTTGATGGCGAGTAGCTCGGCGCGCGCGCAGCCGGCGTCGAAACCGTGGCGCACGACGACGGCGCCGAGGAAGAGGCCGAGCCCGAACAGCGGCCGGTCGGGGACCCCCAGCGTGGCGCGTGACATGCGCATGGAGTCTAGGTGCAGCACGGCTCCGCCGAGACACGGCCGTATGGCGCCCTCGGCGCGGCCCAGCTCCACGGCCTCCTCCTCGTCGCCGCCGACGCGGGTCGCGGTGACTCGGAAGAAGGGGCCCAGCGTGCGCAGGCGCACCCGTAGGCCCTGCGCGCGCGACGCCGCCATGATGTCAGCCATGGTAGGGAGGAGCGCCGAGCGCACGGCGGGGCTTGCCCGGGTGGGCGGCGCCGGCGCAGCCATGGGAGGGGAAGGGGAGGAGGACGGGGGAGTGGAGCGGATGGTGGGCACGTCGCGAGCAAGGAACTGATGAGGGTATCTGGGGGGTGGAGCTGCTGGCCATTGGATTGAGTTTTCCAAATGTAGGCCCGGGAATGCACATTTCATCCTTATTCTTTAGGTAACAAATTTGTTCATGTCATTAAAAAAAAGGATTAATTGATAAAATATCTTCACTTACTTGTATTATTAATTAAATACCCTGTGATGTCTCACTGACATGCAGACTCTGAGACCATATGTCAATAAGACAAACGAGACATTTAATCAATTGCACCAAGTAAATGGGTCAAATGATCAATTCCCACTTAAAAAAGAGTGTCATATGCGAAATCTGCTCATTTTCTTTTTGCTATCCTTTCGTTAATGTGTATTTCGTTTTTGCCACTCCATCCCATATTCCGTCAAGTCAATGGGATTAATCATGTTGAAACATGCAAAAATATTAGGGAAAAAGAAAATTCAATTTTTTAGAATGCCTGAAAATACACAAATAGGAACCAATCCTGAACAATAATGTTAAAATTGCACAAAAGTTTTACGTCAGAATAATTTTAGCGATGTTCATAAAAGTTGAGTACGTTTTTCTAGTGTACTTCTTTCACAAAAATAAAAAACAATTGTACATAAGTTATCCTTCAAATAATTTTCTATATATTTATTGTTTTTTCTGATTTTCTTGTATTTGTCTAAATTGTTTTGTATCTATACCCCTTTATAATACACCTAACCAATTTTTTCTATGTCCACCCTAAATAATGCACCTCATTAGAGATGGTCCAATGTTCGTGCACCTAGCAAAACGTCCCCAGAAACTTGCATTCATCAAAATGAACGTCTCAAATCTTTCCTCAGTTTTACTCACCTACATCCGATGGCCATTATTTAGTGTGTCTAATCATCCCTGTGGCCCACAACAGACCTTCCTCACCTACATATTTGGAAGGAGAGCGAATCAAACAAGGAAATAAATAAGGAGGATCCGCATGCAAGGAAACCAGACTTGAATTTTTTACTGGCCAAAATTGTACGTACTACATATTTGGAAGGAGGGTGAATCAAACAAGGAAATAAACAGGGAGGATCCGCATGCAAGGAAACAAGACTTGAATTTTTTATTGTCCTGGCATTGTGATCGTATTTTTTTTTCCGAATATGACCCTTCTCGAGACTTTTTTACGGATCTAGCCCAATAGAGCCTAATTTCAGCGCACGGAGAGCGCTAAATTTTTGTTTTTATTTTTTATCTAAGGAACCAACGATGCGTGAGTCTTTGCTTAATTTTTTCAATTTTTTCTTGCAGAACCGGTAGCGAGCCTTGTTTAATTTTTATCTTTTTCCTTGCGGATCCAAGTGATCGTGAGCGCAGATTTATTTTTCCATATTTTTGAAATCATCCTGTGACCACAAACAGACCTTTCCTCACCTCCAAAGATCAACAAGGAAAAGGAAACAAACGTCTTGGAATCAAGGAAAAGGAAACAAACGTCCCGGAAAAGGAAAGGACCATACATTACGTCTTTGGGAAAAGAAAACCGAGATGGGGGGCGGTACGGGAGAACGCAGGTCTGCAATGGCTCCACGGTCGCCATCGGTGGCTTTGCCGACGCGGCGAGGTTGCTAGTCAGCGATCTCGCGACCGCCGTGCCTCGTCAAATTTATAATTTAATTTTTTTTTGAAAATAATTTTATTAAGTACAAAATAATCGAAAGTTTTTTTGAGATTTTTTTAGAATTTTTTAACCTAATGTGCTATCTTTTCAAAAATCCTTCTATATTTAAAAAAAATGAAGGCAACTCACCTGTAGCTTCTTCTAGCAGCTGCACTGCAGAAGCTTCTTCTCTTCTCTCCCTCCATTAAAGCAAGAAAGAAGCTCCAAAGCTCCATCAATCCCGCACCAAATCTCCTCTTTCCATCTATGGTGTTAATGCCCCAAATTTCGTGTTCTATTGCCAAAATTTCCTCTCAATCTGATTTGATCCCAAATTATGGTTTTCATAAATATGCTTGTTTCGGGGCTATAAAAGTCGGCGAGCTCTCCTCCACCCCATCGCATTGCGTAAATCCCCAAGTGCTCCTCTTGTAAAGATCGTCGGATTTTGGAGGTAACCCAAGCCATCACCGTCATCTTTTCATGAAATTCACCGCAACCGTGACTCCTCCCATCGCAGGCGCGGTCTTGGCGATCTCGCCGCACCAAGGTGCCTACCCATCGCGACCGCGGCCACCCCGGCCTTCCTCCCTTGCGCTGCCAAGCCCAGAGAGTACTGTTGTGCTCTCTGTGGAAGCTACAAAAAATAATCTAAAATCAGAAAATTCTTTTTTCTTTCTCTTTCTTGATTTAAAATCTTTTGGGAGTCCGTTTTCGCCCATTCGACATCCATTTAGTTCCGTTTTTCTTTCTAAATTCATTGAAAATTCTAAATTTTTCTTTTATTATTAAGTGTTGTATTCATAATTATCTTCTCATTTAATTGATAAATGGGTGTACTATCGTCGTAGCGTTAGCACAGGCACTATACTAGTATTTCTTAGCCATTGAACTCGTTGACTTGACGAAAATTGGACATAGTGGCAAAAAAGAGATACACGTTGATGAAAGAATGGCAGAAACAAAATGAGCAGAACCGATGTTACACAAATTTTGAATGACAGGAATAAAAAAAATTCCCTATTCCTTTAACCATCCTTTTTTCTGAGAAAATCATTAGACCTTATTTTGGACGGCACATCTAAGTTCATGTGAATGGGCGGGATCATGGCCAGTCTAAACAAGGTTTTAACAGGTTCTTCCTTTGCTGTTTTATTAAATAAATAGAATGTTTCACAAAAATATTTTTTAAAGGAAAACCTTCTCAACTTATTTGAAAAAGCGGACCCTACTTGCCACGCCACCATTACTGGTGTTGCAAATGAATTTTGGCATGGATAGTTCAAAATTTATTTTAGAAACTGTCTGCTACTCCACCATTGGACTTGGGCTGTTTGTCATGTTGAAATTTTCTATCTTCCCCAAACAAAAATAAAAAATAAAATTTCTATCTTCACTATAGGCAAAATCACATCGAACCCATTTGTGTTCTTTCTTATCCGTAGTTTGAAGTGTGATATTTCTATTTAATACTAGTAAGCGTGCACGACAACTTTATATCACATCAAAAGAATAGTTGAAACTTGAAGTACACTTTTATCGACGTCATATAGAAAAGCACAAATGTTTTTTTCTTCTTCTAAAAACTCATGTCATGATTCCGATTGGTGAGAAAAAAAAGACACCTCATGTTAACTTTTATAATGCAGGGCACCATAATTTTAAATGCGTAAATTTAAGTTATATTCGGGTATAGTTTTTGAAAATTACAGTTTTAGTTTATATACCTGCCTATAGCAATTCAAATGAAATATTTGAAAAAATAAACATGAATTCAAAAATTTTGAATGAATTGAAAGATTTATATATATATATATATATATGGTAACATATCCAGTGAAAACTACCTTTACCGTAAAAACTCTATGAAACTCACGTGTATATGTTTTAAAAAATTCTAAAAAAATTACCATACGTAGGGGAGATGAGCTTCTACAATGCTGCAAAATTTAAAGACCAAACTCAATTGTATTTGAAAGATATGAAAAAGACAAATTTAGTCTGCATAGTAATTTTTCATGAATTTTTTAAATAATACATTTTTTATTCAAATTGCAATAATATACCTCGAATCCGAAAAATTTCAAAAACACACCCCTGTCGCCCGTTGGTTGGGCAACAGGTGTATATCGCCCTATGGTTCGGTGAGTTGCTCTGTTGTCGCCCACTGATTGGGCGAGCTCTGCTAGCTCAACCAATGGTCACATGTGTCGCCAATCGGGAGGGCGACAGCGAGGCAATCGACTAACGGTTGGGCGAAAGGGGGTAGCGCGGTTCCCTGTCGCCCAACCAAAGGGCGACTTGTCTCCATTTAAGGCCTCGCGCAGACAACGCTCGCCGGTTGCATTTTTAGCCGAGAGAAGAGAAGAAAGGGAAGGAGAAGAGAAGAGAAGAGGGAGGAAGAAGAGAGAAAAGGGAAGTGGAGAAGAGACGGAGAAAAAGGAAGCGAAGAAGAGCAGCGTCTGGTTGCAGTGGCAGTTGTGAAGGTAAATTTTTTTGCGATTTATTTTATTTAGTGTTTAGGGTTAGATCTAGTTAAATGTAGTGTTTAGGGTTAGATCTAATTAAATGTAGTGTTTATTTTATTTTAAATATCTGTGTAGTGTTTAGGGTTTATTTTGTTTAGTGTTTAGTATTTTGTTTAGGGTGAAGGGTTGTATTCATGTGGCGGCTGTAGCAGCGCTCGATTTGTTTAGTGTTTAGCAACAAATCATGGTATTATTTAGCAACCAAATTTAGTAAAATCTAGTTGTATTTTTAGTAATTTAGTCGGTTCGTGAAAGTGCATGTACATAGTTGTTTTTATGAATAATAATATGTTATTACACTTTTTAGAGATAGATGTAGATAGATATGTTTTTTTACATGTAGAAGTGCACATATATTATATTTTTAGGGTTGTAAATGTTTTTTAGAAATAGAAGTAGAGAGGTGAGTATTTTTAGTAATGTAGATATTTTCGTATAGTTTTCAGAATGTAGTCATGTTCCATGACAATATATATGCTAATTGAACAACTTAAAAGTTTTAGGGCATAATAGTTTTTTTGCATCAATAATAGGCACACTTGGTTCCCAAGTACTGATATTTGTTGGAATGTAGATGTTTTTAGAAATAGAAGTAGAGAGATGAATATTTTTAGGAATGTAGATAGATATATATTTCTGCAAGTGTAGATATACGTACGTATAGATTTTTTTTAGCAAATAGATATAGTACTTTTTATGAAGAGTAATTAATTTGTGTGTTAATGAATCAGTTCACAGATATGTCAGAACGAGTTCCATTTAGAATCTTTTATGGAGAAGGGGTTGTCATGTATGGTTTATAGGGTGCGGATCTGAGTAACTTTCAGTATGTGGACAGAAGTTTAAGTAGGGTCGAAGAGCGTACATTTGCTTCTGTGTTGAATTGGTTGTATTATACGTTTTGGATGGAACCAGAGAAGTGCCAGCTGAAGTTATGTTGCCTTTGTACTATACAAGATGATCCTGTTTATTGGGAGTTATTTGAGGTGAAAGGAACTGCATCTTGGAGGTCATATGTGAGGGGGCGGAGCAACGTGGATGGTATCGGGTACTTTTAGTGCAAGCATATGTAAGGGTTGTTACCCCGCAGCAGCAGCTGGACGCCGGTGAGTGTAGTGAGCCTCAAAATGAATTCACTTATGGTGACACTGAAATTGGGGAATCTAGCCTGGAGCAGCATGTTCAGGGATGCAATAAGGACATCGTTTACCAGAGTAGTGAGCAAGTTGAGATTGGGGAGGATGATGGAAACATTGGGCAAGATGCAAAGAGGCAAGTAGATGAAGGTGAGGAAATTGAGAAAGTAATAGCACGGACGGAAGAGGAAGACCTTGAATATACCAGAACAGAAGTGGAAGACGACGATGAGTCAGATGAGGAAGATGAAGGTGCTGAGCCACTTGTGCTAGCAGATTGGAGCACGCATCAATTTCATAACCTAGTTGTAAATGAAGGCAATGATACACCTTGGCAGTATAGCGACAATGAGATAAAGCCTAACAGTATCTACCCAACAAAAGAGGCAGTGCAGGATACTGTTAAAGATTGGTCCTTATTAGTAAGAAGAACTTTTAGGGTTAAGAAGTCCACCCCAACCTGCTACGACGTGGTATGCGAGATGCAAGGGTGCCCCTGGAGAGTGCACGCGTACAAGCCCAAATAGGGCACCCACTAGCTATGTTCGAAGGTTGAACAGCATAGTTGTATGATCAAGGAAACCCTGGTGGCTCACAGGAACCTATCGTCCGGGTACATCGCGACTATCATGTACCCGGAGATAGTTGAGAACCTCAATTTTGAGCCCTGTGCTATTATTCGAGCAATCGAGAATAGATATCAGTACACAATTAGCTACGGGAAGGCATGGAGGGCGAAGCTGAAGGCCTTGGAAATGATATTTGAGAAATTTGAAGACTCCTACCATAATCTGCCCGCACTGCTCAGTTGCATTCAGGGAAGAAATCCTGGTACTTATTATGATTATCAGGACTGTCCGTCAAGGAAGTGGCCGAACAAGAGGTATCTAAAGAGAGTTTTCTTCGCATTCGGAGCTTGCATTAGGGTGTTCTATCACTGCCGTCCATTGTTGTGTGTGGACGGCACATTCCTGACCGGAAAATACAAAGGACAAATAATGACAGCCGTGGGCATCGACGGAAACAACCAGATTCTGCCTATTGCCTTTGCCTTTGTGGAAAGCGAGAACTATGAGAGTTGGCTGTGGTTCCTACGAAACTTGAAGATCGGGGTGGTGAAAACCGTCAAGATGTGTGCATACTGCATGACAGGCATGCTGATCTGCTTAGTGCCATCAAACAGTTGCAAACAGGGGAAGAGGAGCCATTTCCATGGACTGATTTGCAGAGCCGATAGTGGTGAGGCATTTGGGTGCAAACTTCTATAAGCAATTTAAGTACAAGGAATTGATGAACATGTTCAAGAGGTTATGTAAGCAGAACCATGATAGCAAGTTTTGTACTCTTTGGAAGAATCTTGATGAGCTAACAAAAAAACACATAGAGACTACTAGCAGTGCAACACAGGAGTAGGTGGAGCCTCTATTCCCTCTAGCAACAGAAGATGAGGCGATGAATCGTCGTCAAAGGCAAAGGCCGATCAAATGTTTCTCGGACTGGATAAAGCACTAGCCTAAAGAGAAGTGGTCATTGTTACATGACACACATGGTGCTAGATACGGTGTCATGACGACCAACTTGACGGAGGTGTACAACTGGGTAATGAGAGGGATGAGGTGTCTCCCGTTGGTAGGAATTATTGAGGGAGTGCTGCGGGGTACAACCAAGTACTTTGTGGATAGGCATCAAGCTGCTGAAGTAGTAATGTGAGATGAGAATGCATTGTACTCAAGCATGATAAGTAAATACATGGATGAGAAGAGTAAGAAGGTGGGCAAGCATAGAGCTATGAAAGTAGGTTCACGAACACTGCGCTTCGATGTGATATGCAGGGATAAAGAACGGCGTGGAACAAACCAGAAGATTACCACCCAAGAGTGCATCTTACAAGCTGAATGCAAATGCTCGTGTAACAAACCTCACCTTTTGCATAGGCCATGTTCTCATGTGATAGCTGCATGTGCGTTATTTGGAATGCGACCCGGTACATATCTATCTGAATATTTCACAAAGGAAAAGGTGATGGCAACTTGGAGCGAGGAGCTTTATGGTTATGGTGTTGTCGGTTCTTTCACCACAACTCCTAGTGTCGATGAAAGGTTCTGGGTCCCTGATTTTAATGCAAGAACATGCAAAGGTGGGTGTCGCAAAACAAGATGTATTAGAAATGACATAGATGAGGCCGAAGCTGGTAAGCGTGTGAAGAAATATTCATTGTGCAAGCGAACAGGACATACGTTCAACACCTGCCAGCCACAAAAATGAACAGGATGAAGGAGGAGATGGCAACCTGACGGCGGGGGAGGGATCATCGTCTACAAGGCGTGGTGGACGATGTCATCGTACTACCGGAGAAGCTATTTGAACTGTCATATGCTATATGTCAAATTCATATTTTGTTGATGTAATGTGTGCTGTAAATTGTTTGAATATATTTTGCTGATGTAATATGCGTTGTAATTTATTTGAATATATTTTGTTGATGCTTGTGTATTTATTTGTACGCATTTGGTTGTATGTATTGTTCTGATGCTTGTGTATTTATTTGTACGCATTTGGTTGTATGTATTATTCTGATGCTTGTGTATTTATTTGTACGCATTGGTTCTATGTATTGTTCTGATGCTTGTGTACTTATCTGTATGCATTTTTTTCTACGTATTGTTATGATGCTTGTTTAGTTCTCTATATATAACTTTCATTTTGTAATTTGCAGTTATGGCTCACCAGGATGGAGATGACGACTGGCCATTTAAGTTGCTAGATTCGATCGTTGATCGTCGTCACCGTGTCCACTTCACCACCGCTTTTCCAGAGGATGTTTCTCTAGAAGATCTTACAGGGTACTGATGTTGCCCGATCGGTATGCAGAGCATATTAAGGTTAGTTATTTTGTATTTTTCACCTTACTAATCTTTTTACCATTATACATAAGTTTACTACTTCGTATGCTCGTCTTGTGTGTTAGTTATTCCCAGAGGATGAAGAGTTGCTGAACAAAGATATCCCATAATTCTTAGCGATGTATATGCTCTTCGGCGGGGGTGTGATGCCTAGTTTGCGCAGAAGATATAGAAGCAGATCTAACAGGAAGGGTAGAGATCGACACAGTACTGCTACAGCAGCAAGTTCAAGAGGACGTTCAACCACCACTGGAGGGGGGCTTGCTCCTAACCATGCAAATGATGATGATGCTGATGATGACGATTTCGTATCACCTCCACCTCGACGTTCAAGCAATATCGGAACAGGCCGTTCAACCACTACTACAGAAGGCCGTTCAAGAAACAATGCAAGAGGACGTTCAACCACTACTAGAGGCGGGCTAGCTCCGAACCATACAAATTACGATGATGATGACGATTTCATGCCACCTAGGCCAGGAAACTTGCGTCCTCGGAGTCTTCCAAATTCTGACGATGATATTACATCAAGCCCTATCAGCGATCCAAGCGTAATACCCCGTCAGCCACCAATATATAACTATCCTGTTTTTGACCATTTGTATTGACAACCATGGCCATAGAATGTATGGTTTTGTGACTTATGTTGTATCCCAGTTTTATGAATTCTCTAAGGTATGTATGTACCTATGTTGTATCCCAATTTTGTGAATTCTTTAACTTATGTACCTATATTGTATCGTACTTTGTGACTTAGCTCTGCACTTTCGAATATCAATATCGGGTTTTATTCAATAGTACTGTGATTCGTCGTCAAATTTGTCTCACACCGAAGGAGAATGACGAACAACAAAATTTGATTTTTTCCCCGGAAAACAATTTGTCGTCAAATTTTTTTCCATACCTTAATATCCTAAAATACCCTCAAAAGTATACAGTTTTCCAATTTTTTGATATCGAGGTATATTTTGGTAATTCGAATAAAATAATGTATTATTTCAAAAAAAATTCACCAACATTTACTTTACCCATATGGATAACAAGACTCCTTTGCATATAATACCCAATAATGAATAAAATGCGCAAGCAAATGCAGACACTTCAACAAATATCAAAGGTGAAATGAAACTTAGTATTTTTATAAGTGAATTTCATAGAGTACTGAATGATGAAGAAATGTAAATAAATTTGTTATTTTCTTTAGCTTCAATGAGCCTCAAATTAACATGTTCTGCAATGGAATAAAAAAAATGTCTACACCATTACAAATTTGCACCCAATTTTTTTTTCCAATTTTCCAAATTTTCTGGGCGACTTCTCTGCCTGTCACCCTAGGGTTGGGCGACTACACCATGTCGCCCTAGGGTTGGGCGACTAGACCCTGTCGCCCTAGCCACATCATTGCTAACTCACGTCTCCCTCTCCTGTCGCCCAACCAAAGGGCGACAGAGGTGTATTTTTGAAATTTTTCGGATTCGAGGTATATTATTGCAATTTGAATAAAAAAAATATATTATTTAAAAAATTTGATTTTTCACTGTTTAGCATTATTCATTTCGCTGTTTGTCTTTTTCATATTTTCAAATGTGATTGAGTTTAGTCTTCAAATTTTTCAGGATTATAGAAACTCACCTCCCCTACGTATGGTAATTTTTTGAGAATTTTTCAAAACTTGCACACGTGGGTTTTACAGAGTTTTCACGGTAAAGATGATTTTCACTGGATATATATATATATATATATATATATATATATATATAAAAAATACTATTTACTCCCGGGTGTACTTACTTACACTTCATCCACCACACAATTTGTTTAAGATGTGTGCAGCTTTGAGTGGGTTGTAGATGAAAAACTTCCGGATTCTTATCGGCCAAACCCATTAACACACCAAAAAAAAAAAACCACGTATTTTCCTGGCCGGTACACCATAGAACCGTGGTGGATTGGGAGGTCGAGGATCATCGTCTCGTTGGGCTGGAACCTAGAGTTGCTCCCGCTAGATAAGTATTCCTTGATACTCCATTTGATTTAGGCATCAAATTATGCAAATTTGTAGTCATGTACTAATAATTCATCGATGTCCTTCCATGTAGTATTACTTCCTCACCACCGCTTAATTCGTTGGACGTTGCTGGTCTAGTCATCAGTTCTCCGGTGGTTCTGATATGCAACCCTGCGCCATTCCTATGGCAACCACGTCATGTCTGTGACGGCCGGCGACCTGGCGTAGAAGCACGCGTGCGTTCGGCTGAGAAAATTATTTAATTGAACCAATCGGTTAGTTAGCCAAGAAATGGATATCCAGAGGATCCACAAACTCGATCAGATTAGGAGTTTCTCGAGAATGTTGAACAGAAGATACAATGGGAGTAACTAGGTCCGAGAGTAGAAAAGAGCCTTCCTATATACATATACATATACATATACATATATGTATGTAGAAGCGCTAGGCTATTCCTCGCGCGGGTCGAAATACGCTGGAAACATGCGAAGAAGCGCGGGTCTATAAATCGTCGCTGGCCGAAATGTACAACTAACCGGTCGGCAACGTACGGCCCAAAAAAGCAAGAAAGACCCAAAACTACTATGTACGCGTAGCTATAGAATTCGGTAGTAATCTGTATCATATGTCATAGTAAAAAAGTTGATGTGTATATTAACAAGAATACGTACTGACTAGATAAATCAGAACATGTCGAGAACACTTTTTTACTTTGTATTTGAATCTTTTTTTAATATGTTTCAACCATATCTTTTTATTGGTAGCTCCGATTGATGAACTAATTTCACCGGTAGATCAGTGACAACGAGAGGAACAATATGATATAAGTCTCACTACTAAACGGCACTGAAATCAAATTTTACTACTAAATAAAAACATCCATTTACTGCTGTATGAACGTCAATTTACTACTGAACGCATTACTAGTTGAAATAGAACGTGCTCAACTGACTAGATAATGCATTTACTGGTTTGTACACGAATATGTTTTTTCTTTCGTTTAGACATAACTTGTATTCGCAGCTCCGATTGACGAATGAATTTCACCAGTAGATTACTGACGACGAGAGGGACAATATGATATAAGTCTCACTAATAAACGTCGTATAAATCAAATTTTACTACTAAAAAATATCAAATTACTACTGTACGAACATCAATTTACTACCGAAACACATTACTAGTTGAAGAAGAGGTGTCGAACTGACTAGATAACGCATTTACTAGTTTGTGCACGAATACATTTGATGGGAACGGTGGCCCGATCTTCCGACAGGTAGTAGTAAGTCGATTGGTGGAGAACTCGACGTTGACGATCCGGCTTCCAATCAGAACGGATTCGAACCCTGCAATCGCTACAACACGGCTCCTTTGGTTATCAACCACGCACAAACACGGTTGACCTCTCTAAGAAGGCTTATCCTGCATGCGAATCGAGAACACAAGCAAGAACAGGTGGATGCAACCTGAATATTGCTAATTACCAATGAAGAACTCGAAGTTGGGGTTCCACAAACCGAACAAACGGTGAAACTGTCTAAAACAGAATAATCTAAGTAAAACCCATCTATTCTAGAGACGGCTACTTCATATATAAGAGGATGAAGGCAAGGGAGGCGGCCAAGGGGGTGGCCGTGCAACCCTAGGTCATACAAGGCCTTTGGGCCCAAGTGGAGATATCACAGCACCCGGCAGATTCTGTTCTTCATATTGTTTTGATGATTCCTGACGATCTAGAAGGAGTTTGGATGTGAAACCACTTCCGTTAGAAATCTCTCGTCGTGGGCTTCTCCGTAGAGTCTAAGGACGCCTCAAACGGACTTCGTATGACCCAGATATGGTTATTTTTAGTTGGACTGCTCCTGGGGCCCGAACTGGACGCGTGAACGAATTGGGCTTGATCTTGGGGTAGGCTTGGAGCATCAGAAGTTGTTGGGCCCTTGTCTTGCCTTGAGATAGAAGCATGGCTTGCTGGGCCGGCATGGTCTCATCAACGTTTTTTCTTTCTTTTAGCCATAACTTTGTATTCGCAGCTCTGATTAACGAACGAATTTCATTAGTAGATTACTGACGACGAGAGAAAGAATATGATATAAGTCTCACTAATAAACGTCGCATAAATCAAATTTTACTACTAAAAAAATAATCAATTTACTGTAAACATCAGTTTACTACTGAAACACATTACTAGCGTATGACAATAAAATCTATAGGCAACAATTCATTTCGCTATTAAGTATATATAAATTTAGTCATTCGTGTATTCTTTCACCCAGTATATAACTACATGCTACCCAGCCTACTGATCAGCAATCGCTTCGACGTGAAGTCCTCGACACACATCAAGCTACTACCGTTTCTGTTCTGCATGCATGCTCAGGAACAAAGTCCAGCCGCAAGTTGTAAATTTTTATATGGATGAAAATAAATTTTATTGTAATAGATAATAAAATCAAATGACAACCATTCGTAAAATGTTATGCGTCTTTTCAATAGTAAAACCTTGCACATATCAGTAATTTGGTTTTTATCTAGTAGTAAACCACTTTTATCATATAAAGTCCGTAAAACATATATGTACAAATTTTAAAAAATCTTAAAAAATTATCATACGTAGTGGAGATGAGATTCTATAACCGTGTAAAATTTGAAAACAAAAATCAATCTCATTTGAAAGTTATGGCTAAATCAAATAAATAAAAAATTCCTATACAAACTAGAAATGCACAGAAGCCTAACCGACTAGAAATTATGACCCTAGTTTGTACATGGATCTTGTTACATTTCTTTAGATATATCTTTTTAGTGACAGCACAGATTTATGATCAATTTTCACCATTGGCTTAGTGACAACGAAATCCACATAGTGATTTAATTCTCGTCACTAAACTCTATATGAATTGATAGTAAAATCTATTACTATGGATAGTACAATCTATTGATACAGATAGTAAAATCTGTTACACAGTCTAACATCTGAGGAAAAAGCGGCAAATAGCATCAAATGCTGACTCGATTACTATTTCATACTTGTAACAATACTATCTCAACATATCTATTTACTATATGTAGATGTTCTTTAGTGTTCTTTATTGTATGTAGAGAAAACGTTAATTGCACGATTAATCATGTGTTGCGTGCATGCATGCATGACCAATGATAACCATAGAGTCAAGCAACGATTCACATTAAGGTTAATGATTTATGCCTGCATGAACGGGTTCGGGTTCAGACTAATTAATGCCATGCGTGGGCTCAATCGGACTGCAATATTGGCTAGCGCTTAGAATAAGCTATTCTATACGCAGATGTAGAATAGCATTTCTATATATGTATATATATATGTATGTATATATACATCTATATATGTATGTATATGTACGTGTATATATATATATGTATGTATATGTGTGTATATATATGTGTGTATATATATGTGTATATATATATATGTGTGTGTGTATATATATGTGTGAAGCTTTTTCCGTACTCTCGGGAGAACATACTCTCACCTCCAATGTACCACTTAAACAAAAGTGTTATACTTCTTTATTACTTTCAGTATACTTCCATAATAATTCTAAGATACTCCAATGCAACACGGTTAAAATACTATATACCCTTTTACATATGTGGAAGGAATATATAAACAAATTATGGTATAAATGGTGGACTTTGATGAAATTTTTTATGGAACTCACTTGGGAGTATCTTATAATCAGTATTAGAGTATACTTAAAAGTATAAAGAGGTATAAAAATATCATGTAATTGGTATACTGTAGGCGGGAGTACGTACTCCCAAGAGTATGGAACCATTTATATATATATATATATATATATATATATATATATATATATATATATATATATATATATATATATATATATATATATGTATCTTCTATATACTAATTGGAGGTCCTCCTAGAAGCCCCTACATTAATCAGAAAATGCTAGAAATTCCTACATTAATTTAAAAAAATAAAAATTGCTAGAAAATTCCACATTATTCTAAAAAAAGAGAAACTTTTGGTTGTCCAATCTCCTTAATCATTTTCATCCACGGCTTAGATCTATTTATCTATTCATAAGAGATATATGGTAAATCAGAGGAGTACTGTATGGATCATAAGAGATATATGGTAAATTAGAGGAGTACTGTATGGAAGGGACAGCTTATATCTATTTATAGAAATTAATTGCTAATAAAAAAAGAAAAGATTTTAAGATACATGCATGTAGTATCGTGGACTAATACCTCAATGAGTTTGAATCAAAAGGCTCTCGTTCACGTATCTTGATGAGTTCAAATCGGAAGAGATTGGCTTATCAGATTGAGAAACGAAAAGAAATAAGGACTTTGCTTGATTCGTCATATCACAGACTCAATGGACATTGCATGCGAGAGAGAATGAGTCTCAATGGCATGATTCGTCATATCACAGACCCAACGGATTTTGCTCCCAAATACAAGCGTATTCATTACTAATACATTGTAGGCATTATAGGATAGATTATTCATCTTTCCGATTGATTGCCATTCCACGATTAGAAGTTGGCTTGCAATTTCATTAATAATATTCTTCCGCGTTGTAGTACCACTTAAAGTATTGTGAGATGAAATCTAAAGCTAACTACAGTTGTGCCGTCCGATCGATGAACTATCCATTTATCTATCTATCTATCTATCTATCTATCTATCTATCTATCTATCTATCTATCTATCTACTAGTCATGTGCCCGTGCGTTGCAACGAAAACTCAATTTGCGACAAAAAAATTTATTTGCAAAGAACACTAACTTTAGTTATGTTTCAATAAAAGTTTGTTCCTCCGAATAGATTTGACTATCGGGTTAAATCCTCTTCCATCTCAACCGTTCATGTTAGATCCAACGAATCAAGTACTCTGAAGGAGAACGGACGATTGCCACCAACTCTTAATTAGAATTAGTAGAGAGATATCAATCCTTACCATTGAAGGAGGAGAAAGTTATTGTCTTCCTATTGCAGAAAATCTTCTTGCTTCTTGCACGCAGCCTTTCTCTTCTCTTCCTGCATGTGTCTCCACTACAGACCGACTTGTCCTTCTTGAGATGAGAGTGGGTGCCCTCTAATAGGAAGTAGATGAAAGCAGAAGGCAGCGTACGCAGGTGGATGGAAGCCATGTCTCCCCGACATCTTCGTGATTGGCACGTGATTTGGTTGCGTGATTCTTTCCTTTTAATCTATGCATTTCCAGATATGATGAGATAGAATTCCCGTATTATGGGATATGGTGAGTATATCCTTCTATCCATGCAAGACATGATGAGAAAATCTT
Source organism: Otatea glauca (assembly GCA_036346275.1). Classification (NCBI taxonomy): domain Eukaryota; kingdom Viridiplantae; phylum Streptophyta; class Magnoliopsida; order Poales; family Poaceae; genus Otatea; species Otatea glauca. The sequence goes on from JAYEVK010000340.1 coordinate 111,760, forward strand.
TTCATTTATAAGATATGAATAACATCCTTCCACAGAAATAACATGTGAATAGAGATATGCTAAAATAATATTTCTATTAAAGAAAGATATGATAAAATCTTTCCATCTAAGATATGATTAAATCCTCTTCTATCTCAGTCATTCATGTTAGATCCAACGAATCAGATACTCTAGAGGAGAACGGACCACTGCCACCAACTCCTAATTAGAAGTAGTAGAGATATACTAATTGGAGGCTTTCTTAGAAGCCTTTACATTGATCCTAGGAGTAAGAAACTAGAAATTCTCACATTAATAAGAAAAAAAAACAATTCGCATTAATCTTAGAAATGCTAAGAGATAAAAAACTAGAAGTTCCCACAATAATTGAAGAAAAAGTGAAATAGCTAGAAATTCTCATAATAATAGGACAAAAAGAAAAAAACTTGAGCATTCAAGGTTTTAGGTCATTGTAATCTACGGCATAGATTTAATATAGACATAGTAATCTATGTCTTTTAAAATCCTACCAAACAGAGAAAATAATTTTAATAGACTACTAACATAGTTATACTTTGTAAGAAACAATAATATAATGCAATTAACCAGGCCGGATACGCGTACATGCATGCAAAGGATTCATAGCCTACTGGGTTAGGAGCTTGCATACAAAATAATTCATCATGGGCTTGGAGCGAATTTTTTACTGTTCTAGCCGCATTAGTTTTATTTTTTTAAGTAGCCGTTTCTCCACCGAAATAGCAGAAATAGCCTCTAAATAGTGTATTCTCATGTACTGGAGCGCTGGAATTTTTTATTTATTTCCAGGATCCCGTCCACAGGATATTTTTTTCACTTTTCCCACGAATGGGAAGCACTGAATATTCAATTGTATCCGGCCGACAGCGAAACATTTTTTTTACTGCGGACGGAGTGCACTCGAAAACAAAAATTCCAGCGGTGCAATACCACTGGATTCAGTGGAATCCAACGCTTTCGCACCGTTGGATTCCCTGGCCACGCGGCGCGAGCAGAAGAAACGGCCTGGCGGGCCTGCCCGCGACGGGCGACGCACGGAGAGAAAAAGCAGTGGGGCCGGCCAGTGCATGGAGGAAAAAGCCAGGGGGAGGGCGCATGTTAGGGAAAAATTTGCCAGCTTCGCGCATTGCTGGAGGAAAAGGCTGCAGAATTGGAATTTGAAGGGGGTGGTCGGATCCTTATGCGATCGACGTGTGGTGAAAATATTAATCGTTTTGTCTTGTCCGTGCGTCGAAAGCAATGACAAACACTGCTTTTTCGGTGCATTCCCGCAGGGAAGTGCTATAAATCGCAGCTTTGTTGCGATGACTTGCGTTGAACATTCAACATGAGGAAGAAAGCAGAGCAAGGGCGAGGGAGTTCGAGCAGTGGTAACCGAGAGGCAGAAAAGAGGAGAGGAGGGAAAAACAGAGAGGAAAACGAGGTGGAAAAGGAAATTTGGAAGTGTATTTCCGGAGGAATTTTTATGATATTCATATTTTGTAGAAGTTTGGTTGGGTTTATATTTTCGGTTATTTGACGAGGGATCTGTATTTTGCAGGTATTGTCTGGAATGGTTGGTTCGTACATCTGTCGGGATATTTAATCTTCAGGAAGGTTAGTTCGGAATTTTCATGAAGATTAGTATTTTGTTATTATAGTAGTAGTATAATTAGTACAACATTAGTGTCATTTGCAGTGTATGAAATAATATTATTAGTATAATAAGATGGACGGGTTTAGTCGAAGGAATCGGTAGTATAATAGCGTATTGATAATATAATAGTTCAACACATTGGCCCGTAAAATAACGCTATAGCCATATTGCTATCGTACTATTGCGATGTGTGTATAACTTGGACAATGTGAGTATAATATTATGACAACATTTGTGGGATTAGTACAATATTAGAATAACTAGTAGTACACAAAATGACGGCATTAGTAGTTCGAGTAGCAGAAGAAATGATAAATTCAGTGTAACGAGCCGTATATTAAATTACACCAGTAGTTGAGTAGTACTGATATAGCCCAGTTTGTTTTATTGTTTCCGCAATTAGCCGTTGATCCGACAAAATAACATAAATGGCTGCTGAATAGTACTAATAATTGGTTTTTATTACATCAGTGCTATGCAAAATTATAGTGTTAGGCGTAAAATTTGTTGGACAATTAATAAAATTGCGGTATGAATATTTTAATATTTAGTGTAGCATTTGTATGATATTAATGAAATATTAGTTCATTGTAACGAAATTTCTGTAGCATTCGAACAAATAGCACAATGATACCACTGTTAATAGTAAAAACTTACTACCATTAATGGAATAAATAACGGTGCATGATTACCTTAACAGTACCAAATGGAAATGATGTTTACGTATTTGCTATATTATTACTGATTACGGATATGACGAACCGTACGTTGGTACTAAATGCACGTGCTTGTGTCTTTCGCTATGGTAGGTACTAAATGTCAGAAATTCAAGATTTGTCCATGTTTTATGGTAACGGCGTTGTTCGAGAGGGTCCATGTGGGGTGGACCTTTCGAACTGCGAAAGGAAGGTGATCCGAGCTCCGGGTCTAACGGAGATGAGTTTGGCCGACCTTCCGTACGTGCGTGAGAAGCGCATTCGATCGGGAGAGTGCCCGAAAGAAGCTCGTCATCGAGGCGGTGCATGCCAGAGTCGTGGAGGGTTCCACCAACTACGTGTGGGACCTATGCAAGATCGTGGAAAACAAAATGTGGGGAATACATGCAAATTGTGATGAACCCTGAAGCACTGATACACCGTCGGCCAATGGCGTATGTGCGCCTTTTGGACGGAGGCCAAACCTCTAGTCCCCTCGGTGGCGGTGGCGTCATCGTCTAAGCATCCATCGGTGAGGTCGTTGGTGCGAATGACTTTCAGGCGAATGAAGACATCGGGCGGTGGTGGTCCGCTCGTATTGACTGCCACGAGCACCTGGAAGGCATGACGGACGAAGCAATATCCGATGAAAATGAGGAAGTCAACACGGATAGCAGTGGAGATGACGACGCAGCTCCAATCGATGGCATTGTGTCCACCGATATGGAGTATATCTCTTCTTGGTTGGACGATCTGGCGATGACGTCTCTCGTACTGCCAGACGAAGCCGGCACTGAGTGGGCCTTCGATCAGAACACTCTGTTGGTAGGGCAACGCTTCCCTACGAAGAGTGCCGCCCAGCAAGCAATTGCTAGATATGCGGTAAACATCAGCCGCACATACCGGGTGTACAAGTTGAACCAAGAGACCTACATTGTGAAGTGTGTTGATGCTGAGTGTCCTAGCAAGATTTGTGCCCGAAAGTTCAAGGGCGTGGGTTCGGTCTTCAGGGTAACCGTCTCAAGGAGGCATCTCTGCCCTTGATTTGCAACTGAGATCAAAATGGCATACAAGCACTGGGCTTCTGGCCCAGTGTTGGCTCCTCATCACCTCCATGTGGAGGGATATAGCCCAACAACCCCTAACTGAACAAATCTTCAAACTTGTAGGAGATCACAGTCACCAACCCCTGAGTCCCCCATCCTCCAAATAAATGTGAACAATTCAGATAAAAGAAAGAAAATAAAATAGAGAAAGGTATGGTATGCGATGGTGGCTATGCATGCACGGTGGCTATGCCATTGATCAGCTTTCGTTACGGTCCAACGAAGTGGCTGTCGGTGTCATAGTGCCAACTAGATCTGGTGCATTGGGGCTCGACACAGCGGCAGGCGGCCGGTCATACATATGGAGCCAAGCAGATGTAGGGCTTCATATTTGGATTTGCCACGACCCATGTATAAACTATAGAGCTATATATGGAGGCTGAGGCACATTAGAGTGAAAGCCTATGTAAGCAATAAGATGATATCCAAGTAGGACAGTGCACGTGGAAATTAATGGAGGTGGCACTTGGATATGGAGTCGTGATGCAATTGCTTACTTGTGAGGGGATTATTCTTGTCTTGTCTCAAAGGAGTTTATTTTTATCCATAGGTTGAAGCAAACACTACTACAGAAAATCTTATATTAGACGTCTTATTATACACGGTTTTGAAAAACTGTCTATGATGAGGAACATCACTGATGGCTCTATAGTAAAACTGCCAGTTACATCATCACAGACGGTACTCTTCGTAAACTATCAGTGATATACATGAATATCATAGACGATTTAGTATAAAACCGTCAGTAATGACTCCTGTAACTATAACAAATGGTTTTAAAACTAAAACTATCTATAATATACAGATCACAGATGGTTCTAACCACAAACCATTTGAGATACGAACCGAGACTATATAAACATACCAAGGTTCCTCACGCAGACCTTAGCATCCAGTGCATTTTGTCTCCTCCAAACCCTAGCCCCTGGCATCCTCCTTCACTGCGACCTCCTCCTCGGTGACCTCCCTCTCGACGGCCTCCTCCTTGGCGACATCCTCTCCGGCATCCTCCCACTGCTTCCCTCGAATGGTGCTCCGCTTGATTTGGTGATCCCCTATGACCTCATCTTTTGATTTGTATGGATGATTGGTAAAATAGTAAACAAAGTACACAAAAGATGGATCTTTACCTAGGTTATGTTCAATGTATGCTTGCATATGCATGATCCTCACGATGGCCACTACTTTGAACATGAAGAGGTGGTTTGATGTATTATATACTACAATGTTAGCTTGATGAGGGATTAGAAAGCTGCTATACAATGCCAAAATATTCTAACTCCATTCCAGTTTGTAATTTCTTGTCCAATTGTTAACACCAACTCCACCATTTAGATCAAGAAGCAAATACATTCCACATTGAACAGAACAACTGTGAAGTCTTACTTCATCTTCACTATTAACCAGTAGGATAGCTTCTGTGTTATGCTATTGTCTAGGAACTCCTTGCATAGGTATCACATGCCTTCACTTTAGCTAAGCTTTTCTTAATTTGTATCTTTTTTCAGATGAAATAACACATAGGAAAGATGTTTAAAAAATCACTGAAGATTTTAATGCATGTCACAAGCACTTTAGTAAATCAAAACCCTTAAAATATTTAACTTTCTTTCACTTCCATATTTTCTACTCCGCACTACCACAATCCTACTCAATTGGATAAGCTGTGGATGTTGAAACAGAAGTATTCTAAATTAATTGCATAAAAGATTCGCGAAAAATTATTTTCATAAAAAACCTATAGTCTTTCTGATAATGTTGTTCTGGAAACACATACTTTCAGAGAATCTTGGGGTGATGTATGTTGGAACAGAACGCTAAAAAACTTTGAGACAATTTTCTCTTTATTACTTTTCGCTCTGTTCAATTACAAAACTTAGGTCTACCCCTATATTTATACCCAAAACTACAAACCTCATAAGCGGAATAGGATTCCACCTCCTTGTCCTAATTCAACTCCTCATCCTAAACTTTCTTAATACAAACTTTCCAAACTAAAACTTTTCTATTACAAGATTACTTCTAACATTTTCCCCCTTAATCTTGTAATATTTAATTTCTAACATGACTCTACTTGATTTTCTAAATTTTCTTCACCTTCTCTTCTCTTTCCGTCGATTTCTTGCACCGCTGCTGAACTGTTCTTTTTTCTCTGTTATTCTTTTCTGTGCATGCATGCTGGAGCCAGGGGCGTAGCCAGCAGGGGGGCTCCGTTAGGCTGGAGCCCCCCTCCAGCCGCTAGGTTTTAAGTATATTTTTATAATTGGTGTTTAATCTTTGAGCTCTTTATGGTACACTAAATTTAATATAGACCGTTAATTCTTTTTCATCTATAAATCAGATTATCTACTATTTATCTATACTTCCTCCTTTAGTAGAGTATAGAATCCCCTCAACAAATCAATGGTTAGATTTAATTTCTACTATCCATTATATACTACCAGTATAATGCATTGTAAATCTTCTCTAATTTTTGGCATAGCGACAGTGAATGCACAAGCGCTCGGGCCTGACTTAAGGAAGAAGCTTTGCTAGGTGGATGAGCTGTTTCATGTACCATGTGGCTTCGTGGACCGCTGCTTATTGGAGGCTTAACATCTCTCCTTTGCGAGGACATGACAGCCCATCGAGTCAAGGGTGCTTGACGTGCATTGTTGAGAGTGGATGACGGGAAGCCAACAAGGGCATAGGCATGAGGTGACGGGTAACCCACTGCGACTATGGCGAGCTAGCAGGGAAGACAGCGCGGCGTGAGTCAGCTAGCGTCTGACTGGCTAAGTAGGCTAACCAAATCAACAAATAGGCAATGTGAGCCTCTATTCTTTTTTTAAGATAATGTGAGCCTCTATTCTGATTTATAGATTTTTTTGTCAATTGTAATTACGTAAATGGGTTGACTAGAGACAATAGCCAATTTGTTTGATTGATTAGTGTTAACTTGTTCATAGATTGATAAAAGTTTGAAAAGTGAACATTGTACAAGTATTTCTCAAATAATAAAGTATTATTAGTAACCATCGAACCAATAAAAATACAACACAAGCTATTTAATATGTTTATCTCAATCTAGCCCAATTCTTTGAGCCCACCCTCTATTTTTTTCCTGGCTTCGCCACTGGCTGGAGCTACTAGCTCTTTGCTTGCATGCACATTGCCCACAGTATCCTGTGCATGCACTAGTACTGCCGTTCTTCTCTCTTCTTTATTTCCTCCCTCTTTTCTCTGTTTCTCAAGCCCAGCTACTGCATGCACATGCACGCCTCTATTTTCCTTCCTGTCTTTACTTGTTGCATCTCCTCCTGAACTTCTAGCTGCTACATCCTCACGCACGCAACATCCAGGACTCGATCTGCTAATGATGCTCCTTTGGTTTGCACAGCTACCGATTGCTTCGTATGTTTTTCTTGCATGCGCATTGCGTATTGCACCTGCCTGTACAGCAATCCTTTTTTCCTCCGGTTCTTGCGCTACCGCTAGCCTCACGGAGCCTCTCTCCTCTTGCCTTCTTTTTTCCTCGCGGCGTTGGCTCTTCCAACTAGTTTCATGACAAACTCGCTTATAAGTTTTCAGGGAAATCTTGTACAGCCGATTTGGAGATCTCATGACCTTCATCAACAAATCTTTGTTCTTGTCATAAACACGCAAGAACTCCGCCTGCAGCTCTACCCTGCACCCTTCTTCTGCCATCTGTCCAAGACTGAGTATGTTGTTACACAAACTCGGTATGTAATAAATTTCAGAGAATAACTTCTGATCGCCATTCTTGCATTGTACCATCATCGTTCCTTTTCCTTTTATTTGCACCATGGAGCCATCACCAAACTTTACTTTTCCTGAAATTTTCTCGTCAAGTTCATGAAACACTGAGCAATCTCCAGTCATATGATTGCTTGCTCCATTGTCCAAGTACCACAAATCAGTGTGATCGTGGCTATCTCCTTCCATGCATAATTTAAGAACTATGTTCTCATTCAACATCAGTATGTTCGGCTCTTCTTCTTTGCACAATGAGAGGAGTAGAGCTAGTTCGTCGTCTGCACTAGCTTGGGTAAGGTTTACCTCCTCGTTCTTCTTCTTGTTCTTGCAATACGAGGCATAGTGTCCATACTTGTTGCAGTTGAAGCATTTTATGTGACTGCGACACTCCGCCGCGTAGTGACCATATTTTCACATTCAAAACATTTGATATGTGACTTATCTCGTGGTCCGTTATCACCGTCTTGTTCAGTCTTGTCTCCTCGGCCACCTCTGCCTCCGCGGTAACCGAAACCGTCACGTCCACGCCCGTGGTTAAACTGCTTGCGATCACATCTTTCATCTCCCTTTAATAGCAACACCTGCTCGTTACGGGACTGATACCCTTGCTCATTACGGGATTGATACCCCTTCAGTAGCTCCTCATGCGCCTTGAGAGAGCCAGTGATCTCCTCGATTTTCATGTTCTCCAAATCAGGGGAGTATATGAGCGTGGTGACGACAGGCACGAACTTTTCAGGTAGCACGCGTAGGTACTTCTTCACTGCCACAGATTCCTCCATCCTGTCGTCGAGAGAAATAATCTGATTATATAATGAAGTAAGCTTACCGGCAAACTCGTCCACCGTCTGGGTTTCTCCCATCTGAAGATTCTCAAACTCGTTCCGTAGATTTTGTAGTCGTACCTCCTTCACACGGTCAACTCCCACGTGCATTTTCTAAAGCGTTAGCCATGCTTCACGTGCTGTGAGCTAGTGATCATCGAATCTGGTACCGACTGATAGATTGCAGCAAGGGCTGCCTGATCTATCCTGTCATCTTCTACAGCCTTCCTTTTTGGATCGACTGCACCCCAGACATCCTGGTCGCGCAAATTTGCCTTCATCTTCATTGCCTATACCGGGTAATTATCGACTGTCAGGAGAGGGTATTGAAGGGATATGGATCCACTCTGAATCTTCGTCTTCTCACCCATGATCTGCACCTTGTCTTGTCCTTGTTCCGTGCGCGTGTTCGCTTCACCTCGCTGTACAGGGCCGAGTCCGATGCTAGAGAGCTTCGTAAGGTGATTGAAAAACAAGAAGTTGTCTCTCGTATACTGCTGCAAACTTTCTTTCCTTCTCTACGTGACGAGTCCTCCCACTTTTCCTCGTGCGCCTCTGCGCGACTGATTCACGTGCTGCTGCTGCTATCTCCTAATGCCTTCTTTCTCCTCGTGTACAGTCGCAGTTCACGCACACGACCTTCTGCTCACGCTAGAGCGCGCGACGCCGATCTTTTCTCCCCGCGTATTGCACGCCGCACGCCGGGAGATGATTCCTGAGCTCTGATACTAATTGTTGGAACAGAACGCTAAAAAATTTTGAGACAATTTTCTCTTTATTACTTCTCGCTCTGTTCAATTACAAAACTTAGGTCTACCCCTATATTTATACCCAAAACTACAAACCTCATAAGCGAAATATGATTCCACCTCCTTGTCCTAATTCAACTCCTCATCCTAAACTTTCTTAATACAAACTTTGCAAACTAAAACTTTTCTATTAAAAGATTACTTCTAACAATGTATATTGTAGATATATATATTACAAAAAAAATTTGATCTTCAAAATTTTATGGCTAAACTGACTATATTCACACATTGGAAACAAATGTACTTCTTTGCATGCATGCAGGCAGCATTCAGTCCTTTTTCTCTGAAGTTTATCATACAATACAAGCCTATAAATAACACGGTTCAAGTTCGTCCACACATTTTGCAACTGTCTCTATGCTACACCGTTTCTCTCGCTGAGTACTACCGATTGAAAGGAGAAAAAACAGAAAACAAATATACCTATTTTACCCTTTAAGCCTATATATTCGCCTCTCTCCATTAACTGAATCATCTCCGTTAGTAGCAAGTGAGAGAGACATAATGAGGGTTTTCATGGAGAAACTGTTGATTTCTTTGTTATGGATTTCACTCTTTCAAGGTTAGTTGACTTAAGTTGCAGGTTGTAGTTGATTTCTGACCGAATTATGTATTTGCAATGCCAACTGTGTATTTTTTTTTTAATCCGCATGTTTTCATCTTGTATATGGAACGCATATCGATCTGATGAGGTGATGGATATATGTGCACGAGCAACATGCTAACGTATGTCTCTACTTGTTTTGTAGGGTGTATGGTCGAGTCTGTAGAATATGATCATACAGCAAGCCTTGAGGCAAGTGGTGTTTCTTCTTCTTCTTGTATGGATCTCAACTTACACAGAAGAAACATAATAAAATTCCTAATTTGAATTTTTTAATTTGAACTTAATCCTCGTATGATTTAAGAATAGTAAATTTCCACTATAAGCCTCTTAATATGATCATACAACAAGACTTGGAAGCGAGCTGTGTTGTTTCTTCTTGTATCGATCACAACTTATACAGGAGATATAAATGAAGCGGGTGTCTATAGGGAATATGAGTGTTTTTTTTGGTAAATAGCACTCAAATTTTGAGCCTTCAGATCTAGATCAAATGGATGAAATCAATTTTCCTCATCTCCTCCTATTTGAATATCATTTTATCAGAGAGTATTCAATTTTTTAGGTATTGGATGAGGACTTTATCCTTTTTTGCATGGCCTTTTTACATCAATTATGTACTAGTTTTACACAAATTAAATTATTTAAAAATGATGTGACAACTTGTAAAAAAAGAACATTATTCTTTTCTACATGGCCTTTTTTACATCAATTATATAGTAGTTTTATACAAATTAAATTATGTAAAAAATAATGTGACAATTTGTAAAAAAAACAAAGCAAACTATAAGGAACACAACAAATAAAAATGTGGGTCACAAAGTCAAATATTGACAAAGTTAAAATGATAAAGCACAACGTGGATCATAAAACAATATCTAATAGACAAAAAAATTGAGTGTTCGCAAACAAAAATAAGCTCGAGTGCCATATAGAAATTCCCAATAAAATAGTTAATTTGATTTTCTTAATTTAAACTTAATCTTCGCGTAATTTAAAAACAGTACATTTTCACTGTAAGCCTTGAATTGTTGAATTTTTTAATTTCGTGAAATATCGAGTCATTTAAATAGCTAAAGTTGATTTGAGCCTATTTATAATCCGATTTTACGCAACCATAATTCAAATAACTCGATCTACCCTATTTTGTTAATCTTAAACATCTCCACTAAACTGTCTTAAATTATGGGATCAGTTATAAGACATCATACAAAAAGAGAGACCATATTTGATCAAATATACACTATCTTGTTGTTCCATGGCCACTCGATCTCCAGTGCCTTCGCGACCCGATGAGGCCACTGTACAACGGCGGCATCATCCAGAACGGCGAGTTCAACAGCGGCCTGATGGGCTGGTCGACGCACCGCAACATCAAGGCCGGCGTGAGCACCTCGCCGTCCGGCAACAAGTTCGCCGTCGTGCAGGGCGCGGGAAGCTCCCTGTCCGGCAACGGCAACGGCGCGCCGTCCCACAGCGTCTACCAAAGGATCCAGATGCAGGGCGACACCCACTACTCCCTCTCCGGTACGTATAAATTAATGTCTATACCGGATAGCTAGCATTTATGCAGAGTATTATTCATCTTGTTGTTTCGTGTCTCGCGCGTGTGCAGCTTGGCTGCAGGTGTCGACCGGCACGGCCCACGTGAAGGCGGTCATCAAGGCGGCCAACGGTGAGCACATCACCGCCGGCGTCGTCACCGTCCAATCCGGCTGTTGGAGCATGCTCAAGGGCGGCATGACTTCCTACTCTTCCGGACCAGGAGAGGTCTTCTTCGATGTATGTACCTACTTACAGAACCGCAATACAACGATGATATTTTAGAAAAAGTTCATTTTACAACCTTAAACTATGTCCCAATTAGTCTGTTTTTTGAAGGAGAAGTTTTGTTTTTTTTTAACTCCAAATGTGTACGGTATTGTTTCTGCAGCTGCCATCACAAGTTTGCTCGTTTTGTTTATGGCACTCCAAAATCCTGTTTCATTTCATTTATTTTTGCCACTCAAGTTACAAAGCGTCAGTTGACTGTCACTGTCGGGTGTTTTTGAACGTGACTAGCTTGCTGAACTTTGACGTAAAGACCAAAATACCCTTGTTAGATAGTGGGGCCACTTTGTCAAGCCTTTGTCAAATTAACAAATTAACTAAAAAATTAGAAAAAAATAAAAGATTCAATATAAAGCATTTTTAATTCAAAAAAAATATTTTATCTTGTGATTAACCTCAAGTGATCGTAATAAATAGTACTCTTCGAATTCAGAAAATTGGAAAAGGCTATTTAAATTCATGACAATTACAGAAAATAATAAAAAAATGAAATTCTAGAAAATTATAAAAAATTCTAGGCTCTGTGACCTCTGTAGTGCGAGAATGAGCTATCCCACTGAACACGTAGATATGTATACGTATTTTTTAAATAACCAGGTGAGATACGAGAAGATCAATCTAGGAGTCGAACTCTCGTTGGCCGGGAGTTCTATGACTCCGTGCCAACTACCACGTCAATAAAACCGGGCCCACATAGACTCCACGTTAGGGCAAAACCACCTTACAATATGGGTCGACAGTTGTGTTTTTGATGCTTGTTTTAAAGGATTTTAGAGTTGTGGGTTGAAATTCTCATGCATTCAGCCATAATTAAAGGCTCCAAAATGGACCTTTGGCTCGCACTTTTAGCTGGCGTTGTTTACATGTTTGCTCCTATATATATATATATCACATGTGCAGAGCGACGCCCCTGTGGACATCTGGGTGGACAGCGTCTCCCTGCAGCCCTTCTCCTTCGACGAGTGGGACTCCCACAGCCGTCGCTCCGCCGAGAAGGCCCGGAGGAGCACCGTCAGGGTCGTCGCGAGGGGCGCCGACGGCAAGCCGATGGCGAACGCCAATGTGAGCATCGAGCTGCTCCGCACCGGGTTCCCGTTCGGCAACACGATGACCAGCGAGATCCTCAAAATCCCGGCCTACGAGAAGTGGTTCACGTCACGGTTCACCGTAGCCACCTTCGAGAACGAGATGAAGTGGTACAGCACCGAGTGGAACCAGAACCAGGAAGACTACCGCATTCCGGACGCCATGCTGCGCCTTGCCCAGAAGTACGGCATCATGGTGTGAGATCGATCTCATCCTATACATAACCTCCCTCTCGTCAACTGTTCTCAAGTCTAAGATAAACTAGCTAGCTGCATTGCTAATCGATCAGTTGCCTGTTGTATCGTAGGTGCGTGGGCACAACGTGTTCTGGGACGACCAGAACTCGCAGATAAGGTGGGTGAGGCCGATGAATCTGAACCAGCTGAAGGCGGCGATGCAGAAGCGGCTCAAGTCCGTCGTGTCGCGGTACGCCGGCAAGGTTATCCACTGGGACGTGGTGAACGAGAACCTCCACTTCAACTTCTTTGAGAGCAAGCTCGGCCCCAACGCGTCGCCCCAGATCTACCAGCAGGTCGGGCAGATCGACCGGAACGCGATCCTGTTCATGAATGAGTTCAACGTGCTGGAGCAGCCTATGGACCCGAACGCCCAGCCCAGCAAGTACGTCGCCAAGATGAAGCAGATACGTGGCTACCCCGGCAACGGTGGCCTCAAGCTCGGCGTCGGCCTCGAGAGCCACTTCTCCACGCCCAACATCCCATACATGAGGGGCGCACTAGACACGCTCGCACAGCTTAAGTTGCCAATGTGGCTCACCGAGGTGGATGTCGTCAAAGGCCCCAACCAGGTAATTAAATTGCTCTCTCTCTATATATATATATGTCCAACATTGTGCTCAGAACTGTCTACCCACCCACAGGTGAAGTACATGGAGCAGGTGCTGAGGGAAGGATACGGGCACCCGGCCGTGAACGGCATAGTTATGTGGGCGGCGTGGCACGCCAAAGGCTGCTACGTGATGTGCCTGACGGACAACAACTTCAAGAACCTCCCCGTCGGCAACCTCGTCGACAAGCTCATCGCCGAGTGGAAGACGCACAAAACGGCCGCCACGACTGACGCGAACGGCGTGGTCGAGCTGGACCTTGTGCACGGAGAGTACAATTTCACGGTGAGCCACCCGTCGCTGGAGACGGCCGCCATCCACACCATGACGGTGGACGCCGCATCGTCGTCGTCGGAGCACACGATCGATGTCAAGGTGTAGGAATTGAGGCGTGTGCATCTCTTTAGATAATTCGTTAATTCTTTTCTTTGTGAATAATTGGAGAGGTGGGGACTAAACTAACCAGCTATATATATACATATGGTTGAATAGTCCAACTCTAATTGACAGTGGCAGCTTGGCCACTGCATTAGCAGCTAGCTTTTTGCACCTTTCGAATGTAAGGGGCTAAATTTTGTGTCGGATCCATAATGTTGTGAGTACGGTACGTATAGAAATGAATGAATTAATATACTTGCGCGGCATCTAGCAGTGTATCTTTTGGCTTCGTTCTACGGTTTTGTTTCCACTGTTCTTGTTTCCACCAAAATTTAGTAAGATATAGCCGATTTGTCATGTTGAGAATAAAATTAGATATTTTTACCGATATCGGTTAAAACGGGAGAAGTTAAGTTAAAGATAGAATTGTGATCGATATTGATTCAAAGATAAAATTTTATATGTACAAAGACTGATATGGTTCACGGCGCCTAGCAACTCATTGGAGAATGATACGATCGGCCTATGCACTATAAAAAGATCAAAGGCAAGCAAAAAAAACAATCAATCAAACAACTCGCATCTACTTTTATCTACTTTTTCTACTCAACTAGTAGTCTTGTAATTTAGATATATATCTTGAAATTCGTTGTTGATCAATAAAGTGGCGCATCGCCGATTGTTGATCTTCTCCGATTACGCCAGATTATGTTTTCTCTAATTTTGTTGTGCATCACCTTTTTCGGGAAAATATACTTCTATCAACTATTTAATCGGCCCTAACAGGCTGTTTAGACTTATCGTTACCTTTGATTTAATCGACTTTGTATAGCTGCTTAGATCTTGCCGATTATCACCTTAGATCGGCTTTGAGCGTATTTTTCGTCTATCTTGCCAATTGCAGGATCAAATCGGCTGGCACGCTTCTAACCTCTTGAACTCGGTGTTTGTGTGTGTTTGAGTCTATCAATCTGTCGTCACATTTTTTTGACGTCAACTGTTCTTTTTTGTCCACGTAAGTTAAAAACATTGTTGGGGTGTAATGTCTGTAACACACCAGTCCATACTGAGCCTAGAATGCTAATACTATTCGTGCTCACTCCAAAATAAAGCCACTGCTACAAAGTTTCGGCAACAGTCCCTGTAGTTATACTACTACCTAGAATTAATCAACATACTACTAGCTACCTAGAATTAATCAACGTACTACTAATAACAAACTATAATATAAACATCTAACACCAGGCAATAGGAATAGGGATATCACATATATGCTTGCACTACTACTAAAAAAAAGCCATCACAAATGGTTCAAAAACATTATTAAAGACGGTTTTCTAAATCGTCTGTAATCATGTGTCAGTGTTAATAACGGCACGTCACGGACAGTTTCCGAACCGTCTGTGAAACACATATCACAAATGGTTCTTAATATAAACTGTGTGTTGATAATTGGATATCACATACAATTCTTATTAAGAACCGTCTGTGATATCCTGTTGTCATGCATAGACGGTTCTTAGTAGAAACCGTATGTGATTTCATACTATCAGAAACGGTTTGTAGTACCAGTCATTCGGGATATAAGATGTATTACAGACAGTTTTTTTCTAAGAATCATCTGTGATATTATTTTGTATTGATAAATCTTTTTCTGTTTATTGGCTAGCCTTAGGAAATGCTAGCCATGTCGTCTAAAACAAGCAGATTACAGATTACATCATAAGCATATTATCACATCCATTTCAGAAATCAACTCAGATTACATATTACACCACCTGCAGCACATCTATTTTAGAAATCAACTCAAATGTATTCACCAATTGAATGCACAACTACAATTCACAAATTCACAACACAAGTATCACAAATTAACACTACAGAATGGTACATCACTATCGCTTCATCTGGATCGATTCTTAAGTTTTTAGGAAAAAACGATTGTGATAGATGAATTAGGAGGGGTGTTAATAATAATCACTATCGGTTCTCAGGTTAGAAGCAATTGTGATGTAGCACTAGGCACATCACAATCGGTTCTTATGTGAGAACCGATAGTGATGTGCATGATCACATAACTATCGATTCTTAAGTGAGAACCTATAGTGATGGCCTCACTAGGTTATTTATACCCATCGGGCTGAACTCTCCTCTGTTGTTGTTCCAGAGGAGATTTCTCCGTCGCCACCCAAAAAAATAACACATTGGTTGGAAGCATTAGTTGAGTGAGAAAATTTGAAATCCTCAAGGGTGAATGCTAAGAGAGTAAATTTGAAGCCCTAACTTAAGGAGAATTCTCCTCTTTTTTCCCTCATTTTTGGTTTTCTTCAAAATGTGAGCATTCCTTAAAACCCCTTCAATTTTGTAGTAGGTAATTTTGATATGTCGCGAAGAAAGTTTAGGTTGCACTGGAATTGTGTATATCCTATCAAATTTCACACCCTTTATTTGACAAGCACACATCCATTAATTATCTTTATAGTGCTCTCGTGTTAATCTAGAATTATTATTACTGTCATATGATGAATGTTAGAGTTTAGGTTACATAACCTACGTCTCCCGTTCAAGGGTGCTTGTTTATAAATATGCCGATTGAAATGGCATATTTATATAAGCAAGCAGTCTCAAATTGTCCACGTTTTTTGGACATTTCGAGGATATGTGGTTTGGCAAGTTCCTGAGTGTTGTACAACTCTAGAGTAGATTTCGGTAGCATCTTCTTGGTGTTCTTCGGGTACACACCCCTCTTGACCTGTTGTCAAGACATATATCTGGAGAATAACAGGGAGATACTGCCGAAATTTTCTCTAGAGTTGTACAATGACTTAGGAACTTGCCCGTACCACATATGCTCGAATGGGATTACGACCAACCTATTTAGAGATTAGGAGTCATTGTTGGTACCCTTGTTTTGTTTCATTGAAGTTAAAAGATTTGCAAGCTACTATACTATATAATTAGGTTATTCGTTATCATTGTTGATGTTTGAAATGTATGTCTCCTAACTAGGGAATTGGAAGCACTTAATTAAGGAAGAAGGTATCGATCGGGAGTATATTTATATATCTTGAAACTCGTCTTCTATTTTGTAAAAGAAATATTAATTGAAATAATGTCTCGATATTTGAAATAGCTAGCTAGCTGTCGCTCTAGTTTTTCTTTAATTTATTGTGCATAGTTTAATTGCAGATGGACCGTGAGGAATGGATGTATCAGAAAAGCTGTGGGAGTGTTGAATTTCAGATGGGTGTTAAGGAGTTCAAAAAAATTGCAGAAGAAGACATAGTGAAGAGGGGTGCAAACTTCATATATTGTCCTTGCATTGATTGCACCAATCCCTCGAGATTTAACAACTTAGCTCAAATTGAAGACCACCTGATTTGACGTAGCTTTGTGAGAAATTACATGTTTTGGATACATCACGGGGAGACAAGTAGTATCCTTCCAGTATTGATGAGGCTTAACGGAGGCCCGATCTTTCGGTGAGATGGATAGCTATCGATTAGTAGAGATGATCCTCACGATCCAGGTTACGATCAAAATACGACCGATGCTAAGCAATCGCTGAACCAAACTCCGAGTTGTTATCAACCGTGTCAAAACCCGGTTGACCTGATCACGAAGATCAATTCCTGCAAGCAATCGAAGAACAAGCAAGAACAAAGCAAAAGCAATCTAAAATTGCAAATATAATTGAAGTATTGATGTGGGGTTCCGAAGCACGGTATTGTTGTTGATCTCGCCGAACAAGAGAATACCAAATAGTTTCACCAAGGAAAACTACAACTAAACAAAACCCAAGTTTCTATGGTGGTGGCTACTGAGTATATGAAAGGAAGGGACATGAGAGGGTCGTCCTAGGGTTGTGTGCAGCTAGAGAAGGCGCACACAACTTGGGCTCGGACCCCACACGCTTACAAGACCCAAAACAGCCCAAAACAGTTATAGTAGCTTATTGTATCGATGATTCCGGCTGATCCACGTTGAATCTAGGGCTGAGACCAGATCCATTTGAAAGGTCTTGTTGTAAGCTTTCAATCAAGTATAAGAACTATCCAATTGAACTCCGTATGCAAAAGTTATGCTCATTTAACTTCAGACTGGTATCCGAGTCCGAATTGGATTCCATAACGTGATGAATTTGATAGCTCTATCTTCTTGGCTCATGGATGACGTGTTGGAGTTGGTATTTTTTAAAATTCGGAGGGTGGTACTGTCCTGATAAAACACTGACCCACAAGTTTGATCTGAATTAACAATGGTACAAATCAAGTTATAAACTGTTGAAATTTTTTTTGGAGAGTCGTGACACATTTATGATATTGACACAAAAATTTCAGATTATTCTGAAGTCTATGAAATTTTTAAAAATTCAAACATTGGTACTGTCCTGATAAAACGCTCACCGGCAATTTTAAACCGAATGCAAAATGATTCAAACCACGTTATAAACATTTGAATTTTTTTTGCATGGTTATTATGTATCTCTAATGCTCTCATAAAATTTCAGATGATCATCAAACTGTATGAATTTTTAAAAATTCGAACAGTACTACTGCCCTGTTAAAAGGTTTACCGGCAAACTTGAACAAAATGCAAAATTATGTAAACCACGTTAAAAACTTTTGAAAATTTTTGTGGATGGTCCTGATGTAACATTAATATTTCTTTAAAATTTTTAGATGATCATAATTCTCAAATAATGTTTAAAAATTCAGACAGTGCTACGTCCTGATAAAAGTCTGATGATCAATACATAGATTTTCTTTAGCAATAAAAAAAGTTTAAAATTTTTGAAAATTTTACAGAAAGGTGATAAGGAAGTTCTTAATATCCCATAAAAATTGTGATTCATGATCACACACCAGTGAATTTATAAAATTCTTACAAGGCACAGTACCATTTAGGTTCTTTTCTTTTTGATTTTTGAAATATAATATAACAAACAAAGTTCAATGCTTACATAGATTTGATTGACCAAACAAACAAAGTTTAAATTTTTTGAAAAATTTAGATAATGGTACTGAGTAAATTTTTAATCTCTCACAAAAATTTTAAATCATAATCACACTCAAGAAAATTTATAAAATTCTGACAATATAATTGTCCCAATTATGTTCATTCTGTTTTTGATTTTTTAAAGATAACAAATGAAGTTACATTATTTTGAAAATTTTTATGTATGATCCTAAACTACTAATTATAGTACCATAAAATTTTAAGCTTATTATCAAGCTTGTAAAAGTTTATAAAAATCTAACAGTGTTTCTGCCAAAATTTTAAAATGTTTAAAAAATTCGGTTTTTCAAAAAAATTTCATAGGAGATGACTTTCCTAAGGGTTATTGGACCAAATCCGGCCCTAAAATTTTCAAAACCGGCCAAAAAACACGAAATGGCGGCGAAATTTCGTCGAGAAAACCGAAATTTTAGGTTACTGTAGTAATTTCAATTTTTTTTTTAAAAAAAAATTCGGCTAGTACTTTAGATTTCGGGGTGGTCCGAAATCCAAAATTTCGCCGAAATTTGGAACCCTGCCCTCGAGCATGCGCACAGGATGTGGTGTGGCAAGGCTAATTACGTGGTGTGGTCGCTCAGCTCTGAATAGAGGTGGGTGTCGTGTCTAAATCGTGCTATGTCGCCACGGTCTGATCGGTCCACACCGTGCTGTACCGTACCCGCACAGCTTGTCTTTGGCAAGTGCACATATGGCCTATTTGTACTATTGTGATGAGAGGAAAAGAGTTGGAGACGTACGGAGCTAAGGCAGTGGATACAAATATTGAAAGAAAAAGAACTAAATTTTATTTATTCTTAAATATGTACAGAATTACTACCTCGTTAAAAACCTTACACTCAGTATGGGGTACCCAATGCGGAGCGACTTAGTGCGCATACTCGGTATCAGTGAGTATGTACTCTCCAGCCCCCATTGTGCACCGTTTAGCATCTCTGTTATTTCTCCTTTCTCCACATGCAAGGACCACAAAAGAAGCTGCCTGTAGGGCAAGCGACAATATGACGTCCCATGTTGGTGTGCCACGCCGTATCGCCTATCGTGCCTGACCGTGAGGTCTGACACGCCCTACCATTCGTGCCATACTAGATCGGTCCGTGCGCGTGTCGTGCCGTGTCATGCTTTAGCTGTGCGATGCCCAGCGCCCACGCCTAGCTCTAAGTAGGTCGAAAATGGTAGAACCGACCGACAACAATGGTGTTTGCTCTTGGTCGGTAATTCATTTTATTTATTATTTAATTATCAAACTTCTTTTGAAATTAATATAATTCAACATAAGATCTTTTTATTTATCATTTAAGTCATTATTTCAAATTCGAGCTTACGAGCTATTGTCGAGTCAAGCCTTATTAATAATTTTTTGTTTGAAATGGTCTTATTTCAATTTTGAACTCATTAACTACCGTAATCGAAGAAATTTTTATTGAAGCACTAACAAGCTTTTTTATCAACCCTACCCTCTAGTTAGGCCCAGTTATTTCATATATACCCTTACAAAAGTAAAGGTAGTACAAACACCGCTGGGAGAACACACCTATGCAATAGAATTAGTCTTTATTTCTAAATGAGGGATACAATCCTTAGCAGATAGTCCGATTTATTTACCGGGGTGAATACCATGTCATCGAGATGTAGAAGAAATATAGTCTCCAAAACAAGAATTCGGTGCACGTACACAAGAAAGGAGAGAAAATTTCTTTGAGACTCTGCGTGAACAGTGTGACACAACAAGAATAAAGTTTACCTCAACGTAACAAGTAACCATGAGAGACCAAGTTATGCCATAGCGACGACTTCAGCCATGGACTCGTTATTATTGCAAAAAATTAGTGTGTCTATTGTGACAACTTTGTGCAGCATATATAGTATGCATCATCAGCTTGTTGGAGATAATTCAATATCTCTAACTGCCATATGTTTTGTTATGTTTAAATAAGTTGTTAGTCTAAATCATCTACAACTAGAATCTTTTGGCTATATAAGATAACCTCCTGTACTTGTAATCTTGAAGTATTATAGTTGATTGTTTTTCATGGTTCTACGTCAGTCCTCCGCCTCACTTCGGCTTCTACGTCAGTCCTCCGCTTAGCGTTGTCTCGCCGGCGCACGCCTGCACTGACCCGCGACCCCGGTGCTGGCCTCCATCTCGTCGTGCAGCCGGCCCGTCTTCCACGGCTCGCGACCTACAGCCGGCCGATGTCCACCTTCTTTTGTCATCGTCGCTCCGTGGCCATCGCACTGCTCCGTCGCACCGACTCGTCCGCCTCTGGCCTCCTATGCATCGGCCCACTTCGCCCGCTGTGAAGACGCCGACAACGCGCTCCCGGTACACGTCTGTGCCCTTTGGCTTCCGCGCCGACCAGTACCGTGCTGGGCTTCCTCGGCGGCATCTTCATCGCGCACGCCCGCCCATCAGCCTCCTTCTCGAGTGATCAAGTCGTCGTTGTGGTATTTCCTTCAGCCGCCACCTGAATGTCCGCATGGACGGTTTTCAGGCCCTGATCGCCGCCGGGGCCCCATCTGAGCGCGTCCATGACGGAGCAGCTCGTGCTCGAGATCACCACCCACGTGCTCAGCTACCTCGGCTACACCAGTCTCTGCCGCTTTCCATGACCAACTCCGCCATGCGCTGCGCCGCCAAAGACGACGGCGCATGGAAGGCGATCTACCACAAGGATTTTACAGTGGAGCAAAGTAATATAACTCCACCTAATGGATGGAAGGCATACTATGCAGCCAGTTACAAAGGCCGTCATGAATGTGAATGCTGAGTTCTATAATATCATCAGCGAAGGGTCATTACCAGCAATGAGTCACTTCTCGCCTGATGCAGACTATGTGGAGTGCATACATGCGACTGAAGAATTTTCTACATGATTTCATTGCAATTAAGGCGAAATTTATCACTGAAGATTTTATTCGACGTTTCATCGTCGATTTATCATTGGCAGATTCTTGGCGATTAATCATGGGCAGATTTTATTCGACGTTTCATCGTCTATTTGGAGATTAAAATAATAATAATGCCAGTTGAGGAGACAACTGTATTTGGTGTTTCATCACCGTTTATTGGAACTTGGTGTTTCATCACCATTATCTTGGTGTTTTATTCACCGTTTTGATACGTTTTCCATTATGGAGGTTTTGGCAACGTTCTTTTGGAATCTAATGACACCCTGATGGTAGCATTATACTCTTCGAAGTTTTTCTAGTGAAGGTTTTGTTCCAATGTCAGTTTTAGATGAAGTATTGAAGTGCAAGGAGTTTGTTTTTTAGTGGATACTACAACGTTTTTTTTGTTGTCTTTGCTCGATATAAGGGGTCTACTGCAATTTATACTCCATTGATGGCATAACAGTTTTTCTTTTTCTTGGTATTTCTGCATGAGCAGTTTCAACCATATTAAATCTCTATCTCCATTATTATACCGTGTTATTATCCCTAACAAGTAGTATCAGAGCCCTAATACTGCTTGTATACTCAAAACACATACAGAAAATTGCAGAGTACAAGTAAGTGGGAACTACATTAACCCAACTTGAAAAAAATGGATTGAGCTGCCATAAACAACTGTGGTTTCTTTCGTTATGCTTCCCATTCTTACCTTCTTAGATTTCTAGTAGTTGATATGCTAGTAGTAATTAAGGGTCTCTTTGGATTGTAGGACTTTTTTAGGAATTTTGAAGGAAACCAATCCTATAGAGATTTTTTTCTATATAGCCATTTGGATAAAAAGATTAAGCTCCTAGGATTCTGAGGAAATTCCTATGGAATTGTTTTGTGTTGAAACAGAACGTCAAAAACTTTAGGACAATTTTCTCTTTATTATTTCTCGCTCTGTTCTCTCTCAAAACTCAAGTCTACCCCTATATTTATACCCAAAACTACAGCCATATTTAACGGAATAGGATTCTACTTCCTTGTCCTAATCGGACTCCTCATCCTAAACTTTGTTAATACAAACTTTCGAACTAAAACTTTCCTATTACAAGATTATTTCTATCAATCACCCCCTTAATCTTGTAACGCAACTCTAACTCATTGAGCCAACCGGTCTCAACTACGATTTGCCCAACTCATACTCAACACAGGATGATGAATGCGTCTCCAAGGAGTTTCGCCTTCTTGTTGGCCATACCACCGTTGACGCACTTCGCCGATGATTTCGACCTTTTGCTTCAGCTCCAATTGTCTTTTCACCGGTAACGTAACTTAACGGTGATGCATACTCGCATTAGAGTTTAACCACTAGAGAACTTGGACACACCTGTAAGAACTCTCATGCACACAGCAAAAAACGGCGACAACACTTCAACATCCTGGACTCCTCTTCGACGAACTTGACTTTAGACGGCGAACACATCTTCTCAATGTCCCGGACTCATCTTCGATGGACTTGACTTTGCACACGCAGCAATTTCCTTTTGATCTTCTCGTGCAGCATGGTCTATTCTAATGCGCACGACTTCTCTGAAGGAACTCGCACACGTTTATCTCGTGGACACAACTGACACGAGAACATGTAGCTTTGACTACCTTCTCAACGAGACACGCAGATGGTTACCTACCATCTTGTCATGCCGATTATCGGCGACACTCGCCAATAGCGGGTATCAATTGTTGGAACACAAAAAGAGGAACAAATAATCAACTCAAAAAATTTGCATCCGCAAAGACTTGAACCCTTGACCTACGGTCTCAACAGCAATGAACAAACCACTGAGCCAGAACCTCTCTGTATGTTACATTGCTTTTTTCTCTTCTTTCTTGCACAGTACTGCCGCCACGAGAGATGTCTCTGCTGCTATCAGGAGCAGTTTGCTGAAAGCCTAAAACTCCTTCTATGCCCTACCCCTGTTGCATGGCATACGAATCCTGCTTTGCTTCACCGTACATCACGTCCATAGCTAGTCATGATGGCGTTTGCAATGTTGCTTCTCACACCAAACTCTCTGAAGCTTCTTGTTTTTTTTCGTGCAAGGGTAGCACGTCATTTCTTTTGCTCATGTGCCGCACGGAGGGATTCGTTCTGTGCCGCCGTACTTCCTCTTCGAAGCAGCACGTCCCCGCGTACGCCTCCTCTTTGTAGTCGACTCGGAACCAGCGCTTTGTCTAACGCCTTAATCGGATTCGACGTTTCGGCTTTTCTTCTTCTGCTGCACCTTGTGTCACGAAACCGCACTAGGGCTTCCGCTACGTAGCCGCAAAGCCTCGGAATAGACTCCTGCCGCTCGTTGTTTTATGCTGCAGTATGGACGTGTGATTTCTTTTTCCTTGACATTAGATTAGATGCTACTTTGTGCACCTCTTCTTCACCGTTATGCATGCAGCACTTGGATCGGTGGAAGTCTACGCCGTAGCCTCTGTCGTGACCACCTCACGCTAGAAGCTCTGTCGCATGTTGCTCTCGTCAGGGAGGTCGGCTTCGCTACCGCCGTTAGCGCCTCGCTGCCTGGATGCCACGCCTCCTGCACGCCCTCGACCCATGTTGCGTCGCACAGTTGGCCACCCCGGGAGTCTCCTCCTCCCGGGGAGGCAGCTAGGGGCTCGAATCCGGAGCTCTGATACCAATTGTTGAAACAGAATACCAAAAACTTTAGGACAATTTTCTCTTTATTACTTCTCGCTTTGTTCTCTCTCAAAACTCAAGTTTATCCCTATATTTATACTCAAAACTACAGCCCTATTTAACGGAATAGGATTCTACTTCCTTGTCCTAATCGGACTCCTCATCCTAAACTTTCTTAATACAAACTTTCCAAACTAAAACTTTCCTATTACAAGATTATTTCTATCAATTTGGCTGTATTCCATTATTCCTATGTTTTGAATCGTTCCTCTGTGCACGACCGCCAGTGCAGTCAAAGCAAACGGCCGGACTTTAGGATGGAGATGGTGGTCAACATCCAAGAGGAGGACGGTGAGGGAGATGGGGCATGATTTTGACCGTTACTTTTTTAATTTTATCTTATTATATACTAATAAAATTATAATATTACGGTAATAGTTTTAACGGGCAGATATGATGATGTAGTTTCATGTAGCCAATCTAGAAAGTTTGACAACACAGATTATTAAGTGTCACTTAAAAAACAACGGAGAACCGATTATCTGTGTATGATAAGCACAAATTAATGTCTGTCACTTCAGATTTGCTTAAGCGTGAGTTGCTCGATGCTGTGTCTGTAAAACTCCGAGAAACTTTGCTGGAAACGCCTTTTGGGCTGCCACAAATATCAGTAAAAAGAAAACTCCACATTCAGATAAACAAGATCTGTTTTCGTTGAAATTGTGTGTGCTACTTGTTCTTATGATTTCGTCGGCGTGTGATTGATTGATCGTGGGTGAACGACTACGTTTTACAACAGAAATAGCACAAAAATTCAGTCTAATCTTGGACAATAGCAATGACATGGCACAGTTTATTACGAATTAGGATATCCTCAAGGAAAATAGATACGGCACTTCCTATCTCTAACCAAGGTTATTAAGTCGTAAAGTCAAATCGAATTGCCATGGTACCGATTTGCCAACTAATCGCGACTAGTCGATCTACCACCTGCTACTGATATTATCCTGCAATTCATAATAAAAACCTAATGACATACATACATAGCACAATAGAACAGAGCTATGACACATCACAGATTCATAAACATGACAGATGGCATAGCGAAGAAACGAGCAAGAACACTACCCGATCTGGAGTCTGGATAGTCAGAGCAGCGGAGGGGAGGAGGCTGAGGCGGGCTACTGCCGACGCAGATGAGCGACTATGGTCGAGGCCGTGGCAGGCGGAGCCGAAGGTGGTTGCGATCGGACAGGAGGAGGCGAGACGGGCTGCGGCTGAGGCGAACGCGGAGCCAAAAGCGGCTGCGGCCCGGACAAGAGGAGTTGGAGACAAACTGACGACCAGACGAGAGTAGGCGGAAGCGACAGAGCCCTATTAATCGCGGATAGTCAAGGATTAGTCATCCAGCTGCTAGACTAATCACTCAAGTCAAGTCAATCACCCTAGTCGTCCTCCATATTCCGACTGGACGATTAATGGACGACTTAATGACAATGTCTCTAACCTTTTTCTATTAGTGTGCATGAAAATAGAAATACATGGAAAACTTCACATTACGCAAAGATTCAAAATTTCAAACTAGTAAACAAGCATTGCAAGGACGGCATATCAATTCCAAATGCACATAAAGTATTATGTTTGGATCCACATTCATGATAAATATAGTATATCTGATTGACACTGGCAGAGTCATGACCAATACAACGGGCGACCCAAAATCAAAGCATAATTATCAGCCATCTTTCCGAATTAAACAAAATGCAGAACAAATAAAAGCCATCTGCCGTCTTTCCGGCGACGGTAAAGAACTTATTGTCTAGGAATGAAGCTAAATCCTCAGCAAGGCACAGCCTGAGATGCTCCCTCGACAATGTGTCATTGGTGATCCTGGTCGCCAAGTAGGTCTCTCGCTAGTGAAATTCAAGATATCAACATCAGACAGAGGCTTGATGCACTGATTTCTCGGTCCGGGTCCAATCACTCCCCCAAACAAATATATGCTGTCTCCCAAACCAATCATCCCGAAACCGATCCTACTTTGGAATTCGGATGCACATGACACCATCTTATCAGGGAAATTCTCCCCACACTGCTTCATAATGCAGCTGTTGCGCAGCACATACAGCTCCCCACCAACCATTGCCATTGGGCCTTGCAGCCAAGAGTAATCCTCAACAGCCCAAAAATTGCCACCATCTTCCAGAATCTGCAATGTTGATAGACCTTTATGCAATACATGCATTTTATCCATGATGACAAGTCCAGAGCATGCAGAGCTGTGTGCCTGACAGAGATCAGGAAGAGGGTCCCATGTGTCAGCTTCAGGATCATAAATCTCAGCCTTCGATATCGATTTGCGGCAATTTGTGAAGCCCCCTGCAACAATTATTTTTCCATCCAGTGCACAACAGGCAAACATCGCTCGAGCTACAAGCATTGGAGCCCTCTGGGCCCACACACGGTGAAGAGGATCATACGACCAAACCTCATTGCTTGCAAAGATCCTGTCATGGTCTCCAGTAAGCGGATCAACTCGATCACTGCCACCACCAATTACATAGAGCTTGCCAGCAACGGAGGCCACACCAAAACGGGCAATGTTCCTAATCTGAGACGGCATGACTGGGAGAGTTATCCACTTATCTTGAAGAGGATCATAAAGTTGCCACATGTTTTCAGGTTCAAAGGCTAACACGCATAGCAGTTCTTCTGTTGCACCAATCTGATTCCGAACTTCGAAAAGCTCACCACTGAAGACAGATGCTTTCCAAGAGCGGCAAACCAGCTGAAGAACGGGATGGAATAAGAATGGGACCCGTGCAAGGCACTGAAGAGCAACTTCATTAGGGAGACCATCAAGTAAGGTTGACACCATTTTGCACTCAATCATATGATCTCATTGTACAGCAAGAAAGCGACAAGACTTATCAAGCCTGAAAATAATTGAACATACAAAGTTCTAATTATACTGTACAGTAAAAAAAGACATAAAGTAGATTCAAAGTAAATGTTCAGACATCATCTTAAAGATACCATACAAGCTGACACTGAATGATGCCAAAAACAAAAAGAAAGAAAAAAATAGTTGTAACTTCAAACCAGCAGATAAACACACACTTAAGAAAATCTGCTAAAATGAGGCTGCAGATGAGCCTGCAGGCACAACACATCATAGAGCTATTCTACTTACCAAGGATTTTAGTGTAAACAAATGGCTATGAATAGATCCAAACTTACTGGGAGTACTCCTAGGCCATAGCCAATATTTAAGAAGAGGCAGAGGTCGACCGAGACTAACGTGAGAAGAAGCAGTTAAAAGAGACTTGATAGATTGGAATGTATCCAAAGAGTTGGTGTTGGATAGGAGTGCATGGAAGTTAGTGATTCGCGTACTGGAATCATGACCTGAGATTGAAGGTTTAAAGGTCTTTTGACTTTGATTTGGTTTCATTTCTAGCCTACCCCAATTTCTTTGGGACAAAAGGTTTGGCTGTTGTTGCCTTATCTAAAACACACTCTAGATAAAGTTGAACAATTTTAATTTGCATGTCAATTATAATGCCAAAGAACAGAGAGAACTTCATTCCAGTAATCATACTTGTCAATATCACCATGAAAGAAACAGAATCAGCTTCATTTATTA
Source organism: Otatea glauca (assembly GCA_036346275.1). Taxonomy (NCBI): domain Eukaryota; kingdom Viridiplantae; phylum Streptophyta; class Magnoliopsida; order Poales; family Poaceae; genus Otatea; species Otatea glauca. The sequence goes on from JAYEVK010000340.1 coordinate 139,580, forward strand.
AGCTATCTGTCAACTTGTGTTCTTTTAAATTTCTGATTATACAGATATATGATAACAAATATAAGCATTATAGCACCAAGAGAACAGACTCATCAATTAACTCGGTACAAAAGGTACTATTCCAGTGAAGCTCCACATGGAAAGTACTACAGCAGAGGCCATAGTTTATGGTTCTTATAAGTTTATAAAGATTTATAAATAGGGGCCTATTTTTAAGGTTCGCTGGGTTCTATACTTCTATATTCGTCCTCTACAGTGATCTATACATCTAAGAGAAATTTGGTGTTCTGTGATCTCAGTTCTACAAGGAACAAAAGACAAAACACAGACTACTCTATCAAGATGCTGCAATCCAAAGCATTTCTTTATGTTCACACTGTGAATATGGTTGTGCAAACAATAAATTTCACCACTTTCATCCAACAAGCAATACTGGTCATTCAAAATCAAAGTTTTCTCTAAAAATAATGAAGTATCAACAATGAAACATATGTATAAGAATTGGAAGGCGTGTATTCCAAATAACCCAGTAAAACTGAAGCACCGGCCTTAAGCTTATTCGAGAAACATATGCTTAAAAGGTGTGATAAAGGCATAAAGCTATAGGGAGGTCATTTTTGCCCACACTGCATACAAGAGACAAATAGGAATCCTACAAGCAAGAATTTAATCCAACCTAGCCATTCAAGGATACACAAATCTCTCTATGGATTAGTACCAAGAAATTCAATAGTAACCAAAACTAACAGAATCCAAGCACGGGCAAAACCAGTTGTAACAACAACAACAACAACAACGAAAGATAGCCCAAGAATTAAGGAAAAGGGTGAATAAGTTTAGCCTTACCAAGAATATTGGTTACCATCTGCCATAGGTTAAAACTAACGGATGTGGAAAGTATACAACACGCTGGATACCAAAAGAAACTGAGAAAAAGAGGTAAGTCAGTATTGGCACGCAAGGGAGCAAGAGGTAAGTGGATTTCATCCCATCTTCCAGCCAACTTCTTCCTTCAAAAAATACCAGAAGGGGCAGTGCCCAGTGAGGAGACAGTGGTGTTCTTTGAAGTGCACCAGGGAAGTACGGAAGATTGTGAAAAAGACAGTTAGTTGACTAGACTACTAGAGATTGCAATCACAAGGAAATATGTCCACCAAAATCAAGTTGATGCTACTTCCAGGATATGCAGGTAACGTACACATATTTAACATCTGATTGGGGACTAGGATGTATGCTACAGATAACAAACTACCACAGTAGCATACTATCCTATTCTCCCTGACATGAACCAAACTGCATCAGGAAATGAGGCTGCCGCTTTGGCAAAAGTGCCTCATTAGCTCATCGCAGGTAACATGGATGCAAATGATTCCATTCTGGGAATATTTTATACCACACCTAAATAATGAACCAACAAATACCTAAAGAACACAGCAAATACATAGGCCAATCCAAGCTGCAAAGGAGTATCAACTGCCTCCACCCCACCCTTTACAAACTACAGCACCCTCCACGGCGATTTCTACTGCACACACAGCACCCACCCAAACCATGATCGTGACCAATACAGCGCCACCCATGTTATGCTCCCCATTACTCCACGCACTATTAAAAGATTGAACAAGCTAAATTCAGTGGCAGATAACCTATATACGCAGGAACTACCGAATGGAGGATCCTCTGAGATTCTTCCCCACAATGGCAATCTTGCTATCGTTAAAGATACATCCTAGTTTCTTATCCCCAAAAGAAGAAACCAAGGAACAAGTCGGGGCTTTTCATCCCAAAATTAGAAACGAAACAACGAACAAGAGCACAGACAAGCTTATCCGACGGAATCAATTACCTCCACACGTGCACCCACCAGCCGTCCTTCTACAGCAGATCCACCCTGCGCACGAACACACAGACGATCAAAACAGCGCCCAAAAAAACTCACCAAAAAGAACTCACCCTCGTGCCCCGACCCACCCACCGATTAGCGAGCGCGTCGATCTTCGAGGAGGATATCTCCGGGATCGGGAAGGCGAGGTGCGTCAATCCTAGGCGCAATCGGGCGGATCTGAGGGCTCTGAGAAGGGATTGAGCTCGCGTAGAAGTGGGGAATTATTTTGTTGGTAGGGGAAGGGAGGGGGGAAGGGTTCGTTCCTCCTAGAAGGACGGATGGTGGTATAAACGGACGCGAAATGGGCTCCAGAGAGGAAGGATGGATCAGGATTTCAAATTTTTGTTTCCCGTTCACATCTCGGAAGCAGGTAAAATCTAAAATTTCAGTGAAATCTCAGAATTTTGGACAAATTTCATTCAAAATTCAAAAAGAAAAATTGAAATCCGAAATTTTTGAAGTGAAATTCGACCGAAATTTTGCCGAGAAATGCCGAAATCTCGACGAAATTCAACTGAGCGAAAAATGGTCGAAACGATGCTGTAAGTTTTTGAACTTTTTTTTGGATGGTCATGACACATCACTAATGTTCCTATAAAAATTTCAGATGATCATCAAGCTTGAGGAAGTTTAAAAAATTTTGAGAGTGTTATTGTCCTGATAAAAGGCGGACCAACAAAATTTCAACCAAATAAAAAATGGTGCAAACCACGTTAGAACATTTTAAAAAAAAAATTGGATGGTCTTGACACATCAGTAATATTCCCATAAAATTTTGAGATGATGATCAAGCCTGAGGAATTTAAAAAAATAGGACAATGCTACTGAAGGCTGATCGACAAATTTCAACTGAATGAAGAATGGTTCAAACCACATTAGAATTTTTTTAAAATATTTTTGAATGGTTCTAAAGCACCACTAATGTTCCCATAAAATTTTCATATGATGATTAAGGCTGAGGAATTTTAAAAAATTGTGACAGTGCTACTATCCTGATAAAAGCCTGATGATTAATATATAGATTTGATTGAGTAACCAAAAAAAAGGTTAACAATTTTGAAACTTTTAGAGAAGGGTGATGAGATAATGCTTAAGATCTCATAAAATTTTTGGATCATAATCACATACCATTGAATTTATAAAATTCTTACAATGGTACTGTACCATTTGTGTTCGTTGTGTTTTTTTTTTTGAAAGAAAACAAATGAAGCTCAATGCACCCATAGATTAGATTGAGCAAACAAAAAAAGTTTGAAAATTTTACAGAAGGGTTCTGAGCCAATTCTTAAGCTCTCCTAAAAACCTTTGGATCATGATCACACTCGAGAAAATTTATAAAATTTTGGCAATGTTACTGTCTCAGTTATGTTCATTCCATTTTTTATTTTTTAAAGATAACGAATGAAGTTCAATTAGTTTGAAATTTTTTTATGATACTAGACTTATAAATATGGTACCATAAATTTTTTAGATCATGATAAAGCTTGTAAAATTTTATAAAAATTTTAAAACGTTTCAGCCGAAATTATAAAATGCCTCAAAAAATTCAATTTTTCAACAAATTTTCATGGAAGATGACATTGTTAAGGGTTGTTGGGACAAATCCGGTCAAAAAACCAGAGATTTATCGAAATCTTGCTGAAATTTTTGAAAATATTGTAGCAATTTAATTTTTTTATCCGACCAGGATTTTGTATCTCGTCCACGGCCAAAATCGAAAATCTCGGCCAAGATTTCGAAAATCTCGCTGGTTTTTGAAACCTTGTGTGGATGGGGATAATCGTCCTGCTATCTGTTTGGTTGGATAACAAATCTGCCTTGTCAATACTTGGAAAAATTTAGCATTATTAAACTTTGGTTAGCAAATTATTTACTAAATTTTATACAAGAAAATGTACTAGAGAACCAGGGGAGAAGGGAATCTTGTCAAAATTTTATAACAAACCAATTGCTTATCAAATTTGATCAACGCAACCAAAATTTGGTAAGAGAAGTATCGATAACTATTGGAAGCAAACTAAATAGCCTCTCGGGCAAACATTTTTAGTCCGACGAGCAAGGATTTAGATGGGTATAGGGTTGGAGAAGACAACCATTGTTTATCTATCAATCAGTGACATTTTTAGTCCGGTGAGCAAGGATTTAAATCATGGTTGGCAGTCCGTCACTGTGAGAGGCATAAAAAAGCTATCGCGGCAGCTATGCTACACCTCATGATTCACTATTTTATATTTGTTTTCACTATTTCAAATATGTGGTATAGGTAATTAATATATAATGAGACATTTAAATTCGGAGTACATATTATGATCGCTATATATTAGTCATACGATGTGTAATAGAAAGTAATTTATATAATTATATATATTTAGGAGATGGATTTGGATTTTAACTAACTTATTATTTCTAGGAGCCAAATTATTAAATTTATGTATAACAAATATGATAAAAGAAGAAGATCATAAATAAAACACACTTAATGTTTAGGAATACAAAGAGAATTGACACATGTAGTATCGCGGACTTTATCGCAACTGCAAAAATAACGGAAATAACGGTCAATACAACGGCTATAGTACTTGTAGTTGTGTTCAAAGAATTTTATTCAATCGTGTAGTGTTTTATATCTGAAAAAGATACAACTAAGATGTAGCAGACTATTTAAATCATTGCCACTAAGTACACGTTGTTGGTGTCTCTAGAATGATTTCATTTACCTATTTGGTTAAGAAAATATGATGTACCACTAAACCCTAAGATTCATATCTAAAACGATTCCTATGTTTTTTTTTCCTGCAACTCATCCAAACACCCAATTTCTATAAAATTCCTATGATCTCCAACCATCTGTTTCACACCTTCTATTATTGTGTTTTTGCATCGTTCCAAAGAGGCTCTACTATACACGATTGTTTCACTTAATCTGAAATTTTGAATATGATGTCAGCCTACCTCTCGTTTAAGCACATGCAGTCGTCTTTTTCATGGTTCTAATAAGTGCGGGTCACGTTTATTAAAATTAAAAAGCATATGATTCCAGTAAATTAAGTTGCCACGTGGACGGCACAACTAGGCCTTAGCCATGACATCTTATCTGCACTGTTGTGGCAAAGCAAGCTATTATGATCAACTCGAGTCTAGAAATCACCGGTGCAAATGTTGATAGGAGGAAAGTCGTCCCCCATCAGCTAAATAGCCCATTGGTGAAGATGAGAGGGCATCTCCCGCGGGGAATATCCCGTTGCCATTCCTACATCTGCCCCCACATTCCAGGGTAGAGCAGGTGATACCGTGATAGTTGGCTTAGGCGGTGAATGCCGAGCACAGCTAGCATCTCAATCTCTATGGACAGTAACATCTAACACATCATTTTAGTGAGCAGAGCTACAAAACTTTCTACAGGACTGCACACTTTACACATGTAACTCCATAGTTTTATACAATAATTTCGTAATATTATAAATCCAACACATATTTTTAAAATTTGCTAGAATTACAATACAAATATTTCTTAGGTCTTAAAAATATCAAACCATCAAAATTGAAACCAATTCAATCAACAAATTTATCCTATTGAAGAGGTGATCTTGTAGCGTTTTTTGAATTTTTGGGATGCCAGGTAGCAGTATTACCCCCCAACAATCACTTATGGCCACAATGTCATTGTACACCTCCCGTTTTTCCTAATACACTCACAATTATGTATATATTAATATATACTCCATGAGCCAAGCCGCCATGGAGGCCTCATGTTTGTTTCCCCGTGCCGCCATGTTCACCATGGCCAAGTAGCCAACCTGCCTTGCATGGTATCTAAGATGAAAAGCACTCGTACGTGGACGAGGAGTTACAAAACAATATTATGTGTTATCAATTTAGTCGGTTGTTCAAAACCCTGGAAAAATTTGTCACCAATGGGCTATTTGAGACCATCCAGGCCTGTAACATCATGATTTTTCCGTCTTTGAAAATTAAAAAGAACCAATTGCATTTTATCAAATTAAATAAAACTTAATTTAAAAACACGGAGTCTGTGCCCCACATGTCGCACCGCCTTGTCCAGCTATAAAACCGAGCCTCGCCCAAATTACAATGATTGTCATCGCCTCCTCTTCCAAAACCCTAGAGCGCCACCCTATCGTCGAATTGAGCTCGGGAAGGCTTCGTAGCCGCTACCCTTTGCCACAAGTTTGCGCCCCCCGTCTGGTGAGTCTCCACCGCTATCTTCTACTTCTTAGGTTCACCACTTCGTGTTCTATGTGGTGCTCGCCTTTTCTTCTCCAGAGACCCTCTGTTAAGACGTCTTCACCACGAGCCAATAGCATTGTTGCCGGTCACCGTGGTCGTCGCCAGTGAAGTCTAAGTGCATCATGGAGTTCATAGTTCTCGGTTTGTCCAGATGCACCCCTTCCTCGTGCCATTCTCACCATAATTGTCCTCGCCGGCTGTTGCCGGAGCCAACCATCAGTCGAGCTGATGTGGACGTCCGCATGGCCACCACGTCGATATCACCTCACCGCCATGTCAGTAGCACTAGCCGATGTGTCATTCTAGTCAGCACTTGGGTGGCTAGATACAAAACCCAAGTCTACGACATGCGGGCCCCACCTGTTAGTTGACCTATTCATGAACCGAGTCCACTGTAGACTAGAGCCTTTCTGTGGACTTGGTCCAAAGACCATGGCCCCACATGTCAACCTCTCAACCTTTTTTTTTTATATTTCTTTTAATTCCAAACATTCATGGGTCCCACCTGTCAGTCTCAGATTTCTCTCTCCCCTTTTATTTTTTTGATTTTCTCTCCTATTGAAATCAACATGGGAAGGTTAGAACGTCATAGTTGCTTAGTCATGCCACGTTATCACTTGTACTTGAATCATCAATGTTTAATCTTGACTAATGGAATATGGAACAATGATATGAACTTATGTGTCATGTGAGATCACACAATGAGATTGAGTTGTAGTGGCGAGTCATGCCACTCAACGATATTGAATTGTTGATGGCACGTGGTGCTTGGTAATCAACTGGGGTGGTAATCCTTTAGATTGGGGCAAGTGGCAAGGGGCGAGTATGCCAAGGTGGGCCCGATGGGTAGAGGTTATGTGGAAGTCTTACTTCGATCATCCTAAAGGCTTAACCTTGCAAGCATTTGACCTGAGTTAATCATGCAACCACATGTCTGGTATGGGACAGCCTAGCTGATTAATTTGCAATGCTTTAGCTTGGTACTATCAATGGTGGTGTGAGTTCCCGAGTTATGGAGTAACTCACATGGCGGAGGAGGGGGGCCTTGGATGTGGTTTTCAGACCCACCAGTGTTGAAACCTTAGCGGGTAGTATTAGGTTAAGGTAGTGCATTGTAAAGGCTTTGTTATAATCACTCGCCTTTGTGGTGTATGGTTGTATCATGTGGGTAAAGTGCATAACCTCTGCAAAGTGCAAATCTATTCGGATAGCTGTGCTCGCGGTATTGAGCAAAGCTCGGGAATTACAGTTAAGGGTTAGTTAATTAAATGGAAAACTTGGTTGGGATGGCGGGATTGCCATATGGAAGGTTGGAACTTGACTTAGGGTTGGAAACTTGGTTTACTTGAGAAATGTTGAATCTATCTATTACTGTTATTTGTTTTACTATCTTTACAATTTATTTATTGTATTTGTTCATAAATGCTGCTTATTGTAAAATAGCCATAATAGCCTTTTCCTTTGGAATAAGCCTTGCATATAGTTACATAGAATTGCATTTTGTGCACAACTTGTTGAGTGCTTTATGTACTCATCCTTGCCAACAACAACATCACCAGTTGAGGAGTCTACATCCATGCTAGAGGAGATGTACCAGAAGGAGACAAATGTTTAGGGTGCGAGCCTTGTCAGTTGCCTGTGGTATACTGAGGGGTTTATCTACGTTTTCATTCCGCTGCAGTTTAATTTGTTGTTTAACCTTGCAAGGCATAGTCATGTAAGTTGACCTTAAGGTCATTCAACTAGTATTATTTAATATATGATGTATTTCATAATGTTTCCACTGCGTATGATTGTGATATTTACCGATGTTGAGCCTGTGTGCACTAGCGTGATCCTGGACTAGTGCAGTATACATAGAGGGTCCAAATTTGCATATTCAGGTCCCGACAGAGGTGGTATCAGAGTCATACTAATTGTAGGTCTTGACCCTAGATAGTCTGGTCGTCTCTATAGAACCTTCAAAATTATTTTCTAAAGGAAAGACTTAACCTGAAAGAATAATGAGTTCTTGATTTATCCCATTCTCCTATTCTTTCCCCTTGCTGAAATTTCTTTCTCTTACCTTTGCTGGAACAAGTTAAAATCTTACCTAAGTTATCTTGGTAGTTGATGACGTGCCATACCTTAGGATAAAGCATCGAGTGCTTGCTATCAACCCTGAAGGCGATGAAGGAAGGAATCATTAAGCTCGAGGAGTGGATCGACGAGGTGTTTTAGAAGCTGGAAGACCAGTGCTTCAAGTAGCCAGTTAAGACTCGTGTGGGAGTCGTGTTTGCTTAAGATAGGAGTGTCACCCATGTAGACGGTAGTTTTGTGTGTATAGGCTGAATTTGTTCTTCCCTGATTGCTAAGTATGCAGTAGGTGTTGCATAGCCTTTAGGCTTGTGTAAGCAACCCTACCAAGTTATTAATATTGATTGCTTAAGTTTTTGGGTTAAACCTAGCTCCCCTGCAATAGAATTCCTACTTCTTACATATGTTGTTCCCTCTCCCCTAACCATATGAAGCAACCAAGCAGATGGTGCAGTCTGGTGGAAGTACTGGAGTTAATGGAGGTGGAAATCAACTCAGTGAGAACCTCAATGATGGATCAGTTTTTCAACCGTCAATACAGATGGATATGCAGAGTTTTGGAGTATTTCTGACTGCTCAGACTCAGTTGATGCATGCAATGATGAAGCAAATGCAGAACATGATCAATCAAGCCAATGTCAACAGAGTGTCCCAAGTTGTTATCAATGATTCCTGTTCCTACTCTAGGTTATCAGAATTCATAAGGACTTGTCCGCCGATATTTTCTGGAAATGTGTCACTTTTGGAAGCAGAAGATTGGCTTAAAACCATTGAGAGAAAGTTGCTGATTGCTCTATGTAAAGGTGATGAGAAAAGTCATGTATGCTTCCTATCTGTTGGATGGAATTGTTGCTGAATGATGGAGGAAATATCGTGCTGTCTATGAAACCCTGCAGAGTATCACTTGGAATGAATTTGTTGTTACTTTTCGTGATATCTTTGCTTCGTCAGAAGACAGTATGGCCACAGCGAAAGCAGAGAAGAATGCTACCCCGCCCCTTGTTCGATATCTAAACGATGTTCCTTGAAGTGTTGTCAACCAAACAAATTAGAAGATCGAGCGTGCATTCGCTATGGAGAGATAGGTCATACAGCTGACGAGCATGCGATCAATTGCTCCAGCTGTGAAGGAAGTCATTCTCCTGAAAAGTGTCCTATGAGCAACATCACATGCTGCTTTTGTGAAGGTCGAGATCATTGTCCAGCTCAGTATCCCTTTGATTCAATAATTACCGTTGTAACCCAGCATCAGCAAAAGAATCTCCGAGTCGCAGTTGCTCAAGAGTTGTCAAAAAGGGGCAAACATCAGCTGCTCAAGTAACGCCGTATGAAGAGCTAAAGACGTTGTACTTTGATCTTGTCAGCCCTCATCAAGAGAATGCATAATTATTTCAGAGAAAAAAGTGGTTTTGTTCATAGAAAAGAGCAACGTAGTAGTAAAAATATTTGAATAGCAATTTTTAGTTTTATACATTTTGGTTCACAGAGAGATCATGGTTATGTCACCAGACTATCACTGCTTGGCAAATGGTGAAGACTCGATAAAATCATTCAAAGACGGTGAAACCACATAAGACATGTTTATTAAATTTCTAATAACGTAGTTAGTAAATATCTTTCAGGATGATATTTATTTTTTTCTTAGCTCATATATTTTTTTAGATACTTATAGTAAATATGAAATATACGGATAATAAGTTTATTACATTACGATAGTAATATGTTCTTCAGGATTGATGTATAGCAGTTATTTATTTACATCACATGGGAGACAGGGAGATAGTAGGGTGAAACTTGGTATTAACCTGGATGCTCATACGGATGCCATGGTAATCACCGAAAAGTGGTTGACAAGGGTGCCACGCCGGTTTGTGTCACCATTCAAGTGCCGTGTTATTCGGCCCATCGTCCTGATGGAGATCATTTTCAATGATGATACACTAAAGAGGTCAGATGTCTATTTCAGTTTGTTTTTACCAATCTAATGCATAATTATTTGAGAACATAGAGTGGTTTTGTTCATAGAAAAGAGCAACATATCAGTAAAAATATTTGAATAGCAATTTTTAGTTTTATACATTTTGGTTCACAAAGAGATCATGGTTATGTCACCAGACTATCACTGCTTGGCAAATGGTGAAGACTTGATAAAATCATTCAAAGACAGTCAAACCATGGAAAACATGTTTATTGGTCTCTTCATTCAATGCATTACGCATGACTACAATGAGTTGAGATCGGAGCGCTAGATACAGGATTTATCTACCATGGAGTCTCTCGGTATGTAGTAATTGTTCGTTGCGAATACAATAAATCTTTACAATAGATGTAGTAATTTCTTGCTTTACTATTTTGTTTTCATTATTGATGTTTCTTTGGTTTTTACCAGAGGCTTCTGAACATTGAAGAATATATGGAAAACGACACCTAACCCAGCGATCTCGCGGTTGCCATGCTCAAGGAACATATTGGCAAATCGAAGGCCACCGGAGCAAAGTTGGTGAGCTTGCAAAAAATCCTAATGTTTTATTCTTAATATTTTATTGCCATCATCATATGCACGCAACATTTATTTACAGATATTATTTCCCCTTCTGCACACCACGCATTGGTCAGTGTGATGTATCAACATGGTTCATAGGAGAATTGATGTGCTTGATTCAAGCGACTACAAGTTGAAGTGCATAGATCCTAGAGACCACCATGCTGATGTTGGTGAGAAGGTTGTTACATGACTACAAGATGCATTCCAATTCATTACGGATGGCAAGTTGTAACACCCCAATTTTTGGATTATTTGGATTTAATATGGATTTTATTGATTTTTCGAATTTATTTGGATTATATTTTGTATTTTGAATTATGTTAAAATATGGATATTATTTAATTATGTGAAAATTTTAAATAAAGTTTTACCAAAAATAATTTATTTGAGTTCAAAATATTTTTAGGAATTTTTATAGGATTTTTTGGTATTTTTACTATTTTATTTGGTATATATTATTTTCTGGGATTATTTTAAATAGGAAAGTTTTGGAAAAATATGTAAACAATGTTTGGCTCAGCCCGTATACCTAGCGCACTAGGGATGGCAATCAGACCCGCGGGTTCTGCACCCGATCGGGTCGGGTTCGGTCCTAATTTTCACTTGTGGGTTCTTCGGGTCGGGTACCCGAGATGGGTTTGGGTCGAGTCGGGTTTATAAAACAACCCATAGGTACCCATCGGGTATCCGAAATACCGCACATACCCATCGGGTACCCGTCGGGTTTGGGATCGGGTTCCGGGTACCTGCCGGGTTTGGCTCGGGTTTTTTGGTTCGGGTTTCTTGTCGAGTCGGGTTTTGCAAAACGCACACCTGACCGGACCTATTGTGACCCCTATACTGCAGTACTGCACAAACTTGTCGGGTACCCGCCGGGTTCGAGTATAGTTTTTTACCCGATAAGGTATTCAGGTTCGAGTCGGGTTTTTCAATTCGGGTTTTCTGTCGAGTCGGGTTTTGTAAAACCCGCACCCGACCTGACCAGTTGCCATCCCTAAGCGCACCATGCTCTGACCCAAGTCGGTTGTATTCTATGCAGCCCGCATCGCTGTGCAGCCCATTTTCGCCACAGCCCAGCCCATGCAGCAGCCGAACCCTAGAGAGTATGGTGGTCGTCGGATCGTGGTGATGCGGACGACAATGATCAATCGATGTCCAAGCCGTCTTGGTTGTTGGATCACCACGTGTTAGAGAATCGGCGGTCGTCTCCAAGATGAAGTCTCTGTTGCATCGCCGTGCGCACCGTGGACTCCATCACCATCTCGATCGCAGCCAAGGCTCTTGGTGCTTTATAAGGTGCGCACGGATCGTCTCGTGCCATAGAACTCGAACCCCAAACCAATCGTGAAGATTGAGCTGCTGTTGTGTCGGATTTGGCATTTTTCTCTGTGCACCATCGAAGCATTCAAATTCCTGGTTTGTGACCGTCGGTGGTTCTCGGGGTCTATTCTTGGTACCGGCGTGATCGTTTCATCAAGGTGAAGCTCATGCGCATGTTGGATCTGCTGGAGGATCGTCATAGCTCGTTGTTACCGGGAGCCCGGCCACAACCATTGAAGAACCTTTCCGTTGCGGTTCCGTTGGTCATGGAGGTGAGCAAACCGTGTCATCAGATTTGTGTTGACGAGAGCTTGCTGTAGGTGCTAGCCTGGTCGCCGGCGATGACCTTTGGGCTTAGCGTCGCCGCCTCTAACGTGGGATGGCCGGCGGTGGGTATGTGGCAGACACGTAGGCACCATGCTAACAGGGTGTGTGTGTAGCTTGCGTGTTGGCTGGCGTGGCGCGTATGTGGTGAAGCTGAGTCAGTCGGTTGGGCCCACACCTCAGTCGGCATTGTTGCCGTAGACTCGGGGCGATTTATGGACCAGGTCCATGGACCAAAGGGCCCACATGTCAGCCTAAGAGGGGATTTTCAGATTTACTGTAATTGAGAAATTGGTTGCTGACGTCAGCGTTGCGTCATAAATCGATTTTCCAATAGAAAAATAGATCAGGAAATTCAGGATTTTCCAATTTTGTGATTTTTATGATTTTGAATCTTTCGAGAGCCCGTTATTCTTCATACGAGCTCTGATTGAGGTGATTCAAATTTATAAAAAATTATAAAATTGAGATCTATTTAGTAGTAAATTTTATTTTATTTTTGGAATTTTTTTGCTCTCTATTTTAGTATTTATTTTGTGTTTTCTCTCATTACATGTAGACGTCGAAGTGTTTGGAGCATCTGAGGAGGAATCGTTGACTCAAGACCAAAGTGCAGAGCAAGAGCAAGAACTTTTCCAAGATAAGTTGTGCTTTTATCATGTTGAACCTAGTTTATAAAATTTCTATATTATTTTACATTGTGCATGATATTTTATGTGTACAATTGTTTCAAAATAGTTAGGATCTAGTTAATCTATCCAAATTTATGACACCCTACCTTGTCATTTGTATGCAATGATTAATTGTTACCCTAGGATGGTTTATTAATAGTTGGTTAATATTTGAAATCAACATGGGTTGGTTAGACCATGTTTAGTATGCTTAGCCATGCCATGTACAACTCATGTCTTTTGAGATATCAAAAGTTAATCTTGACTAATGGAATGTGGAACATGTTTATGGAATTGGTGTGTTAGGTGTTGTCACACAATAATGTTGAGTTGTAGTGATGGGGTTGTCCCGCAACGATGTTGACTTGTTGATAGCACGTGGTGCTGGGTAATTGTAACATCCCAAAAATTTGAGTTTTGGAATGTTTGATTTCAAAATTGAACCATTTGTATTTTACTTAAATTAATTCTAGCTTAATTTGAATTTCTAAATAATGAAAGGATTTAATTTGACTAAACTATTCATCAAACTAAAGAATTTTTCTGTATTTTATTGGGTTCCTTGTGCTCCAAGGAATTTTTCTGTATTTTTGGGGATTTTTCTGAATTTATTAGATATTTATTTGAATTTATTTGGTTTTATTCAGATTTCTGGAATTATATAAAAACTGGAAAATGTTTTAAAATTCCAAAAACTCTTTTGGGCCGAATCTTTCTTCCGGCCCATTTCTTTTTCCCTCCGGCCCGCCTCGCCTCGGCCGTTTCCTTCCGCGTCACCTCGGCCTAGCCCACCTTGCCTACCGCTGCTCGCTCAAGACGGCCCGGATGGTCACCCGCGCCGCCGCAATGAAACCCTAGCGCGCCAGCGTTCAAACCCGCGCCCGCCGCCATCTCGAGTCCGCGTCCAACACACGGCCGCCGAGGCCCCTATTTAAACCGTCGCATACGCTCGAGAATCCCTTCACGCGCCGCCTTTTGCCCCACCTCTCACCGCCGACGTCGCCGCTTTCGCGCGAGCTCGTCGGAGTTGCCGCTGTGCCCGTGCTCTTTCGCCGCCCCAATCACCGTCCCCGGCCCCTCCGCCTGCCGATTGCTTGCGGGACTCGTCGCGTCGCCCTCTCCCGCTCGCTTTGTCCTGTGGTCCGATCCGCGCGTCTTCGCCGTTGGCCTCGTCTTCTTCCCGCCTCCGGTAAGCCCTCACGCCGCCTCGCCGTTGTTCTCGCCGTGAACCTCAACCGCTCGATCGATGGCGTCGCTTCCAGATTGCGCTGCCGCCTCCGCCGCAGCCCGCGCCTTGGCCGTCGGATTCCGCTCCATCGTCCCAGATCCGCGCGTCACCTCGCGCGCCCTCATCTCGGCCGTCCGATCGCGTTGCCGATCGGATGCTTGACGATGGCCCGTCGCGTCGCCACGCCACGCACGCCATGTCCTCGCCGCCACGCGGCCCTAAAGCGCGTCGGTGACGCCGATCGGCGCCGGTGCACGGTGAACCGAGCAGCGCCGTGGACCGAGTCCACCGTGAACCGGCTGACGTCAGCGATTGCACAATAAATCCTTTTTCCTTATAAAATAAATCCGAAATTTCGATTTTCGATTTTCAGTATTTTCTCTGAATTTAATCTTTCGGAGGTCTGCTCGCCATACGAACTCCGATTGAGGCGATTCAAGTTTCTAAATTTTTCTAAAATCAAGATCTATCTTTCAGAGCCATTTATTTTCAGTTTTGAGCTTGTTTGAGACTATGTTTTGTATTTATTTGGTTTCATTGCTTCTTTTTCCGGTAGACGCTAATTCCGAGGGAGCGAACGAAGACTTTGAAGACCAAGATTCAGCACTAGATCAGCAAGGCAAGTCGTAACCTTTGATCATATTGATCCTGTGTTTGCAAAAGTAATTTACTTTTATACAATTGCATGCTACTTTGTGTATAAATGCTTATTTAATGGGAGTAGATGTATGCCTAGTTGACATTATGCCACTTTGATCAATTGAATGCCATGTATACATTGATAAACCTAGGATTGGGACATTACTAGTTGGACATAATTATTACACCAACCTTGGGTTATCGTAGTTATGCTTAGACATGCTCAGATATACGATTGGACTCATATCACATGTTGAATAATGTTAATCTTGACTTAATGAGATATTGAATCGTGGCCGGCAGCCACTGTTGTAAAATTTGTTGTACCATGGCGGGGGTTGCCATTGGTCTTGGTTGAACGAATTGTTTTCCCTCGGGCAAGTGATCGTGAAGTAAAGGGGGTGCTTTCTAGCACATTTGGATGCGGATGTCTTGCCTGAGAAAAATTAAGGACTTAATCTTGTGCGCCATTGAACTGGGCCTAACCGTACTACCATATGTCTGGTATGGGACAGACTTAGCTGATTAATTTGCAATGTCTAGCCTGGAGTACTGCCAGTTGGTGTTGTGGGTTCCTGGATGGATGGGTAGATTCGCAAGGCGCAAGAGGGGGCCCTAACGGGCGAAACCTTAGCGGCAGCGACTGAAGTTTAGGCAGTGCATTGTAAAGGCTTTGTCATGATATCTCTGCGACACACCTAAGGAAGTGTGTTAAGATCGATTGCACAAAGAGATGGTCATGTCTTGTGGGTAAAGTTGTACAACCTCTGCAGAGTGTAAAACTATTCGAATAGCCGCGTCCGCGGTCATGGACAAAGCCCGGGAATTTCACACGGGGTATAGAGTGTTTCATAAAAGGCGGAATGTGGAATTGTTGAGGAGGAATTCTATGAAGACTACGTGGATTAGGAAGGCGTTCCCCAGACGATTGCCTGTGGCATGTCGAATGGTTCAAGTTATCTTTTCCGCTGCAATAGTATTTGTTTCTTAAGCCCTTAAGGCATAATGGTGTAAACATTGACCATAAGGTCGTTTGCTTTATTTAATAATAATTTGCTTCTTCTTAGTTAATTCGTTGTATGGAATGATATTTCATCTATGTTTCTACTGTGTCCACTAGCGTGTTCCTGGACTAGTGCAGTATACACAGAGGGTTTCGGATTTGCAAATCCGAGTCCCGACAAAGATGGTATCAGAGCCATATCGACTGTAGGTCGCTATCCTAGTTAGCATGGTCTTCAAAATTATTTCATAAATCAAACCAACAAATTGGTACTTAATAGTTTTCGTCTCCTCTCGTCTTATTCTTAGGTTCTTATCCCTCTCCTTTGCTGAAACATTGATTTGAAATTTAAATTGAACTTATCTTATGAAACTTCTCAAAACCACGAGCCTTCTGCAAGGAATCAAATCAAGGGAGACAATGAACCAAGCCATCAAAGTCATACCCGAGAAGACTACCATATGAGATAGGGTGTTGTGCTCAGCGGTGTCTGAGCATGTTTTTCCCTTTTCAGTTCAGTTACGTTTAGTCTGCGTATACTAGGATTTCCATTTCTGGTGTGCCTGGTATGTTGTACCCTTGCCCCAAGCACGGTGTTGCAACCATACCTTTAGTTGAAAAAGCTTTATTTGCCTCTTTAATTTGTAGCCTTTTGTCTGTGCCCTTTTGTCCCTGGGTATTACCTTCTCCCCTAGATGATCTTACCACTCGTCTACTGCTTTTCCCTCTTACCTATCAAACCCTTGTGCTGCATCTCAGATGGTTGACACTCGTTCCGGAGCCGATCGCAGTTCTCCAGCGGATGCCAGTGCTAGCGCCAACCCCAATCCCAATGCACCACCGCCACCACCAGCAGTGACGGATCAGAACATGGGACATTTTCTGGCAGCTCAGACTCAGTTAATGAATACAATGATGCAGAACAAGAACAACATGATGAATCAGCAGAACCAGACTGCAGTTGCCCTAGCAAATCTGTTGAACCAACAAAACCAAGCTGATGTTGCACCTCCTCAAGCTCGTCTCCAGTCCAAGCTAGCAGAATTTATGAGGACTCGTCCGCCAACTTTCTCCAACTCTTCAGAACCATTGGACGCCGATGATTGGATCCGCTCCATTGAGAAGAAGCTTGAAATTGCCCAGTGCACCAATCGTGAGAAAGTTCTCTATGCCGCTCATCTGCTAGAGAGCACCGCCGCTGAATGGTGGGAGAACTATAGTGCTGCCCATGATGACCCTCAGACTATCACTTGGGCAGAATTTTCCATTGCTTTCCGCCACTCTCATATCCCTGATGGCAAAGTTGAAATGAAGAAGAATGAGTTCAGTGAGTGAATACCTCAATAAGTTCACTCAGCTTGCTCACTACGCTCCAGAAGATGTGGCGACAGATGATGCTCGTCAGAAGAAGTTCAAGCGTGGACTCAATCCAGTACTAAAGGTGCAAGTCGTTGGCAATGACTATGCAGATTTTCAGCACCTTGTAGATAAAGCTATGCTTATTGAGGAATCTCGTCGGGAATTGGAAGAATCCGGTAAGAGAAAGATGATGCAGCATGGAGCCCATCAGAGTCACCAGCAGAGAGTTAGAACCAATGCTCAACAGCCTGCTCGCTTCACTCCTTCGAATGCAATGAGGACCCCTGCACCAGCACCTCGTCCAGCTCCTTCAGGCAATCGCAACCTCAACACCAACAGCAATCCACCTCAGAGGTCCAGTAACCCAGCTGCAGGAGTCACCTGTTTCAACTGTCATGAACTCGGTCACTATGCCAACAATTGCCCAAGAAAGCAAGCTGTGACGCCAGTCCGTTTCAACTTGGGATCTACGCCAGCAAAGACCCCCGCACCAGGAGCAGGACGTGGAGTGCCCCAGACTCCCAATCAAGCCACCAGGACTCCGCCGCCTGCTGGAAGAGGCCGTGTGAATCACGTCACCACCGAGGACGCTTGACCGCACTAGACGCCATACTAGGTAAGCTCCTAGTCAACTCAAAGATTCGCCATGGTTTTGTTTGATTCGAGCTACGATTCGCTTGTTTCTCGGAGTTTTGCCGCAAATCATCAATTAAAGACAATGCCTCTTAAGATCGCTTTATTAGTGCAATCTCGGTTCGATTTGAGTACGAACCAAGGCTGCCCCGAAGTTAAGATATTAATTGGAGGGGTAGAATTTCTAGCCAACCTTATTGTCCTAGACACCAAGTCCCTAGATGTGATCCTAGGGATGGATTGGCTCTCCAAGAACCAAGCAGTGTTGGATTGTGGAAATAGAGAGATCACCTTAACCAGCCCGGATGGAGCCAAGTTAAAAGTTCAAGCCACTTCAGATCAATCCGAAGGGATTAGAGTTTGTAGTGCCAAAGGAATAAGTTTGCAAGATGTGCCAATCGCCAGCGAATTTCCTGATGTATTTCCAGATGAGTTGCCTGGGATTCCACCGGATCGAGATATAGAGTTCTTGATAGAACTAGTTCCTGGAACGCCACCCATTTCCAAGAGACCTTATAGGATGCCTGCTAATGAGTTAGCTGAAGTAAAGAGACAGAATAAAGAGCTGCAATATCAAGGTTTTGTTCGACCAAGTTCTTCGCCATGGGGAGCACCAGTTCTTTTAGTTGAAAAGAAAGATGGAACTCAGAGAATGTGTGTAGATTATCGCTCACTTAATGAGGTCACCATCAAGAATAAGTACTCTCTGCCAAGAATCGATGATTTGTTTGACCAACTTCAAGGAGCCGGAGTGTTCTCGAAGATTGATCTGAGATCAGGATACCACCAGTTGAAGATTTGTCAAGAGGATATACCCAAAACAGCTTTTGTTACTCGGTACGGACAGTATGAGTATACCGTGATGTCTTTCGGATTGACTAACACCCGTGCCTACTTCATGACCTTGATGAATAAAGTATTCATGGAATATTTGGATAAGTTTGTTGTTGTTTTCATTGACGATATTCTGATCTACTCCAAAAGTGAGGAAGAACATGAGGATCACTTGCGCCAAATTTTAACGAAGCTAAGAGAGAATCAGCTTTATGAAAAGTTCAGTAAATATGAGTTCTGGATGACAGAAGTTGCTTTCCTAGGTCATGTTATATCAGCAGAAGGAGTCGCTGTTGACCTCGATAAGGTACGAGATGTGCTAAGTTGGGAGTCACCTAAGATGGTACCCCAAATCAGAAGTTTTCTTGGAATGGCGGGATATTATCGCCATTTAATAGAAGGGTTTTCTAGAAAAGCTAGACCGCTCACTCAACTCTTAAAGAAGGAGAAGAAATTTGTTTGGACGCCAGAGTGTGAACAAAGTTTTCAAGAGTTAAAGAAGTGTTTGACAACTGCCCCAGTGCTTATCCTGCCAGATAATAGGAAGGATTTTGAGATATTCTGTGATGCATCTCGACAAGGACTCGGTTGTGTGCTAATGCAAGATAAGAAGGTTGTAGCGTATGCTTCGCGACAACTAAGGCCACATGAAGTTAACTATCCTACCCATGGTTTGGAATTAGCAGCCGTAGTGCATGCTTTAAAGATTTGGCGTCACTATCTCATTGGAAATCGTTGTGAGGTTTATACTGATCACAAGAGTTTGAAGTATATCTTTACCCAAGTTGACCTCAATATGAGACAAAGAAGATGGTTGGAATTGATCAAGGACTATGACATTGGGATTCATTATCATCCAGGCAAAGCTAATGTTGTAGCTGATGCTTTGAGTAGAAAGAGCTACTGCAATACTCTGATGATTAAGGAAAGTCAGCCAACCCTCTATAAGGAATTTCAGAAGCTTAGTTTGGAATTGGTTCAGGAAGGATATTTAGCTACCTTGGAAGTGCGCCCTACGTTGGAAGATCAGATTCGAGAAGCACAGGTAGATGATGCCGATATCAAGGAGATTAAGATCAATATGAAGAAAGGAAAAGCCTCGTGGTTCATCAAGATGAACAAGGTACTATTTGGTATGAGAAGCGATTTTGCGTGCGGATCGTAAAGAGCTCAAGGAGTTGATTATCAAGGAAGCGCATGAGACTTTATACTCCATTTATCCTGGAAGTACCAAGATGTATCAAGACCTCAAGGAAAGGTATTGGTGGCCCAGTATGAAGCGTGAGATTGCAGAGTATGTTGCGCTTTGTGATGTCTCGCGAGAAGGTCAAGGCAGAGCATCGAGGCCGCAGGATTGTCGCAGACCATTGAAGATTCCAGAGTGGAAGTGGGAAGAAATTGGTATGGATTTCATTACCGGATTTCCTAAGACCCAAGCGGGTTATGACTCGATCTGGGTAATAGTGGATCGATTGACTAAGGTAGCTCACTTCATTCCAGTTAAGACTACCTATGCAGGAGATAAATTAGTAGAATTATATATGTCAAGGATCGTTAGTCTTCACGGAGTGCCTAAGAAGATAGTGTCTGATAGAGGAACCCAGTTTACCTCTCGTTTTTGGCAGAGTCTGCACGAAGCCATGGGAACTCATCTCGTGTTCAAGATCGCCTATCACCCTCAAACAGATGGACAGACTGAGCGTGTGAATCAGATTCTTGAGGATATGTTAAGATCTTGTGCCTTAACTTATGGTGCCAAGTGGGACAAGTGTTTGCCCTATGCCGAGTTTTCATACAACAATAGTTATCAAGCCAGTCTGCAAATGTCGCCTTTTGAAGCTTATATGGAAGACAGTGCAGAACCCCTCTCAACTGGAAGGAGTAAGGAGAAAGACAATTGTTTGGCCCTGCCATACTGCAAGAAGCCGAAGAGCAAGTCCGATTAATTCGGGACAGGTTGAAGATAGCTCAAAGCAGACAAAAGAGTTATACAGATAATCGTCGCAGAGATTTGAGTTTCGAGCCCAATGATTATGTTTATCTCAGAGTCACCCCTCTCAAAGGAGTTAAGAGATTTCAAGTAAAAGGAAAGCTTGCCCCTAAATATGTGGGACCGTTCAAAATCTTGGAACGAAGAGGAGAGGTTGCCTACAAGTTAGAATTGCCACAGTCTTTTGCCGGAATCCATGATGTGTTCCATGTATCGCAGTTGAAGAAGTGCCTGCGTGTGCCAAAGGAACAGATGCCATTGGAAGCCATTGATTTGCAAGAGGATCTTACCTACAAGGAGCAACCAGTAAAAATTTTGGATATAGCCGAGCGTATCACGAGGAGCAAGGTCATCCGTTTTTGCAAGGTCCAGTGGAGCAATCATTCAGAAGAGGAAGCAACTTGGGAGCGAGAAGAGGATCTGAAGTCCGAGTTTCCCCACCTATTCCCTAGCCAGCCTGAATCTCGGGGTCGAGATTCCATTTAAGGGGGGAGGTTTGTAACATCCCAAGAATTTGAGTTTTGGAATGTTTGATTTCAAAATTGAACCATTTGTATTTTACTTGAATTAATTCTAGCTTAATTTGAATTTCTAAATAATGAAAGGATTTAATTTGACTAAACTATTCATCAAACTAAAGAATTTTTCTGTATTTTAGTTGGGTTCCTTGTGCTCCAAGGAATTTTTCTGTAATTTTGGGGATTTTTCTGAATTTATTTGATATTTATTTGAATTTATTTGTTTTATTCGGATTTCTGGAATTATATAAAAACTAGAAAATGTTTTAAAATTCCAAAAACTCTTTTGGGCCGAATCTTTCTTCTGGCCCATTTCTTTTTCCCTCCGACCCGCCTCGCCTCGGCCGTTTCCTAACACGTCGCCTCTACCACCCACCTTGCCGGCCGCTCGCTCGCTTCAAGACGGCCTACTGCCAGCCAGGCCACGCCGCCGCCAAACCCTAGCGCCCGCGCTCAAACCGTGTCCGCCGCCATCTCGAGTCCGTGATCCGACACGGCCGCCGAGGCCCCTATTTAAACCGCCGCGCGCTGCCCGAGAATCCCCTTCACGCGCCGCCCCTTTTGCCCCACCTCTCACCGCCCGGGACGTCGCCGCTTCTTCGCGCGAGCTCGTCGGAGTTGCCGCCGTGCCCGAGCTCTTTCGCCGCCCCAATCGCCGTCCCCGGTCCCCCTCCGCCGTTGCCGATTGCTCGCCGGGACTCGTCGCGTCGCCCTCTTCCCGGTTCGCCTTGTCCAGGGTCCGATCCGCCGCATCTTCGCCGTTGGCCTCGTCTTCTTCCCCGCCTCCGGTAAGCCCCACGCCGTCGCCTCGCTGTTGTTCCTCGCCGTGAACCTCAGCCGTCCGATCGATGGCGTCTGCTCCAGATTGCGCCGCGTCGCCTCCGCCGCAGCCTCGCTCCTTGGCCGTCGGATTCCGCTGCATCGTCCCAGATCTGGCCGCGTCACCTCTGCCGCGCCCTCGTCCTCGATCGTCCGATCTCGTGCCGTCGGTCGGATGCTTGACACGTGGCCCGTCCGCGTCGCCGCCGTCGCCCCTAAAGCCACGCCGGCGACGCCGATCTGCACTGGTGCACGGTGAACCGAGCCGCGCCATGGACCGAGTCCACCGTGAACCGGCTGACGTCAGCGATTGCGCAATAAATCATTTTTCCGTATAAAAATAAATCCAGAAATTCTGATTTTCTGTATTTTCTCTGAATTTAATCTTTCGGAGGCCCGTTCTCGCTCATACGAACTCCGATTGAGGCGATTCAAGTTTCTAAATGTTTCTAAAATCAAGATCTATCTTCCAGAGCCATTTATTTTCAGTTTTGAGCTTGTTTGAGCCTCTGTTTTGTATTTATTTGGTTTCATTGCTTCTTTTTCCGGTAGACGCTAATTCCGAGGGAGCGAACGAAGACTTTGAAGACCAAGATTCAGCACTAGATCAGCATGGCAAGTCGTAACCTTTGATCATATTGATCCTGTGTTTGCAAAAGTAATTTACTTTTATACAATTGCATGCTACTTTGTGTATAAATGCTTATTTAATGGGAGTAGATGTATGCCTAGTTGACATTATGCCACTTTGATCAATTGAATGCCATGTATCCATTGATAAACCTAGGATTGGGACATTACTAGTTGGACATAATTATTACACCAACCTTGGGTTATCGTAGTTATGCTTAGACATGCTCGGATATACGATTGACTCATATCACATGTTGAATAATGTTAATCTTGACTTAATGAGATATTGAATCGTGGCGGTAGCCACTGTTGTAAAATTTGTTGTACCATGGCGGGGTTGCCATTGGTCTTGGTTGAACAATTGTTTTCCTCGCAAGTGATCGTGAAGTAAAGGGGTGCTTTCTAGCACATTTGGATGCGGATGTCTTGCTCGAGACAAATTAAGGACTTAATCTTGTGCGCCATTGAACTGGGCCTAACCGCACTACCACATGTCCGGTATGGGATGACTTAGCCGATTAATTTGCAATGTCTAGCCCGAGTACGCCATTGGTGGTGTGGGTTCCGGATGGACGGGTAGATTCGCAAGGCGCAAGAGGGGCCCTAACGGCGAAACCTTAGCGAAGATCGAGTTTAGACAAATTGCATTGTAAAGGCTTTGTCATGATATCTGTCCGACACACCAAAGGAAGTGTGTTAAGATCAATTGCACAAAGAGATTGTCATGTCTTGTGGGT
This sequence comes from Otatea glauca, assembly GCA_036346275.1. NCBI lineage: Eukaryota > Viridiplantae > Streptophyta > Magnoliopsida > Poales > Poaceae > Otatea > Otatea glauca. The sequence continues at coordinate 163,042 of JAYEVK010000340.1, forward strand.
AAAGTTGTACAACCTCTGCAGAGTGTAAAACTATTCGAATAGCCGCGTCCGCAGTCATGGACAAAGCCCGGGAATTTCACACGCGGTATAGAGTGTTTCATAAAAGGTGGAATGTGGAATTGTTAGGATATGAACGGGGAGGGGAGTTCACTGTTGTTTTGTTGTCTATCATTGATCTATAAGTTACTTATGTTTTCATAAATATGCTTTTAATCTATTTATTGTATTTCTATTCAAGTTACTGCTTTCTGCAAAAGAACTATATAGCCATCATTGTCAAGCCGTGCATAAATATATTGCATCAATTCCCTACGGCTTGCTGAGTACCTTTGTACTCACGGCTTTATGCCCTTGTTGATCGATTCTGTCAAGGAGATAATGAATCTCATGAGGAGGAATTCTATGAAGACTACGTGGATTAGGAAGGCGTTCCCCAGACGATTGCTTGTGGCATGTCGAATGGTTCAAGTTATCTTTTCCGCTGCAATAGTATTTGTTTCTTAAGCCCTTAAGGCATAATGGTGTAAACATCGACCATAAGGTCGTTTGCTTTATTTAATAATAATTTGCTTCTTCTTAGTTAATTCGTTGTATGGAATGATATTTCATCTATGTTTCCATGTGTGCACTAGCGTGTTCCTCGACTAGTGCAAGATACACAGAGGGTTTTTGATTTGCAAACCGGTCCCGACAGAGATGGTATCGAGCCATATCGACTGTAGGTCGCTATCCTAGTTAGCATGGTCTTCAAAATTATTTTCTAAATCAAACCCACAAATTGGTACTTAATAGTTTTTGTCTCCTCTCGTCTTATTCTTAGGTTCTTATCCCTCTCCTTTGCTGAAACATTGATTTGAAATTTAAATTGAACTTATCTTATGAAACTTCTCAAAACCACGAGTCTTCTGCAGGGAATCAAATCAAGGGAGACAATGAACCAAGCCATCAAAGTCATACCCGAGAAGACTACCATATAAGATAGGGTGTTGTGCTCAGCGGTGTCTGAGCATGTTTTTCCTTTCGCCTCGGGCCACGCTTAGTCCACAGATACTAGGATTTCCATTTACGGTGTGCTCGGTATGTTGTACCCTTGCCCCAAGCACGGTGTTGCAACCATACCTTTAGTTGAAAAGCTTTATTTGCCTCTTTAATTTGTAGCCTTTTGTCCATGCCCTTTGTCCTCGGTATTACCTTCTCCCTAGATGATCTTACCACTGCTCATCGCTTTTCCCTCTTACCTATCAAACCCTTGTGTGCATCTCGATGGTTGACACTGCTCCGAGCCGGTCGCAGCTTCTCCGGCGGATGCCTGCTAGCGCCAACCCCAATCCCATGCACCACCGCCACCACCAGAAGTGACGGATCGTAACATGGGACATTTTCTCGCACTGGATCGCTTAATGAATACAATGATGCGTAACAAGAACAACATGATGAATCGCCAGAACTGCATCGCAGGTTGCCCTAGCAAATCTGTTGAACCAAAGAAACCAAGTCTCTTGTTGCACCTCCTCAAGCTCGCCTCACCCAAGCTAGCGTAATTTATGAGGACTCGTCCGCCAACTTTCTCCAACTCTTCGTAACCATTGACGCCGATGATTGATCCGCTCCATTGAGAAGAAGCTTGAAATTGCCCAGTGCACCAATCGTGAGAAAGTTCTCTTTGCGATTTTTTTAAAATAATATATTTTTATTTCTAATTGCAAAAGTGTACCACGAAGGAAAAAATTTCAAAATGTACCCTTGTCGCCCTATGGTAGGGTGACTTCTTGCGTAAAAATGTCGCCCAATCGTAGGGCGACACGTCACTACTCGACATTAGCGATGCGACACAACCGTAGTCGCTTAATGGGAGGCGACACAACCGTAGTCGCCAATGGAAGGGCGATTTTGCGTAAAATTTACAAATTCGGGAAAAAATCGAGAGACTTAAAAAGATTAAAATATTTGGATAAACAAATTTAGGATTGAAGTAAAATATTTTTAGCCTCTAGAGAAATTTGAAATAATTTTGAAAATTCCCTTGAACCAGTAGAGTGTATGGTTTTTAGCCTTTTTCGGCGGCCCGTACAATATCATGTCTAAACGGTATTTTTATGAACAGTAAACCACATTTGATCTTTGATACATGCACTTCCATATTATGGAGAAATATGTAATTTACACCTTGCTTTGCATATAATTTCCACTAGTGCAACAACCCTAAGTAATATAGTCAGCAATGTTTTTTAGCCTTTTCGACGGCCCGTAAAATGTCATGTCTGAACGATATTTTTATGAACAGTGGACCACATTTGATCCTTGATACATGCACTTCCATATTATGGAGAAATATGTAATTTACACCTTGCTTTGCATCTAATTTCCACTAGTGCAACAACCCTAAGTAATAATATAGTAGTCGGCAACAACTCATGTCATGTTTTTCAGCCTTTTCGGCGGCCCGTAAAATGTCATGTCTAAACGGTATTTTTATGAACAGTGGACCACATTTGATCTTTGATACATGCCCTTAAATCGCGTTATTAAACTTTGATTTGTAATCATGTGTTAAACTATTTGTTGAACATACATGAGGGCAGATGCACCGAAAGTTCAGATGGTAAAATAAGCAATAGACTAGATTATATTACAAAGGGCATTACAGTAGTGACGAAATTGCTTGATTTAACTAACTAACTAACTAACTAAAGCAAAGGTTTGTCATGGTGGAACAGATGATCGTTCGCCTATCCGGTACACCTGCATGATGTCCTACATTTTCTCGTGATATTACCCGACCTGTAAATTTTGCGATTTGTCCCTGACACCGCTCAATCCCCACTATGAAAGAACTCCACGGGATCCGCAGTGCTCCTGTGTGTCGCCGATTGGGTGCCCTATGCCGCACGCCCTGATGTGTAAGACATAATTTTTTGTCATACCGATTCCTGCGCCCCTACGCTTATACCACCCGGTTCCGGATGGTCCGCGTGAACGCGCCAAGGACTTGTTGCGTGGTGCGGACCTCGGCCGGTTGCTTCCTTGTCCCTTCCTCTTCGAGACGAGGTACCTCTTGCGCCTCATTGCGCTGGTCGTTGGCGGAGACTTGCCGAGACGCCCGCTCTGCTTTGGCTCGCACTCCACTATATGGTGCAGGAGGTGTGTGTTGGGCTTGTCCTTGTACAACCGGAAGCGTGCCCTGCAGTCAATACAAGATGCCCGCCGTGGTCGCTGAATAACACCGTAGGCGTACTCTGGTCCGCTTTTCGGGCGGTAGTAGCACCACGGGAGGGTTGCTCCCCGCTTATCCCGTCACGGAAGTTTGAGATGTGGGTGGTAAGTCTCCGGTCCACCCAGCTTGAAGTAGCCGCACCATTCATCCTCGGCCAAGGGGCACCGATAGAATCTCCGTCCGCTTGATTCATCGTGGCGGTATCAACCACGCTCAAGGCCGTGTTCGCAAAAGTCGGGCTTTGGGTGGCCCCGAGGAGGTTTCTCCTTTGACTCGAGCAATTTCGCGATTTTCTTTTGAACTCCCGATGCGATTTAACTGGTTTAGAATTACTACTTTGTGAGTGAAGCATGAGTTCGTCGATAAAACTCACCGATTGGTTGGCCTCTTGCCCACCGCCCCAACTCGTCGCTCTAGAACGGGACGATCTCGCGGCCTCCCACCGGTTGAAGTTCTCAGCGGCGGGGGTTGGCGTCGTGGCGATTGTGGACAAATTCGTAGTCACGTCGTTTCGCCCGTCTATCCATTGGAAGAAGCAACACCGGTCCTTGCCGAGAAAAGAAAGAACGATGCATGAAATGGTATTGTTACCTCAGATTGTATCGACACCGAGGTTTACCTCGTAAGAGCGGCACAACAAAGAGGAGGGCGGCCGCCTCTCGTGGGTAGATTGCATCATCTTCGCGGAAGGTTGCATTCGCATTTGGGTCGTGGCAGCTCCGCAGAATCGGGCGCCAACGCCATCGTATCTGGGTACTGGGCGAGATGACTTCGCGCTTCAAGAAGCGACGGTAGAACGACATCGTGCGCTAATTTGTTTAGATTCAGCTAGCGTGTATTGCTTGTTTCGCGATGTTAGATGTCTATCTCTCGGTCGCTTTTATAGTGGTGCCGAGGGGCTTCTCCACACAACTAAAGTAATCGATGGGTGGTATCCTCGTGAAAGTCGCACGACGTGTCACCCATCATCAAAGCTGCACGACAAGGCTGCCAAAGCTTATGCATGTGACCTGTCCCATCGGCCCGACAAGGCTGCCAAAGCTGATGCATGTCACCTGTCCCATCGGCCCGACAAGGCTGCCAAAGCTGATGCATGTGACCTGTCCCATCGGCCCGACAAGGCTGCCAAAGCTGATGCATGTGACCTGTCTAATCGGCCTGACAAGGATGCACGCCCGTGAGTATGCTATTCGCTCAAAAGTCACTGACGACAAGATTTCGCCATGCTTGAAAGCAGGGCTACTTTAACAAAGAATAACAATAGTTCATAACCAAAAGTACGGGGTTACTAACATAAGGAAAATATATCGTATACAAATAAATACATAAGATGCAAAGTACGTCACAACGTAATACCAAATACATAAGCCAAAATACATAAGCCAGATACAAACTACTGGCGCCCCCATTTCTAGGCACCTCCTCGCGGCTGGGCAGGCCTCCTACGAACCTTCCCCTGAGAGTACGTCAACTGCACCGGTGGGTGGTGGGCCCTCTGTGGTCTAGCCGAAGGTGTAGCGACACCGCCGAGAAGGTCGTGGTCGGTGGTGGTGCTCCTCGCAATCGCGATGATCCGAGCACATCCGGTCCAACGGGCATCTCGACACGCCACCATCGCCGAGGTCGAAATCGCATGGGCTGCATCATCAAACCGCCTCGTAGTCGCTCGAGGCGGTGAAGCCGCAGAAGAGAACCATCGTGCCTTTGAGCTCGTAAGAAGTGAAGAATTGTTGGTAACATTCAAGAAATAATTAGACAACATACGAAGTGTGGCGAAGGGCTTACCTCGACGTGAGGGGCTAGACCAGCGTGTCCAGCAGCCGCCTGTCGCGTAAGTCGTCGTGGACGGTGGGACGGAGGACGTGGGGTGTGAAGAAGTACCGAGCACTCCTCCTGCAGAAGCGGCACGCCGAGGGCCGCCACCACATCGCGAGGCGCGGCGGCAACGTGCCAACTCGAGGTGCGCCCGCGCCTCCCCGAACCTCGCGAAGAAGGAGGTCACGCCTCCCGGTCACATCTATCCCACGAGACGACGCGACAGAAGCTCCCTGACTCGTAGTACCGGCTAGCACATCACCGCAAAATACATTACGAATTAACCTAACACATTCATCCGAAAATGCAATATGAAAATACGCCGACATTAGACAAAACTTACCGCACGTGCGTAACCGAGTCCGTATGGCGGGATATGTGTCCTCACCCGGGATGTGTCTAGGAGGATCCGGTCGACACGCACTCAAACGCACACGGTACGGGTAGTGTACCACCGTCGGTACTTCTCGTACGCTCGCGGGTCGACGGCGATCCTCGCATGGACGCCGCCCAAGGCACCTCCCCACTCCTCGACCCACGGCGCCATACGTGACGCGCCATGGGGTGCCCCATGCCCGCCCTCCTCGTCCGCTCGCGGATAAGCAAAATATAGCATTATTACATGTCATTACACCGCATGATTAGAGAACATCAATATAGAGAACTTACGTGTGGACGCCGTAGGGACCCGGCCGACTGGACCGGGAACTCTGTCGAGACCGAACCGCCTCATCACTCGATGGACAGCGTAGCCCTCACCAGACGCCGAACACGAGGAACCGACGTACGCCAAGACGCCGCTGCCCCGTGTGCATAGGGTGGACAATCCACCCGCACACGTAGCTCGACGTCTCCCGCGGTACGGCGCCCAACGACGCGTCCTCGGTGAGGTGGTCAAGGCGTGATTTAATCGCGGTAGCTAAGCCGCCCGCGCCGTGTGCCTACCTAGGCCGCAATGACGACAGAAAAATCAACATTACAATTAGTACTGAGAAATGTTAAAGCGTAGGTTTCACAACCGTGGTTTGCAATATCTTACCCGTCGGTAGAACCAGATGGTGCCCATAGTCGGCGCGTCGACATCGTCGTCACCATCACATAGAAGAGGACTCGTGTCGATCTTGGGGCGCCCGATCTGGAACCTCTCGTATGCCCAAAGCTGCAGAAGCAGTGGACACCCGGTGAGGATCGACCCGCCGACGATTCGCCCACAGCCGTCGCAGAGCCCAGGTACGTCGCGCAGAGGACCGCTGACCCCCAGGAGTACTGCGGCACGACGTCAAGGGGTGCGTCCGCGATCGCCCTCGCGAACTGGACGAGGTGCCTGTCCACGCTATCCCCGTGGGAGCTCATGCACATGCACCAGCCAAACAGCCACAGCAGGTACGCCTCAAGGTGGCGGCTCACCCTCTGCTCGTCCGCAGGCTCAACGATGTGCTCCGTTTGTAAATTTAAGTTTTATTATAAGTCTAGCCAATATATATATGTGAAGTTAAGCTTGAATGGTTAGTTGCTTACCACGAATCGCCGGCCACGTGTGTGGGACCATGGGTGCTTTGGTGAAGACTCGATGCACGCGGAGGCGGTAGCACACCATGGAACCGCGCAAGTACCTCATCCCGCCACACTGGTCGACGCCCCACGGCACCACTGTGGTCACCCGATCGGGAGACCGAGGAGGTAGGAGACGCCCTCCAAAGTGATCGCCATCTCCCGGCTGTAAGTGGAAGGTGTGCGCCTCCGGTCTCCACCGATCCACCGAGCGGTGAAGGGACTCACAAACGGAACCGGTGGCTAGCATCCTCCCGGCGCCTGCGTGCGCCCACCATCCGTGCGCTGGCGGCAATCCCGCCGCCATGACCTCTACGAAACATAAATATTAAATTAATATGAGCACCACACTAGTTAATTAAAACAGATTTTGATATCGATCGGGAATATTTTGAAATTAAAAGATAAATACGTTACTGGGATCCAACGTGGATCGAGGGTCCACAGCCTCAGCTGTGGCCTCGGCCGTAGCACGCCAGTCCCGAGGCTCTGCCCCTCCTCCGTGAAGCGGTGGCGAGGTGTGCACGGTGACGACCGCCTACGACTGGGTCTACCAACTCAAAGGGCGGTCGTCATCCACACCGTGAGCCATACCGCAAATTACAAAAAGAAAAGTTATATACAAATAAATACACGAGCATCGAACAATACATCGAACCAAATGCGTATAAATAAATACGAAACATGAGAACAATACATCGAACCAAATGCGCATAAATAAATACACAAGCATCGAACAATACATCGAACCAAATGCGTATAAATAAATACACAAACATGAGAACAATACATCGAACCAAATGCGTATAAATAAATACACAAGCATCGAACAATACATCGAACCAAATGCGTATAAATAAATACACAAAGCGCCCACAAACTCTAATCAAACAGACATAACACACACTACATCAAGAACATATATTAGAACAGATTACAACGCACATTACATCATCAAATTATATTAAAACAGATTACAACGCACATTACATAAACAAAATATTAATTTGACATATAGCATCTAATAGTTCAAACAGCTTCTCCGTAGTCCAACGACGCCGCCCACCACACCTTGCACGGCACGATCCTTCCCCGCCGTCGGGTTGCCATCTCCTCCTTCGCCTCTTCGTTATGTGGTCGGCGGTTCTTGAACGTGTGACTGCTCGCTTGCACAACGAACATTTCTTCACGCGCTACGATTTGGACTCATCCATATCATTCCCGATCACGCTGGTTTTGTGACGACCTCCTTTGTATGATCTTGCATCAAAGTCGGGACCCGAACCTTTCATCGACACCGTGGGTTGTGGTGAAAGAACCGACAACACCATAACCATACAGCTCCTCGCCCCAGTTGCCATCACCTTTTCCTTTGTAAAATATTGAGATAGATATGTACCGGTCGCATTCCAAATAATGCACATGCAGCTATCACATGAGAACATGGCACAGTGCAATGAGGGGCTTGTTACACGAGCATTGACATTCACTGTAAGATGCACTCTTGGGTGATAACCTTACGGTTTGTTCCTCGTCCTTTATCTCTCGTGATATCACCTCGAGCGCAGTGTTCGTGAACCTACTTTGATAGCTCTATGCTTGGCGCCTTATTACTCTTCTCATCCATGTATTTACTTATCATGCTTGAGTACAAGGCATTCTCATCTCTCATTACTACTTCAAAGACTTTATGCCTATCCACAAAATACTTGGTTGTGCCCGCAAAGACTCCTCGACGATTCCTACCAACGGAGACACCTCATCCCTCTCATTACCCGGTTGTACACCTCCGCCAAGTTGGTCGTCATGACACCGTATCTAGCACCATGTGTGTTATGTAACAATGACCACTTCTCTTTGGGCTCGTGCTTTATCCGGTCGAGAAACATTTGATCGGCCTTTGCTGCGGCATTTACGACTCGTCGCTTCATCTTCGCTGCGAGGGAATAAAGGCTCGCCTGCTCCTTTGTTGCAATCGCTAGTAGTCTCTTTGTGTTTTTTGTTAGCTCATCAAGATTCTTCCAAAGAGTACGGAACTTGCTATCTTGGTTACGCTTACATAGCCTCTTGAACATGTTCATCGCCTTGTTCTTGAACCGCTTATAGAAGTTCGCGCCCAAATGCCTCATGCACCATCGGCTCTGCAAGTCACCCAGGAAATGGCTCCTCTTCCCCTGCTTGCAATCTATCGATGGCACTAAGCGCACTCAGATGACTGCCATGCAAGATGCACACATGTTGGCGAGTCTTCACCACCCGATCTTCAAGTTCCGCAGAACCACAGCCAACTCTCATAGTTCTCGCTTTCCACAAAGGCAAAGGCAACAGCGAGAATCTGGTTGTTCGCGTCGACGCCACAATTTATCATTATTTGTCCTTTGTATTTCCGGTCGAGAATGTGCCGTCCACACACAACAATGGACGGCAGTGATAGAACGCCTAATGCATGCTCGAATGCGAAGAAAACTCTCTTGAGATGCCTCTTGTTGGCCACTTCCTTGACGGACAATTCCCGATAATCATAAAAAGTACGTGGATTTCTTCCCGAATGCAATCGAGCAAGGTGCGGGCAGATTATGGTACGAGTCTTCAAATTTCCCAAATCTCATTTCCAAGGCCTTCGCCCGTCGCCATGCCTTCCGTAGCTAATTGTGTATCAAATCTGTTCTCAATTGCTCGGATAATAGCACGGGCTCAAAATTCAGGTTCTCAACTATCTCCGGGTACATGACACTCGCGATATACCGGAAGGCAGTTCTGTGAGCCACGGGGTTTCTCACCATACAACTATGTTGTTCAACCTTCGAACATAGCCGGTGGGTGCCCCATTTTGGCTTGTATGTGTGCACTCTCAGGCACCCCGCATCTCGCACACCACGTCAGAGCAGGTTGGGGTGGACTTCTTAAACTGAAAGTTCTTCTTAGTGATAAGGCCCAATCTTTGATAGCATCCCCTTTGCCTCTTTTGTAGGGTACATCTTTGTTAGGTCTCACCTCATTGTCGCTATAACGCCAAGGAGTATCATTGCCTTCATTCACAACCAGTTATTAAATTGATGTGTGCTCCAATCTGCTGCACAAGTGGCTCAACATCTTCATCTTCCTCATCCGAGTTATCGCTGCGTCTTCCACTTCTACTTGTTCATATTCAAGGTCTTCCTCTTCCATATGTGCTATTACTTCCTCAATTTCCTCACCTTCGTCTACTTGCCTCGCGCATCTTGCCCAATGTTTCCATCATCATCCCCAATCTCAACTTGCTCACCATCGGTAGCCAATATCCTCATTGCAACCACGAACATGCGGCTCCGGCTAGACTCTCCAATTTTGGTGTCGCCATAAGTGAACTCATTTTGAGGCTCACTACACTCACAGCGCCCAGTGGTGGTGTCGGGCAACAACCCTTTCATACGCTTGCACTAAAAGCACCCGACACCATCCACGTTGTTCGCCCCCTCACATATGACCTCCAAGCTGCAGTTCCTTCACTCAATTAACTCCCAATAAACAGGATCACCTCGCATGGTGCAAAGGCAAGATAACTGGTGGCACTTCTCTTATTCCATTCAAGCGTGTAATACAACCAATTCAACACAGAAAGACAAATGTACGCTCTTCAACCCTACTTAAACTTCTATCCACATCTTGAAAGTTACTCGGATCCGCACCCTCCGAACCATACATGACAACCCCTTCTCCATAAAAGATTCTAAAAGGAACTCGTTCTGACATATCTGCGAACCTATTCATTAACACACAAATTAATTACTAGGAGAAATATATATCGATCTACATGCATTTCCACAAACCGACTAAAAATATAACTAGATTTCACTACATTTTATTCCGAAACACTGCCATTATTTCTTGCTATACACTAAATCTAACCCTAACTATAACCCTAAACACTAAACAAAATAAACCGCGAAAATAACTATATCTAACCCTAACCCTAAACACTACACAAAATAAATCGTGAAAATAACTAGATCAAACTCTAACCCTAAACACTAAACTAAACCAACCGCGAAAATTATCAGTTCTAACCTTAGCCCTAACCCTAAACCTAAACACTAAATAAAATTAGCAGCAAACAAAATTACCTGCGTGAAGCGCCGCTCTTCTTTTCTTCTCCCTTCCTTTCTTCTTCTTCTCCCTCCTTTTCTTCTTCTTCCTCCCTCTTCTTTTTTTCTTTTCCACCCGTTTGTTCTTCTCTCGGCCGAGGCAGCCGTTTTATTCCGGGCAATGTCGCCCCCTGGTCGGGCGACAAGGGGGAGCCGCGCGCGTGTCGCCCCCTGGTCGGGCGATTTTTGGGTTGTCGCCCTCTGGGGGAGCGAGCCGCCACTAATTGCCGAATGGTTGGGCGACACGTGGAAGTCGCCCCACCAACGGGCGACAGTAGCATACTTTTGCAAAAAAAAAATCGTCGTATATATTTCAAATTTGAATTTTAAAATATATTATTTAAAAAAAAATTCTCTCTATGCCGCTCATCAGCTAGAGGGCACCGCCGCTGAATGGTGGGAGAACTATAGTGCTGCCCATGATGACCCTCAGACTATCACTTGGGCAGAATTTTCCATTGCTTTCCGCCACTCTCATATCCCTGATGGCAAAGTTGAAATGAAGAAGAATGAGTTCCGAGAGCTTAAGCAAGAAGGAATGTCAGTGAGTGAATACCTCAGTAAGTTCACTCAGCTTGCTCGCTACGCTCCAGAAGATGTGGCGACAGATGATGCTCGTCAGAAGAAGTTCAAGCGTGGACTCAATCTAGGACTAAAGGTGCAAGTCGTTGGCAATGACTATGCAGATTTTCAGCACCTTGTAGATAAAGCTATGCTTATTGAGGAATCTCGTCGGGAATTGGAAGAATCCGGTAAGAGAAAGATGATGCAGCATGGAGCCCATCAGAGTCACCAGCAGAGAGTTAGAACCAATGCTCAACAGCCTGCTCGCTTCACTCCTCCGAATGCAATGAGGACCCCTGCACCAGCACCTCGCCCAGCTCCTTCAGGCAATCGCAACCTCAACACCAACAGCAATCCACCTCAGAGGTCCAGTAACCCAGCTGCAGGAGTCACCTGTTTCAACTGTCATGAACTCGGTCACTATGCCAACAATTGCCCAAGAAAGCAAAGTGGACCTTGATCCGTTTCAACTTGGGATCTCGCCACCAAGACCCCGCACCAGAGGCGGGGCGTGGAGTGCCCGGACTCCCAATCAAGCCACGGGACTCCGCTTTCTTTGGAAGAGGTTGTGTGAATCACGTCACCACCGAGGGCCTTGACCGCACTAGGCGTCATACTAGGTAAGCTCCTAGTCAACTCGGCATCTGCCATGGTTTTGTTTGATTCGAGCTACGCATTCATTTGTTTCTCGGAGTTTTCTTGCAAATCATCAATTAAAGACAATGCCTCTTAAGATCTGTTTTATTAGTGCAATCTCACGGTTACGATTTGAGTACGAACCAAGGCTGCCCTGAAGTTAAGATATTAATTGGAGGGGTAGAATTTCTAGCCAACCTTATTGTCCTAGACACCAAGTCCCTAGATGTGATCCTAGGGATGGATTGGCTCTCCAAGAACCAAGCAGTGTTGGATTGTGGAAATAGAGAGATCACCTTAACCAGTCCAGATGGAGCCAAGTTAAAAGTTCAAGCCACTTCAGATCAATCTGAAGGGATTAGAGTTTGTAGTGCCAAAGGAATAAGTTTGGAAGATGTGCCAATCGCCAGCGAATTTCCTGATGTATTTCCAGATGAGTTGCCTGGGATGCCACCGGATCGAGATATAGAGTTCTTGATAGAACTAGTTCCTGGAACGCCACCCATTTCCAAGAGACCTTATAGGATGCCTGCTAATGAGTTAGCCGAAGTAAAGAGACAGATTAAAGAGTCGCAAGATCAAGGTTTTGTTCGACCAAGTTCTTCGCCATGGGGAGCACCAGTTCTTTTAGTTGAAAAGAAAGATGGAACTCAGAGAATGTGTGTAGATTATCGCTCACTTAATGAGGTCACCATCAAGAATAAGTACTCTCTGCCAAGAATCGATGATTTGTTTGACCAACTTCAAGGAGCCGGAGTGTTCTCGAAGATTGATCTGAGATCAGGATACCACCAGTTGAAGATTCGTCAAGAGGATATACCCAAAACAGCTTTTGTTACTCGGTACGGACAGTATGAGTATACCGTGATGTCTTTCGGATTGACTAACGCCCGTGCCTACTTCATGACCTTGATGAATAAAGTATTCATGGAATATTTGGATAAGTTTGTTGTTGTTTTCATTGACGATATTCTGATCTACTCCAAAAGTGAGGAAGAACATGAGGATCACTTGCGCCAAATTTTAACGAAGCTAAGAGAGAATCGACTTTATGAAAAGTTCGATAAATATGAGTTACGGATGTGAAGTTGCTTTCCTAGGTCATGTTATATCGTGAAGGAGTCATTGTTGACCTGTAAGGTAAGAGATGTGCTAAGTTGGGAGTCACCTAAGGCGGTACCCCAAATCAGAAGTTTTCTTGGAATGGCGGGATATTATCGCCGTTTCATAGAAGGGTTTTCTAGAAAAGCTAGACCGCTCACTCAACTCTTAAAGAAGGAGAAGAAATTTGTTTGGACGCCAGAGTGTGAACAAAGTTTTCAAGAGTTAAAGAAGTGTTTGACAATCGCCCGGTGCTTATCTGCGGATAATAGGAAGGATTTTGAGATATTCGTGATGCATCCCGACAAGGACTCGGTTGTGTGCTAATGCAAGATAAGAAGGTTATAGCGTATGCTTCGCGACAACTAAGGCCACATGAAGTTAACTATCCTACCCATGGTTTGGAATTAGCAGCCATAGTGCATGCTTTAAAGATTTGGCGTCACTATCTCATTGGAAATCGTTGTGAGGTTTATACTGATCACAAGAGTTTGAAGTATATCTTTACCCAAGCTGACCTCAATATGAGACAAAGAAGATGGTTGGAATTGATCAAGGACTATGACATTGGGATTCATTATCATACAGGCAAAGCTAATGTTGTAGCTGATGCTTTGAGTAGAAAGAGCTACTGCAATACTCTGATGATTAAGGAAAGTCAGCCAACCCTCTATAAGGAATTTCAGAAGCTTAGTTTGGAATTGGTTCAGGAAGGATATTTAGCTACCTTGGAAGTGCGCCCTACGTTGGAAGATCAGATTCGAGAAGCACAGGTAGATGATGCCGATATCAAGGAGATTAAGATCAATATGAAGAAAGGAAAAGCCTCAGGGTTCACTGAAGATGAACAAGGTACTATTTGGTATGAGAAGCGTATTTACGTACCAGATCAGAAAGAGCTCAAGGAGTTGATTCTCAAGGAAGCGCATGAGACTTTATACTCCATTCATCCTGGAAGTACCAAGATGTATCAAGACCTCAAGGAAAGGTATTGGTGGCCCAGTATGAAGCGTGAGATTGCAGAGTATGTTGCGCTTTGTGATGTCTGCCAGAAGGTCAAGGCAGAGCATCAGAGGCCAACAGGATTGCTACAGCCATTGAAGATTCCAAAGTGGAAGTGGGAAGAAATTGGTATGGATTTCATTACCGGATTTCCTAAGACCCAAGCGGATTTTCATTAGCAGAATTATATATGTCAAGGATCGTCAGTCTTCACGGAGTGCCTAAGAAGATAGTGTCTGATAGAGGAACCCAGTTTACCTCTCGTTTTTGGCGAGTGCACACGAAGCCATGGGAACTCATCTCGAGTTGATCGCCTATCACCCTCAAGCAGATGGGCCAGGTGGCGTGTGAATCGATTCTTGAGGATATGTTAAGATCTTGTGCCTTAACTTATGGTGCCAAGTGGGACAAGTGTTTGCCCTATGCTAGAAGTTTTCATACAACAATAGTTATCAAGCGACCGCAAATGTCGCCTTTTGAAGCCTTATATGGAAGACAGTGCAGAACCCCTCTCAACTGGAAGGAGTCAGGAGAAAGACAATTGTTTGGCCCTGCCATACTGCAAGAAGCCGAAGAGCAAGTCCGATTAATTCGGGACAGGTTGAAGATAGCTCAAAGCAGACAAAAGAGTTATACAGATAATCGTCGCAGAGATTTGAGTTTCGAGCCCAATGATTATGTTTATCTCAGAGTCACCCCTCTCAAAGGAGTTAAGAGATTTCAAGTAAAAGGAAAGCTTGCCCCTAGATATGTGGGACCGTTCAAAATCTTGGAACGAAGAGGAGAGGTTGCCTACAAGTTAGAATTGCCGTAGTCTTTTGCCGGAATCCATGATGTGTTCCATGTATCGCAGTTGAAGAAGTGCCTGCGTGTGCCAGAGGAACAGATGCCATTGGAAGCCATTGATTTGCAAGAGGATCTTACCTACAAGGAGCAACCAGTGAAAATTTTGGATATAGCCGAGCGTATCACGAGGAGCAAGGTCATCCGTTTTTGCAAGGTCCAGTGGAGCAATCATTCAGAAGAGGAAGCAACTTGGGAGCGAGAAGAGGATCTGAAGTCCGAGTTTCCCCACCTATTCCCTAGCCAACCTGAATCTCGGGGTCGAGATTCCATTTAAGGGGGGAGGTTTGTAACATCCCAAGAATTTGAGTTTTGGAATGTTTGATTTCAAAATTGAACCATTTGTATTTTACTTGAATTAATTCTAGCTTAATTTGAATTTCTAAATAATGAAAGGATTTAATTTGACTAAACTATTCATCAAACTAAAGAATTTTTCTGTATTTTAGTTGGGTTCCTTGTGCTCCAAGGAATTTTTCGTAATTTTGGGGATTTTTGAATTTATTTGATATTTATTTGAATTTATTTGGTTTTATTGGTTTACGGAATTATATAAAAACTGGAAAATGTTTTAAAATTCCAAAAACTCTTTTGGGCGAATCTTTCTTCGGCCCATTTCTTTTCCCTCGGCCCGCCTCGCCTCATTTGACCCACCTTGCCGGCTGCTTCGCTCGCGCCGACGTCCCGGTAGCCCGACCCAGCCGCGCCGCGAAACCCTAGCGCCGCCCGCGTTCAAACCGCGTCCGTCGCCATCTCGGAGTCCGCGTCCGACACGGCCGTCGAGGCCCCTATTTAAACCGCCGCGCGCTGCCCGAGAATCCCCTTCACGCGCCGCCCCTTTTGCCCCACCTCTCACCGCCCGGGATGTCACCGCTTCTTCGCGCGAGCTCGTCGGAGTTGCCGCCGTGCCCGAGCTCTTTCGCCGCCCCAATCGCCGTCCCCGGTCCCCCTCCGCCGTTGCCGATTGCTCGCCGGGACTCGTCGTGTCGCCCTCTCCCCGGTTCGCCTTGTCCAGGGTCCGATCCGCTGCATCTTCGCCGTTGGCCTCGTCTTCCTCCCCGCCTCCGGTAAGCCCCGCGCCGCCGCCTCGCTGTTGTTCCTCGCCGTGAACCTCAGCCGTCCGATCGATGGCGTCTGCTCCAGATTGCGCCGCGTCGCCTCCGCCGCAGCCCCGCTCCTTGGCCGTCGGATTCCGCTCCATCGTCCCAGATCTGGCCGCGTCACCTCTATCGCGCCCTCGTCCTCGGCCGTCCGATCTCGCGCCGTCGATCGGATGCTTGACACATGGCCCGTCCGCGTCAGCGCCCACGTCAGCCCTAAAGCCACGTCAGCGCTGACGTCGACCATGCGCTGGGTGCATGGTGTACCGAGCCGCGCCGTGGACCGAGTCCACCGTGAACCGGCTGACGTCAGCGATTGCGCAATAAATCATTTTCCATATAAAAATAAATCCGAAATTCTGATTTTCTGTATTTTCTCTGAATTTAATCTTTGGAGGCCGTTCTCGCTCATACGAACTCCGATTGAGGCGATTCAAGTTTCTAAATTTTTTTAAAATCAAGATCTATCTTCCAGAGCTATTTATTTTCAGTTTTGAGCTTGTTTGAGCCTCTGTTTTGTATTTATTTGGTTTCGTTGCTTCTTTTTTGGTGAGCGCTAATTCGAGGAAGCGACGAAGACTTTGAAGACCAAGATTCAGCACTAGATCAGCAAGGCAGGTCGTAACCTTTGATCATATTGATCCTGTGTTTGCAAAAGTAATTTACTTTTATACAATTGCATGCTACTTTGTGTATAAATGCTTATTTAATGGGAGTAGATGTATGCCTAGTTGACATTGTGCCACTTTGATCAATTGAATGCCATGTATCCATTGATAAACCTAGGATTGGGACATTACTAGTTGGACATAATTATTACACCAACCTTGGGTTATCGTAGTTATGCTTAGACATGCTCAGATATACGATTGGACTCATATCACATGTTGAATAATGTTAATCTTGACTTAATGAGATATTGAATCGTGGCGGTAGCCTTTGTTGTAAAATTTGTTGTACCATGGCGGGGTTGCCATTGGTCTTGGTTGAACGAATTGTTTTCCCTCGGGCAAGTGATCGTGAAGTAAAGGGGGTGCTTTCTAGCACATTTAGATGCGGATGTCTTGCCTGAGACAAATTAAGGACTTAATCTTGTGCGCCATTGAACTGGGCCTAACCGTACTACCACATGTCTGGTATGGGACAGACTTAGCTAATTAATTTGCAATGTCTAGCTTGGAGTACTGCCAGTTGGTGGTGTGGGTTCCGGGATGGATGGGTAGATTCGCAAGGCGCAAGAGGGGGCCCTAACGGGCGAAACCTTAGCGGGCAGTACCGAGTTTAGACAGTGCATTGTAAAGGCTTTGTCATGATATCTCTGCGACACACCAAAGGAAGTGTGTTAAGATCGATTGCACAAAGAGATGGTCATGTCTTGTGGGTAAAGTTGTACAACCTCTGCAGAGTGTAAAACTATTCGAATAGCCGCGTCCGCGGTCATGGACAAAGCCCGAGAATTTCACACGGGGTATAGAGTGTTTCATAAAAGGTGGAATTGTTAGGATATGAACGGGGAGTTCACTGTTGTTTTGTTGTCTATCATTGATCTATCAGTTATTTATGTTTTCATAAATATGCTTTTAATCTATTTATTGTATTTCAATTCAAGTTACTGCTTTCTGCAAAAGAACTATATAGCCATCCTTGTCAAGCCGTGCATAAATATATTGCATCAATTCCCTACGGCTTGCTGAGTACCTTTGTACTCACGGCTTTATGCCCTTGTTGATCAGTTGCTGAAGGAGATAATGAATCTCATGAGGAGGAATTCTATGAAGACTACGTGGATTAGGAAGGTGTTCCCCAGACGATTGCCTGTGGCATGTCGAATGGTTCAAGTTATTTTTTCCACTGCAATAGTATTTGTTTCTTAATCCCTTAAGGCATAATGGTGTAAACATTGACCATAAGGTCATTTGCTTTATTTAATAATAATTTTCTTCTTCTTAGTTAATTCGTTGTATGGAATGATATTTCATCTATGTTTCCACTGTGTGCACTAGCGTGTTCCTGGACTAGTGCAGTATACACAGAGGGTTTCGGATTTGCAAATCCGGGTCCCGACAGTAATCAACTGGGTTGGTAATCATTTAGATTGGGGCAAGTGGCAAGGGACAGTGTGACAAGGTGGGCAAAAAGGGTAGAGGGTTTGTGGATATCTTGCCTCGTCATCTTAAAGACTTAACCTTACAAGTATTTGACCTAAGTCAAACATGCTACCATATGTATGGAATGGGACAGACCTAGCTGATTAATTTGTAATGTCTTAGCTTTGGTACTACCAGTGGTAGTGTGAGGTCCGATTGAATGATGAAATACACATGGCGCAAGAGGAGGGCCCTGATTGTGGTAATCAGTCCCTTAAGTGTTGAAACCTTAGCAGGTAGTACTGGGTTAAGCTAGAGCATCGTAAAGACTTTGTCATGATTTCTCTGCCGGCACACCAAAGGAAGTGTGCTAATGCCATGCAAAAGGAGATAATCATGTCATGTGGGTAAAGTGCATAACCTCTGCAGTGTAAAATCTATTCGGATAGCCGTACTCGTGGTATTGAGTAATGCTCGAGAATTACAGTCAAGGGTTAGATTTTATAAAATGAAGACTTAGATGGGAAGGCAGGATGCCATTGAAAGTTTTGGAACTTGACTTAGGGCTGGATGCCATGTTTACCTAAGAAATACCTGCAAGTTACTTTTTACTATTATTTGTTTTACTGTCTTTTCAATTTACTTATTGTATTCATTTATAAATACTGCTCTATTGCAATATGACCATGTTAGATATTTCTTTGGAATAAGCCTTGCATATAGATATGTTATAATTGCATTATATGCACAACTTGTTGAGTGCTTTAAGTACTGACCCTTGCCAACAAAATCACTAGTTGAAGAGAAGTCTACACACCATAAGTTCGACCATAAGGTCATCAACGAGTTAATATTTAATACATGATGTCTTTTATTATGTTTTCACTGTGTATGATTGTGATATTAATCTATGTTGAGCCTGTATGCACTAACGTGATCCTGAACTAGTGTGATATACACAGAGGGTCCAGATTTGCATATTCAGGTCCCGACACAAGTTCCCTAATTTTGTAGAGTGGAGGCGCATACTTTTTGACACACTGAAGCAGGTTTTATTGAATGACTGCGCCTTTTTCGCTATAAAGTTTCTCCACTTGTATGACAGCGAAGTGGGCAAGATGCATTCTACTATTGATCTAGTCAGTTTCTTAGCAACTTACAACATTTGATATAGTATTGTTATTCACTTCAGTAGTCCTTTTCACGACTAGCTTATATGTCTTATGCAGATAAAAGGTAGCAAATATAGAGCTAAGATTATGTTGTATATGTTGTTCCATGCCGTCAACTTGGCGAAGCCACTCCCTTACAAATTAGAGAAATTTAGACCGACCTGAGCATGTATTTTGCCAGCAGAAACATTGATGTAATGCCAAGATGGATAATGTAGAATTTTGACATAAGCCAAATTCCACGCATACGACAAATGTTACTAAAAGTAATTTATGATAAAAGGTAGTAATCATTTACTATTGTGATAGTAATGTTAGTTGAATGGTGACATAAACCGGCGAGGTACCCTTGTCGACCTCTTTCCATTGATTACCATGGCATCCATATGAGCATCGAGGTTATTCCCAAATTTCACCTTACAGTCTCCCTTGTGATGTAAATAAATAACTAGTATACATCAATCCTGAAGAACATATTACTATTGTAATGTAATAAACTTACTAGCTATATATTTCATATTGACTATAAATATCTAAAAAAAATATGAGCTAAGAAACAAATTACCATTACCCTGAAAGATATTTACTGACTACGTTATCAGAAATTTAATAAACATGTATGACAATTATTATCGTCGTCTTTGACATACCTGGTGGTGAGTGGTACTAGTCAGCTGCTCTTTCATGTTCTTCGTTGACACATCAAGATGCTGCCCTAGAATGGAATCATCTTCGATGGCGGCGATAATACTATCAATCTACGCCGACATGTCATACTCAACCTCCTGGACTGTTTACATGTATCAAAAGTAGTGGTTACCACAATTGAATTACTTCATGCTGATTAAAGATATATATAAAAAAACCAATATAATGCACCTTGTTGGATTGCATCCTCGTTAATGTCTTATGTTGCGGGGAAGAGAGACGATGCTGGTACGTATATGGCAGCATGAGGCTTGAAGGGCTCCAGTTCGCTAGGTGGTATAGGCACAGTAGAAATTGGAGATGGCGATGGAAGGGTTAGAACAATATTCTCTTCTATTTGACGTGCCTTATCCACCACATGAGAACTCTTCTTCTTCCCTTCGCTTGGTGGTGCAAGCAGGATTCAAATTCGTTTTGGATAAATTTTACGATGATGAAATCCAAAATTTCGGTGAAATCTCGTTATTTTAGACAAAATTCAGACAAAATTTAAAAGGCAAAATTCAAATCCGGAATTTTGGACCGAATTTCGAGAGAAATATCCGAAATTTTGGGCGAAATTGCTGAAATTTTGGAAAGTTTCAACTGAATAAAAAATAGTTCAAACAATGTTGAAAAATTTTGAAAATTTTTTTACGGGTTCCTGACACATCATTAATGTTCCCATAAAAATTTCAGATGATTATGAAGTTTGAGGAAATTTTTAAAATTCGAGCATTTCTACTATCCTGATAAAACGCTAACCAGCATGTTTGAACCAAATGAAAAATGGTTCAAACCACGTTAGAAAATTTTGAAATTTTTATTTATGGTTATGATGCATCATTAATATTCTCATAAAATTTTTAGATGATGATAAAGCTTCATGGAGTTTTAAAAATTTGAACAGTGCTACTGTCTTGTTAAAAGGCTTACCGGCAAACTTGAACAAATTGAAAAATGGTAAAAAATACGGTAGAAAATTTTAAAATTTTTTTGAATGGTCCTGATATAAAATTAATTTTTGTATAAAATGTTTAGATGATTATCATGGTTAAATAAGTTTTAAAAATTCTGACAGTGCTACGTCCTGATAAAAACGTGATGATCAATACATATATTTGCTTTAGCAATAAAAAAAGGTTTAAATTTTTTGAAACTTTTACAAAATGGTGATAAGTAAATGCTTAAGATCTCATAAAATTTTTTAATCATGATCACACTCCAGTGAATTTATAAAATTCTTACAAGGCACATTACCATTTATGTTCTTTCTCTTTCTGAGTTTTGAAATATAATATAACAAATGAAGTTCAATGCTTACATAGATTTGATTGGACATACAAAAAAATTTGAAAATTTTCTAAATTTTATAAAATGGTATTGAGTAATTATTAATCTCTTATAAAAATTTTATATCATGATAACATTCGAGAAAATTTATAAAATTCTAACAAGGTTACTGTCCCAATTATGTTCATTCAGTTTTTGATTTTTTAAAGATAACAAATTAAGTTCAATTATTTTGAAAAATTTTATGTATGATTCTACACTACTAAATATAGTACCAGAAATTTTTGAGATCATTATCAAGCTTTGAAAATTTTATAAAAATTTGACAGTGTTTCTACCAAAATTTTAAAATGTCTCAAAATTTTGGTTTTTCAACAAATTTTCATAGAAGATGCCTTTCTTAAGGGTTATTGGATCAAATCCAGTCAAATCCAACCCTAAAAGTTTGAAGACCGACAAAAATCATGAAATTTCAGGAAATTTTGTTTCTTGTAGCAATTTCAATTTTTATCCTGCCAGAGTTTGGATTTCGTGGTGGCGAAATCCGAAATTTTGGCAAAAATTCGCCAAGTGGAAAAATTTGTATCCTTGGGTGTAGGTGCAGCAACACTTGGAGATGGCGATGGAAGGCTTAGAATAACATTCTCTTCTGGTTGTCATGTCGCATCCACCACTAGATCACTCTTCTTCTTATGTTTTGGCATACTTCTTTTGGAGGGTTCATCGTGAGCGCCATGATTGCACGTGGCGCATGAACAACCTCATCTGGGTGTTCTCGATTCTACGTTGGGACTTGTTGATCTGCCTAATTGCCTAGATGATTCATCATCAAATTTATTTTAAGCGTATCAATGGTTGCCTGCTGCTTGGACTTTCTAAATGAACGGGATGAGTTGCCGAGTAGTGATAGTAGCCTAAGGAACTGCAGAGCAACTGGAGGGGCATTGGGTATACCCTCATACGTATTTTTCATGTGAGGCCACACCAGACCAGTAACATGTGCAATTCATGCTCTTGAACTAAACATTCAATATCCAGCGACATTGTTAGTTTTACTTGTAAACATTAATAATTTAACGGTCCACAATATTTTTGAACAAACACTCACACTGAGCTTGCCAAAAGTGTCTTCGTCATGTCGACCTAACATCTTGTCACCCCCAAAATCTTGTCAACGAGGGCCATCATGAAATAAGCAGGGCATGGTGTGTCGACAGCCTCGATGCTGTGAACACACCTCAAGTTATCTAGATATTAAAACTGTTGGCATAAGATTACTGTTATCAATGTCATATTTTACTAACAATGTAATATAAATTACTTAACATATCATGTAATAGAAAAAATGTAAAATCGATTATTACTTACTTAGTAGAAATACAACACATCGATAATAGATTTAATAGATGTGTCCTTCTTTTCCACTTAAATGCAGCAACCACGAGGTCATCGATGACCGCCTTGCACCATCAATTCCACCAAAATCTTTCATGTCTTTAGTCAATAATGTGTCCTTCCGATAGCGTTGTTACTAGTCCCGAGAATAACAACTTGTTGAAGACAATGAGTAATGGTCAGGATGTCGGTTCCCTTCATTTTGATCCTTGATAGCAATGTCTCTGTTCGACTTCTTTGGCGGCGACACACCAAGCAAGCACTTCAGATTTGAAAGCTCGGATGTGCTTCCAGCAAATTTCATGAGGGTGCATCCCTTTCCCCACAGAAGCCCTAAACGCGCTTGACGACGTGTGGTATTGGTAGGCTCCTTCCCCGCCAACATGAGTAGGGTCTATTTTGTCCACCAAGTAGCAAATTAGATCCTGTTATCTAAACCTTCAGGTTAAATTTCAAAAATCCTCAAATCCATAGTTGCAAACCTCGTTCCACTAATCGACTGTGAGCTTGCCAATCATGGATACAACAAGTGCAAGGGTGCACCTGCACGTGGCAGGAACTTTTTCTTGAAACAGAGTCCTATGCAAATGTCGAATATCAATTTTTGTGCAATTAAATCATGTTTACTTATACCTTACCAGAAATATACTACTCATGCCATCTACTATCTACGTACATTATATTTCTTTGCTGATGAGATCGGTCGTGTTGACTGGTTGATGGCTTGTAAACAGCATGGTCCTATAGAAAACAAAGGCCTAATGTTACCAAAATTTACTATTTTGCTATTGCATTCCTGAAACATTACTATCTCCATAACTCATGTTTACTAACCATGACTGACTACCAAGAATGGCGACGAACATGCTTTCATACAATGAGTCAACAAGTATTACTATAGAACTCATATCATATTAATATCTCCAATACTTATGCCTACGATCTTATACTAATACATATTACTATCTTTTCCCAGTTTATTATTTCTTTTATACAATATGATGAATTTGACAAGTTGTTTATACTATGAACAACACAGATTAAGTGGGTGATAAATTACATATCATAATAAAATTCCTAACAATTCTTACGATCTACTTGAACAACATATTTAAGTGCAAGTTTACCTCAATGTTCATCCCAAGCGAACAAGTATACGGTCGCTTTGTCTCTGTGTTTATGGCGGTACGAAATCGTCATCGATGTGGAATCATTGCTCTCCACCTTCTTCCTCTTCCTCCCCATCTATTTGAAGTGAAACAGATGCGGTTGGTGCAGAAGGCGGGGAACACAACTTATGGGCTGAGACTTGTCCAACTGAATCTCTATTGCAGTCTGCTGCCATCTATAATAATCTTCTTCACCTTCGTCAGAGCCTTGCCGAAAGTCCTCATCTAAAACAAAATTCAAACGGATTTGTTGAGATTGACTCGATTTTACTGTAAAATCGTTGATGATTAGTTGGAAAGATTTCATATAGTAAAATTTGGGGATTACAGTTCGAAAAAAGGGAGTTATGTTAGGAAAATTTGCGATTTTTGCAGTATGGCGAATGTAATGTTCAGAAAATTGGGGAATTTTTAATTTATATGGGGCCAATGCCAAGGATATCAAATAACAACAAAATCGATAAAACATGGGGGATTTTTTTTAAGAAAGAAATACGCCATCGAACTCAATGAGTAGTAAAGAGTACAAATCCAGGTAAATCTCCAATGTACTCACTTGACTATGCTTGCAAGATGGACAAAAGAACAGAATCTCAACATCGGTCACTAATGCTACTTCTACTGCCGAAAGTGAAGGGGATTGTCGCTGGAGCAAATTGACATCGATTACAATGAATACCTGAGTGCTTCGACTGACAAAGGAGAGAGAATATGTAGTAAATGAAATGATGGGACTGAATATCGATAAAAGGGCAACTTCGAGAAACATTTCGATTAGATTTATTTCCAAAAAAGGTCTTTACAAAAATACTTTTCACAACTGAGCGGTTTGCTATGATATTATCTTTACAACTTGTGTTTACTATGTCACATATTCAGTTACCAAAACTGTGTAGCGCGATCGATTATTTTATTTAATATCTAAATATTTTGAATTTACTATTGATTCCACACGATATTATTGTATTGATCACCTACATTTATGATGTTACATTTATACTGAAACAGCGTGACCCGGAGAGAATATGTATAAAGGATACTGAAACAACGTTACTGAATATTGATAAAAGGAAACTTTCCAAAAGCATGCGATTAGTTCTATTTCCAAAAAGATAATAAAAGGTAAATAACCATACACTCTAACCGCCAACAGGGTTTTAAAAATTGAGCATAAGGAGAATTATGAAAAAATACATTTCACAACTAAGCAGTCTACTGAGATATTACCTTATTCGTCTATAAAATATTATTGTATGTATGACATGTGTGTATGACATGTGTTTACTGTCTCAAACACCTATATTCACTACGTGACTTGTATACTTAACAAACTTGATCAACAGGACCACTTCTTAGTAAGTTTAATATATACAAAATTATACACTATTAGCACACCTAGAGAAAACTACAACTGCAACAATAAATGTGATTATTAGGAAAACTTACTATTTTGTTCATATATGGTTACTATATAAACAAAATGTAATTACTTCATTACTGAACAAATTATCAGAATGTTTTATTTTACTTTTGCATTAGTGTAATATTACTATCTCAATAACTTATATTTACTATCATTGACGGACACATAAGCCTGGTGAGAGACAAGCTTCCACATAATGAGCCAACAAAATTTACTATTGTAATCATATCACATTACTATGTACAAGACTTATGATTACTATATATCCTGACACCTAACATTACTACTTTTTCTGGTTTACTATTTCGCCTATACAACATGACGATTTTTGTCAACTTGTATTTTACTATGATACATCAAAAAGACTTACAAGTACCATAACGGCGCGACCGAAGCTCATAGAAAAAGCAACCTCCCAATTCATTTTTTTGTTTAACAACGTATCAATAAACTTATTCGCAACCTATAAGACCGCTGCTCATATTTTACTATGTAATTCATGCAACATTACTATCACAATGTATTATGTTTTACTACCATATTTACTGGCATCTATGTCTTGGGTCGATGTGCTTTCGACGAAATCATGTCACATTTTACTAAGACGTGCATAACATATTACTCTCTCAGTAACTTATTTTTACTATATTTTACTACACCTATGTTTATGATCTTTCTGCTTTTACTCTTTTGTCCACACAACATCACTGCTTTTTTAACTAATTTTAACTATGATAAAGCGAACTACGGTGAACAAAAATCTTGCATTTTACTTGATACAATAATGCGAAATATTGTCAAATGAAACAATACTGCACCGAAGATCTGCATAAATCAGTCAAATATGTAATATACATAAACTTGAAAAATCAAGCTGCCAGTGTACATTATATCCGTAAATGAGGGAATACTGCATGGAAAAATTACGGTTGACATATTTCCGTAATTACGGTTGAATATATAATACATGGGCTTTCAAAAAGTCATTTGTATTCCTAGTCCATACACATCTTAGCTGGTTGGAGGGATTCCGTTGGGCAAATTAGTGACACAAGCGGCTTAATCGTACTGTAAAACTGGCTAACGCTTAGAATAGACAATGATCTGGAAGTTGTGGCGCATAAGAAAGAATGGAGTTGAGAAAACAAAACAAAAGTTGGTCTTCGTAGACCATATAACGATCATAGCAATAGAATTCAGAGGGTGGCACGGATCTATGTAATCAACAACTTGATCTAAAGAATAATAAATTGGGATTCATCCATATAGTAAATTGTGTATGTGCGAGTGAGAGACAGAGAGGAATTGATGTGCAGACAGCTTGGGGCGAAGAGCAAGACCACCATGGCGACGGGACGTGGGAAAAAAAGGATAATAGGATTTGACCACCAAGTAACAGGCTTACACAGACAGGTTACTATTAAGCAAAACTTGCTACATTTTGTTCAAAATTTTACACATCCAAGAAACAACTGACAGTTCATCATTAAGAAGAAACATATGCTACCTAGCACAGTAGAAGAGCTTCTGTTAAACAAATTATGTCCGCTCTGGAAGAAAAAATAATCAGTACCAAAGCAACTCCGGGTGCCCAACATACCATGTAATCTGATCGTATTTCACACGTATCATGTCCTTTGCATCAGCGGCCTCCACCACTCCAATCTCCTTCACTGAGATCTTCTGTACCACCAAGTGCCCATACGTACACCCCTTGTGCTTCCCATAGAGCACAAGCACCCGCCCGTGTGGAACCAACACCAACACCACTCTTGCCTTCTCGGCTCGTCGGCGGCTGTGGAGGAGTCGAGCACGAAAGTGGGGCGGGTGGCGGCGAGGCAGCCTCCTCGTCGATCGGGGGTGGGGATAGAGGAGGGCTTGCGGGAGCGGTGGGAGAGGAAGTGGCCAGAGTTGGGGAGAGGCACGATGACGACAGGTGCTAGGGTTTGGGAGGGGTTAGAACTGGGTGACGAACTGCGGATGTCAGCTCACCTTGCTAGTGGCAAGCAATGCCGGACGGCCCAGCCAGGCATGTCGGCCTGAAACAAACGCGGTTGGCCGATGGAAATCGAACCACCTCTTGGACCGCCAAACCAGTTATGCGCTCCACGGCCTAAGAAAGTTATGCGCTCCGTGGACAGGCGTAGTATTCCTAAGTGATTAATCGCAATATAGCTAATTAATAAGAATTTTATGAATGATTATAATTTCTTATTAACATATTTATTTACATTTAGAATTAATTACAAATATTTTATTTACCTAAAGTTGTTGTAAATTATCACTCTATAAACATGTGTTTATATTTTATTGTTTATACTTTATCCAAAAGATACATACAATAAACACCGACACAATATGATAAACTAATTTATCGTGCGTAGTGTAAAAATAAGCTATTTTCGTGATTAAATAGAAAAATGGATGATTAAATGGAAAACGATCGAATCGTTCAATTACATTAATTACACTCCGATTAAACTATTCATAACGATTTAGTCACCTTCAACGTTTAATCAACCGACTAATCGGTCTAGCAGTGCCACGGCCAAACTCCGTTTCCTGCTGCCTCCATCACGAATGTGTACAAATTTTTTCCAATTGTACGGGATGAAGCGGATGGACGCCGCCGGCAGGCTGCACCTCCACATCGATCGGTCGCGCGCGGGAATTAACCCATCCGGTGTCGGGACCGGATTTTTAAATTCGAACTCTTTGCGTAAACCTGTGCTAGTTCAGAAAAAGCTAGAACAAACAGTGAAAATAGTGATTACAACATATCCATATCACAAGTCAAATAATATTAATTAAGCAAAAAGTTATGAACCTTATGACTAATTATTACAAATAAGCGGCCTCATGGCTTGAGTTTAATAAATTAGCAGCAAAAATGAAATAACAGCAGCAGGATAAGCCCATCCATTTGCCCAACAGGTAATCGACTGGGGTACACGTCCTAACAATCTGGATCACCTTCATCGTAACCACAAGCAAAGAACTCGTAGTCACCTTCAGCTTCTGCGCACTTCTCTGTGGAATGTGGGGATGTTGTAAGGGTGAGTACAAAATGTACTCCGCAAGTTTTGGAAACATAATGTATTATAATTATATGCAAAGCTAAACAATTGAAGGCATAATATGGCTCTTTTAGTATAAAGCAAAGTTTAACTGTAAATACAAATAGTAATTTCATAAAGCATCATTTGAACAAAATGTAATTGAATAATAACTGAATTTAAAATGATAACTATAATAGGTTCTATCTACCTGACTGGCTCCATCTGCCAAACCATAACCTGAGAATTCTATTTGCTCACGGATTCCCAAACCATCATTTCTATTTAAAACAAAACCATAAAATCTACAATGTGCAAGCGTACCTCGCCCGCCCTTGACCGTGGGTACGACTACTTAAGTAGTTTAAACTCGCATAGTGTGTACAGCTTTACCCACAAGACATGATCATCTCTTGTTGACATGCAATTAACACATTCCTTTGGTGTGACGGTAGAGAGATCATGACAAAGCCTTTACAAAGTACAACCCCGCTATTAACCTCACCCGCTAAGGTTTCACTGTCGATGGGTTCTAGCTGCCCAGTCGGAAGCCTCCTCTTGCGCCTATCATCATCTGGCACCCACCAACTGGCGAAGCTAATAACAAGGCGCACAAATTATTTAGCCAGGTCTACCCATATGGACTTGTGGTTGTACGGTAGTGCTCGGTCCATGATAACACATGCTTGGTCCTTAATTGACTAGGGCGGAATATTCACATTCTAAGGTCTCGTGCTTCTGCACCTGCCAAACATCCATCCGCCCTGGTCTAAACCATTTTCCTCTTTATTTCGTTTAAATAACAGCAGCAACACCGATTGCTGCAACTTCACAAATAAGTTTAAACCATGTTTGAGATGATTCCCATAATAGCATAATACTGAAACGTTTAAGTTAGACTAAGCAATTCTACCGTCCCATACTACTCTACTTGTTATCACTAAATAAAATAACTACTATCAACTAGGGTGACAAAGATTCGACATGATCAATACCAATGAGGGTACAACAAATTTTGGTATTTAACTATACCCTAAAACTATAATTAAAGTACATTGCATAAAGTAAGCATGCATAATTTAAAAACAACAAAGGCATTTTGTAAATTTGGGATCAATATGTTCAAGAAAGACTTGCCTTCGCTGCCTCCTGCTGGTTCTACTTCTGCCTGTTGATTCGACTGAGCTTCGACTGCGTCGTCTACACATGAAAGGAGAACAAATAAATAAAAAAATTCAAAAATTTAAAAGAATAGTACTGGAAGATATATCATGAATTTAGATAAATTTAGAAATTTGAATCACTTGGAATCGAGCTCGAGCAATTAGAGCGGGCTCTTGAAGTTCCTCGGATAAAAATTAGAAAACAAAAGGGTGACACGTGACATGACGTGATTGGTGGAATTTCAATTTTCAAGAAAAGAATAAAAAGAAAAAGAATTACCATTGACATGTGGGACCCAAATGTCAGTGGCTCGGTTCACGGTGGACCGGGAGCACCGAGAGGATTAAAGGTGATATGGTGGCCTTGCTGATGTGGACGTCACGCAGCGGGCTAGGGTTGACGTGGCAGCCATGCGGCGGTAGACACGGGAACCGAGGCGACGACGACGCAGCGTGAGGCGGCGGCAAGCACGGCGACGCCGCGGCAACCACCAGAGCGGTAGACGAAGGCTTCGGCCGTGCGCAAAAATGCAGCGAGAAGGCACGAGACTTGGGGAAAAAGAGAGAGGGCGATGCGGGGAACCCGATGCGACCAAAATTGACACCGAACGCTCACCGATGGGAAGAAATACGACGGAGAAGCGCATGGAGCCAGCGGCGCAAGACAGCGGCTAGGGTTTCGGCTTTTGGCGACGCACGGGCGGCGAAACTCGGGAAACGAGAGAGGAGCGAGTGCGGAGCTATTTATAGGCGCGGAGGCAGACGATTTCGGCACGGATATGATGCCAACAACCGATAAATCAGCGGCGACGATCGCGGGATTCGGGCGGCGGCGAGATTCGGTTGGAGACGAAGGCGCCTGTCCCTAGCAGGCGGGCCTTGCGCGTCAGCGGGCGCGGTGCGAAGATGGTCCATGCTGCACGAGCTAGGCCGTAGGAAGACGAGGCAGGCCAATCGAAGGGAAGGGCTGGGCCGAGCCAAGGGAAAAGAGAGGTGGGCCGCGGGAAAATTGGCTTGCCTGGGAGAAAAGGTAAAAGAAAAGAATTTTATTTCAAGAAAATTTCAAAAAAGCAAAAATACCAAAATAAATAGCAAATAAATTAAGAAAAATCCTAGAAAAATCTCAAAAATACTTTTAAGCATTTAGAACCCAAATAAATTATTTTGAACTCATTTCAAATTTAAAATTTTGATTCAAATAATTTGCTAGTAAATTCACCAAAATTTTAAAAAGGGCTCAAAATGGAATGTTACATCCGGCCGACCGATACAACACCGAGGCCAGGCCTGCGCTTCCATCCCACCCATGTCAGCGTGTGGTTAGCGGCGCGATGGCCAAGCGATAACTCTCAAATCTCTGGCGGCGGCGCAAAGAAGCACATGATCGAATCACCGTGGCGCCATGTAGGGTTTACAAAATCGAAATCGTGGAAAACCGCAAAAATCGAAACCGTGAGAACCACAAAAATCGTTCGAAAAACCGCGTGAAAACCGTCAGAAACTGAAGGGTTAAGCAATCAAAAAAATTTGAACAAAAATTCAAAAAAATCGAAAACCGTTCTGTTTTCAATGAAAAACCGCTCGGTTTTCGCGGTTTACCACGGTTTTTCGCGAAAAATCAGCCGACCAATTGAATGTTCCTGAAAAACAGTTTTTCGAGCGGTTTTTTTTGCGAAAACCACGATTTTTCAATGGTTTTGGCGGTTTTCAACAAATATTTTTTGAAATTAGATCGGTTTATTGAACGGTTCTAGATTTCGAGCCGGCACGATAAGGTCGAAAACCGCGAAAACCGAGCGGTTTTTCGTGGTTCTGTGAACCCTGCCTCCAAGACAGGGAAGCTACAAAACCGCGATTCTGGGCCTGCCTCGTGTGCTTTGGCTGCCCAAGACGATTACGGCCAAGGATTCAAATTTCATTTTCGATAAAATTTCGCCCCGGACCGAATTCCGAAATTTCGCCGAAATTCGGAAATTTCGAACAAATCTCGTTCAAAATTCAAAAACAAAAATTCATATCTGGTTTGTTTTCTACTGAGAAAAAGAAATTTACTGAAAATACGAAATTTGGGTGAAATACCGAAATTTTGGTGTTTTCTGCAACATAAAAGTGGCTCAAACGATGTCAAAAATTTTGAAATTTGTTTTGGAGAGTCTGACACATATCTGATATTTCAAAAAATTTCAAATAATATTGAAGTCTGTGGAATTTTAAAAATTCAAACATTGCTATTGTCTGATAAAGCGTGACCGCAATTTTGAACCGAATGCAAAATGGTTCAAACCACATTATAAACATTTTAAATTGTTTTTGCATGGTTATGATGTATCTATAATACTCTCATAAAATTTTCAGATGATGATCAAACTGTTCGAATTTTTAAAAATTCGAACATTACTACTGCCCTGTTAAAAGGATTACCGGCAAACTTGAACAAAATGAAAAATTATCTAAACCATGTTAAAAACTTTTGAATTTTTTTTTGGATGGTCCTGATGTAACATTAATATTTCGTTAAAATTTTTAGATGATTATCATTCTCAAATAATATTTAAAAATTCAGACAGTACTACGTCCTAATAAAAACCTCATGATCAATACATAGATTTGCTTTAGCAATAAAAAAAGTTTAAATTTTGAAATTTTACAAAAGGGTGATAAGGATGTTCTTAATATCTCATAAATTTTTTGAATCATTATCACACTCCAGTGAATTTATAAAATTCTTACAAGGCACAGTACCATTTATGTTTTTTTTTATTTTTGAAATATAATATAACAAACGAAGTTCAATGCTTACATAGATTTGATTGACCAAACAAACAAAGTTAAATTTTTTTGAAAAATTTATATAATGGTACTGAGGTAATTATTAATCTCTCAAAAAAAATTAGATCATAATCACACTCAAGAAAATTTATAAAATTCTGACAATATAACTGTCCCAATTATGTTCATTCTGTTTTTTGAGTTTTTAAGGATAACAAATTAAGTTAAATTATTTTTAACTTTTTTATGTATGATCCTAAGCTACTAAAGATAGTACCATAAAATTTCAGCTCATTATCAAGCTTGTACAATTTTATAAAAATCTGACAGTGTTTCTGCCAAAATTTTAAAATGTCTCGAACATTCGGTTTTTCAACAAATTTTCATAGGAGATGACTATCCTAAGGGTTATTGGACCAAATCTGACCTTAAAAGTTTCAAAATCGGCCAAAAAAAATATGAAATCACGGAGAAATTTCGCCGAGGAAAAAACGAAAATTTGGGGTTACTGTAGCAATTTCAAATTTTTTTTTAAAAAAATTATCCGGCCGGTAGTTTAGATTTCGGGGTGATCTGAAATCTGAAATTTCAGCGAAATTCGGCGAGATTTGGAACCCTGATTATGGCCCGTACCCAAGACCCAGTGTCATGATATGTGGCTTTTCTTCCAAAATCCTTCACAACCATATCATGCCTTCAATTTTCATATATCTATATATTTCAACTTATGTATTGGATCTGTTGATTTTTTTTTGTTCGAATCTAGCGTGAATGCGCGATTATCAATGAATTCGGCATGCGATAACGGCTTTCGTCATTGCTGCCGGCAAGGTTGTCCAGCCGACCCGTCATGTCTACGCCTACTCCTCTGCAACGACGAGAGTAGTGACCATTGGCAACAACCGCAAGCGAAAGCTACTTCCTCTAGCTAATTGTTTACATCTTAGCAGCTAAGTGTATTGGCAACACCAAAAAGCCATCAAATACATTGGCATTGAATTTTGCATTACAAAGCCGGCAATGATTAAGTACAGGCAACAGGATTCTAATCACATCATAAACATGCAAATCTCTTAAGAACCGAGAAACGTAATGCAACTAAAACTCATCAACAACATAATAACAAGCCATAAAGACAGAACCACACATGCATAGCAAATATTTTTAGGATTATATACTAATAATTCAAGTGGATTCAAAAAGAACTAGCAGTGAAATCGCGAAGCACCACCAAGTTCCTTGATATGTTCTGAGAAACCAACTCAACAGATGAGATATAAGACAGCAGGTATCAAAACTGAATTAGGTTCACATCATCCATAATTTAACATAGGACGCACTTCTCCTAAATGTAACACAACGAATTAACCAACTAGCACCATCTCTACTCAGTTGCTGCAACCTCCTGTCCTGCCATCACCTCATCTCCCTCAGCTGGCCGGTCCAACCTTGTACCAACATCCTCCTTGTAGTCACCATGTACCTGTGAACCACAAATTATGTTAGTAGAGTTCTAAATCGAAATCAATAAGCAAAAGGTGAAATTGGGAATGAAAGTAGCATTTATGCTTAGGAAATAGGATCATTACCTCCATCAGCTTCCCAAGATCGAACTTTGGTGCCTTCAGGATCTTGACCTTGCGGATGAACACGTTCTGGAGAGGGAAAATGCTAGATGTGGCCTTCTCGATGTCCTTGCCAATGACCTCCGGAATGAATTTTGAAACCAATTCCTTCAAGTCACAGGTTGAAGCCTGGTTGGCCATAATCTCAACCATCTTCCGGCGAATCTTCAAACAGAACAAGATGCAAATGAAGTAAGCAACTAGCTTGATAGAAGCAGTGTGCTATAATATATAAAATGGCAAACATAGGACTTCAAAATTTTACCTGTCTGATCTGGCTAGCTTGAGCATAGCAAGTACGCTTAACCTGGTTGGGACGCCTCTTGGTGAAGGCAATGCAGAATAGGCGGAGCATGTAGCTGTCAGTTGTCTTAACATCAACATGGGCCTCAATTAGTGTCTGCCACTTCCTCACCAAGGACCTAAGCTTGTCAGTGGTGAAGTCCATCCCCTACAAGAGAAACTAGTCAGAGATTATAGGACAACACGTAGAATGGAGGAATACACAACCAGCTTTCATAATTACCCAGAAGTTCGTTAGAACATTCTTTCCTTGCACATCCTCTGCACGAAGTCTGATCTTCCTGTAAGCCTGGTCCTCATCGCCTTGAAGGTCGGCCAAGGAAACCTCAAAAACTCTGTGCTTGAGACCCTCAGATGCAATCTAAAGACATAAATCATGAATAATCAGCAATAGTAGCAATCATACAAAATCAAGAAGAAATTTTAATAACTAGGAAAAGATGGTACAATGAAATGAATTGTTTTTAATGCTAGTTTAAACTAGCTGAAGGTTATTTAGTGAAGCATCTAGACAATGTTATCCAAATGAAATATCTAATGTGTCGTGACATTAAAGGCAAGACTAAGAAGTAATACAAGTACCACACAGCAAGCATGAATCACCAGTTACAATTCAACAAAATTTCTTAATCAGATCATACAATCCAAGAGAAGGTTAGAAACAGAAATAAATCATCAGACTCCTATCACAACAGCATAATTCTATCAGAAACAGCCTCTAAAGTTAACACATTCTAAAGTTTAAACAGCATCCTCATGAAAAATAAAAACAATGCATCCAGAACAAGTGAGTAGGCAACAGCTATTGCACAGTCAAAGCAACCAAAATCTCAAAAGCCTCAAATCATGAAGATTGATAGTTTGATCCAAGCAAATGCCGTAGGGTTCCATTCCTACTCAAATATCAATAGCAAAGGCAGCTGTATCAATAATTTCTCACTCATATCCAAACTGAGCAGAGAAAGGCGGTACATAAACAAATAAACAACAGGCTACACCATCTCAACATTATTGGTGGTCTTGGCAGAAACAAACAAGACTTTAAATTTTAAACTGTAAGTGTGTGTCGTCAGAGACTAATTTACCACATTAATAGGGTTCCTATTGCTGAAATACATGAAAACAATTCCCAAATTTCTAGTCTCGAACAGATTTCTACTTTATTCTTTACAAAAGCAATAAGAAGACCAAATCACGACCACTACATTGAAGTGAACTAAATTCACAACATCTTAGTTAAATCCACAGCACGCCAATAACACAAACGCCGTATCTTGTCACTTTGTCAGCCCTACAGCCTACACATGTATAGGTGAACATCAAGATCCAAACAATATACGCTCTCAAGCGTCGTGCACAGAACAGATCACAGATCAGGAAGCGGCCACACGGGAGACGAACCTTGGTACCCTGGGTCCTGGAGACGAGGGTCTTGCCGATGTTGCGGACGGTGAACACCGTCGGCGCCTTGATGTCGTACCAGTCCTTCTTAGCGAAGGGATCGACGCTGCATAGCCACACACACCAAGAAAACCAAATCATCAGCACCAAGAATCGAAAACGGCTCGACGAAAATTAGAATCGAGGGTTCTGCGCGGCTCACGTCTTCTTCTTGCTGCCCTTCCTACTCTTGGATATGCGCTTGTTCTTGCCGACCGCCATGGCTGCGAACTCGGCGGGGGGTGGGGAGGGTGACGGCGCGGCCTCCGAATGCGAGGGATTAGGGCTTGGCCGCTCGGTGGGGTCGGTGGTGTCGTAGCGCATACGTAGCGGAGGTGTGTGGGGTTTGACGGCTCGATCGGAGGGCTGATATCGGGTGGAGGAATGGATGGACGGATGGGATGGGACGAAGCCCGTTTGGTGGGTTTTGGGCTAGGCTTGGGGAGCCTGCTTGGCACATAATCATCATCCATTCATTAAATTTGGCACATAATCATCATCCATTCATTAAATCCTTTTTGAAAAAACGTTACGTTTAGGCCCTTTTCTGCAAAAAAAATTATATTACGTTTATGTCCTTTAGATCTTTTTGAGCATTACGTTTAGGTCATATTTTGTCCTTATCCGAAAAAACAGCGTTTAGATCCTTTTTATGTCCTTTTTTTTAAAAAAACTGTTTAGATCATTTTTACCCTTTTTACGTGCGGAGCGGCGGTCGTGTCGTGGCGTGGTACGCCGCGGTAACTCAGATATATTTATATCCTTTCAACCGTTCCGCCGAATAAATGCGAAAAAACGTAATTACGTTTGTATCCTTTCAACCGTTTCGTGTGTCTCCTCGATTTGCTTGCGTAGAGAGCGGCGGTCGCGCGTTTTCTCGATTTGCTTGCATGGGTAGTGGCGGTCGCGACGTGGCATGCCGCGGTTGCTTACCTTGTACCATCATTAAAGTTCGAAGAAATCGCGCGCTCTGGTGCGTTTGAGCCAGCTCGGCGGCGGCTCGGCTCACGGCTCGAGCCGAGCCGCGAAAACAAATTACACTTAGGTCCTTTTTTCGAAAAAAAATACGTTTAGGTCCTTTTTGGGAAAAAATACGATTAGGTCCTTTTTTGGAAAAAGAATATATGTTACGTTTAGGTCCTTTATGCATTTTTAGGCATTGCGCTCGGGTCCATTTTCGGAAAATCAAAATTACGTTTAGTTCCTTTTTCGGGAAAAAAATACGTTTAGGTCCTTTTTATGAAAAAAAAATACATTGCATTTAGGTCCTTTTGCATTTTTTAGCATTACTTTTAAGCCCTTTTCTGGAGAAACAAAATCCTATTTAGGTCCTTTCCCGGGAAAAAAAATTAGGTCCTTTTTCCATTTTCCGTTTTCAGAGGTGGACCTTCCATTCTAGCGAAATCGCAGATTGTATCCTTTCAAGCTGTTTGCGTGTTTCCTCGATTTGCTCGTGTAGGAAGAGGCAATTGCACATTTTCTCGATTTGCTCACGTGGGGAGCGGCGGTCGATTATCTAGTTGTGAATGATAGACTGAAAGCCCACTTTGTATTTATTTTATTATTTTTGAGAGATTTTTTTAAAAAAATTATTGGTTTGTACTGAAACCTTAAAGCAATTATCGTAAGTGAGCATGAGTTTCTACTGTCAAGATTTTATTGTACTGTGCTCAATTGTGTATAGTGATGTATCTGTAGTTTTAGGGTGTGTTTGGTTAGTGGGATGAGGTTGATTAGGATGGGATGGTCTTATACCATTTGGTTCTATTGTTTTTGGTGAATAGAATGATTCAGCATCTATAGAGAATCTCTACTACTTCTAATTACAACTTGGTGGCAGCGTTCCGTTCTCCATACCCTCTTTCCATCTATTCGCTCAGCCCGCCCCACCCCCTTTTCCTTCTGTTCGCTCAGCCTTTCCTTCTGTTCGCTCAGTTCGCCCCTCCAACCGATCCGGATTCCCTCTATTTTATGGAAATATTACTGATCACATCTCCTTAAAATGGAAAGATTTTATTCATATCTCTTATAAATGAAAGAGTTTCCTCATCATATCCCACTTGGATGGAATGACATACTCACCATATCCCATAACATGAAAATCCTATTTCATTGTATCTCATTCAGATGGAAATGTAGAGATTAAAAGGCAAGAATTGCATAATCAAATCATGTGCCAATCCCGGAGATCACAAGGCACCGTATCATAGAGGCTGAGCACTCGCACGGCTGGCTGCCCTCTCCTCCACCTATAAAAGGCCATCTTCATCTCCATCATAGAGGACATACGAAGAGATGTAGGAAGAGGCAGAGGAGAGGAAGGCTCATACACACACATGAGAAGAGAGAAAGAGGCAATACAAAAGATTAAGGGCGCAAGAAAGCGATCTGGAAGGAGGGCATGGCCATGGCTCCTTCTCTTTTTAAGAGGATAGAAAACAAAGTTTAAAGTTATAAGGTGCAGAAAGCACTTTTCGAGACAAAAGAGGAGGAGGAAAAAAGAAAAGAGATCAAATTCTTTAAAGTTGCCGTTGTACTATCATGTTGAGGCTTTTTAAAATTATACATAAATGATCAACTGATAATTTGAAGCACTCTTAAGTAGCTAACAAGTTCGCTTCATACATATCTTTCTCATCAACCAACTTGGCTGATGCTTTGGAAAACTTTTCTTAATAAGGTTGTGTTTGAGAATTTTCGTAGCAATGCACGGGCACTTAACTAGTATTTCTCAAATTTGTTCCCACTATCCAGGATGGGATGACTCTATTTAAGCAACCAAACATATAGATGACTTTTTCTTAAACCATCTCATACATATACCACTTGGTACAAGCAACCAAACACACTCTTACAAAACCAACTGAAGCATGATATTGAGTTAGCGACCGCGCTATAGTTAGGCCTAGTAATGGATCAAGGCCCAACATGAATCTTATCTTAGCCCAATGTCGACTTTTGTAGTCGGCAATGAATTTATGGGGTAGGCGCTCGATCTCAAACTCGAAGGTCACACAAGACAGGGAATTATACAGGTTCAGGCCCTCAACGGTGGAGGTAATACCCTAATCCTGTGTGCTGGAATTATCTATGAATCTCTTAGAGCTGGGGATGCACAAAGCGCGGATATGCTCAGGCGATATGCATAGCCGTGCTTGGATGATTGGGATTCGATCCTATGTATTTGCCGCCTTGTCCCTTATATAGTGGGGCGCGACTCACAGAGTCCCGATCGGTTAAGAGACTCCGATCGGTTACAAGATTCTAGTCGATTCTGAGGATAGAGTTTACATCTTTATCTACCACATTAACGACTCGGATTACAATGTATCTATTATATCTAAATATATGTTTAACTTCCCTTAGGATATGTCCTCTTGCATGCAGCGGCATGGCGGGAGTATCTTCTAGGCCTCCTCTTGGACTCATTACGAGGATACCGGTTTCTTATATTCCACACCCAATATACAAGCACGCTGCCCAACCCAATCCAAACCCACAGTTAATCTTTACTTCTTTAAAAAGTTAGTGGTGGTGGTTCATCTGCCTCTCCAATGTCCCTCCTCCCAAAAAACAGCATCAGCATGTGGGACCACCCTCTCGCTCTATCCACCTTCCCAGCCACGTTGATCTTAACCCGAATTCAATGCCCTCTTCCCCAAATCCAGCGCCTTCTTCCCCAAGCGCGATCGCTCGCCCCCTATCTCACTCAATGTTGACCGCTTCCTATCTCCCATTCCATCCTTTCCTCTCCCTTCCAACCCTTCTGTGCAGCTTAGTAGTGGAGGCATGCGGGGCACGGATCTGCCTATGGCTCAATGCGACATGGCGATCGACGTCTACTACTCAATGTGGCCGAATTCAGTCGGCTGTGGAGGTGGTAGATCCGGTTAGGCCGGTGGTGGAGGCACACGGATCTGTCAAGGTCTGCGGCTTGACGGTGGAGATGCGCGATCCAACCACACCTCGATGCAGCACGGCGATGGAGTTCTACAGCTCTATGCGGCCGGATCTAGTCGATGGTGGAGGTGCACCGATCCAGCTAG
Source organism: Otatea glauca (assembly GCA_036346275.1). Classification (NCBI taxonomy): domain Eukaryota; kingdom Viridiplantae; phylum Streptophyta; class Magnoliopsida; order Poales; family Poaceae; genus Otatea; species Otatea glauca. Next base: position 202,620 of record JAYEVK010000340.1, read on the forward strand.
GCTAGCGGTGGAGGTGAGGCTGATCCAGCTAGGTTTGCTGCTCGGTGGTGGAGGTGCGCGGATTTGGTCATGACTCGATGCAGCGCGACGGTGACTCATCGAAGACAGAGAAATCGAGAGGTTATCTCAAGGAAGTGGAGTAGGAGGTCACAAAGCCATGGTCGGGATTGGCTAAATCTAGTTGAACTGAGTTGCGCTACCTTTGGATATAGCAAGATCCGTTCATCCCAAAGTCTACCTCTTCTCTCACTTGTCTCTTCCCCTTCCTCCACCTCGCTATCCCTCCGCACCTCTAGCATCGTCATCATCGCAGTCACAATAGCCATCCTTCTTCCTGTGGCCTTGACCCTAGCACTTGCCACACCCTCGCTTCATCCTTCCTCCTTCCTATGGCGATGGTGGTGGCCATATGTGGTGAGAAGGAGCAATGTGGCCACATGAAATAGGATGGTGGCTTCCACCCACTATGGAGGAGGCGGGGGCTGAGAGAGAGAGCGAGGATGGTGCACACAAAAGTTGAGGTCATGTAGGAGCCACGATGTGACTCGATGAAGGAGGTTGGTGGCCCGATGAGTAGCCAGTGGTGTCCATGACCACAATTGATGGACACGCACACGGGGACCTCGTCATGAAGCGAAAAAACTGATAGCAAAAGGGTCCTCGACAAGGATTGTGACGGTAGAGGCGGGAGGCGATGCAGTGCTTCCTCGTGCATCTGTGTTATATTTGCTTGTGTGTCGCGGTGTTGAGGTGGTGGAGAGCAGGAAGGAGTGAGGCTGGGGCAGAGCAGAGCAGCGTCGAAGGTGATTGATAGTGTGGATGGGGGATTGAAGCTGGGATAGAGTTGGTGTGTTAACAACGGGCGAGAGTGTCAGGACCCAAATATGCAAATCCTGACCCTCTGTGTATGTCGCACTAGTTCAGGATCACGCTAGTACATACGTGGCAACATAGATGAATATTACAATCATACATAGCATAAACATAATAAAAGACTTTATTTATTTAAGGAATAAGTCCATTTTACACCCCCGAAGTATGAAAAAGTCCAAATAACCCCCCAAATTATAAAACCGGTTATTTAACCCCCTCATATTCCAAAACCAGTTCAAATCACACCTCAAGCAGTATCCCTTGGCTGGTTTTGCTAACATGGATGTCCCTTCGGATCCCTTGGCAGGTTTTGCTGACATGGACATCCCTTCGTATTAAGCAAGTTCCCTTGGTCGGTCATCATCCACATCGTCAGGGGCATGGCAGTTAACTCAACCCCGCATATTACTTCAAGCAGACGAAGTGCCTCGCCCTCCTCTTCTTCATCTTTGTCGCCGCCACCTTCACCTTCTGGGACCGCCAGCTACTCATTCGTGAGTACACGGTACGCCCCTCTCACTGTGGGAACTCCCCTGATTGGGTTGAAACTGCGTGTTGGATCATGAAGAGGGGAAGAATCAGAGCAATCAGCGCTGGAATCAAGGTTAGTGGCAGCCATCCCTATTCCTCCTCCCTCCGTTCCCCTTGACCGTCTGTGAACTTTTCTTACAATTTCTTGAGGATAGGGTTTTGCAAATCGGCAGGTTTTTTCCAAATCATTAGGGTTCTGCAATGTTCCAGTCTCTAATGGACATAGATTTTGTACAATTTCGGTTAGTATTGGTTGTAGGGTTGGGGACTTGTACCAACATGATTTGTGAACTTCCCTTACAATTTCTTTTACTTCTTATGTAGGATATGTAGTTTAAAAATGGATAATCTAGACAAGCTTGGGGTGAGATTTCATTACAATGGAGTGTTCGTCAACCAAGGCCCATACATGTATTACATTACTGAAGTAGAGGAATGTCTTACATTGAGCACGATAAAATATCATTGCCGGAGATCATAGGACATCTTAAAGACCAATATCCTTCAGCATTGCTTGTTAACTTGCATTGGCTATTCCCTGGGTTGGAGTTGCACAATGGGACACGATTATTAATAGATGACAAGTCATGTAAATTGATGTCTGATTGTATCACTGATGGTGGAGTAGTTGACATATATGTGGAGGACAATGAATCCTATATTTGTGACAAAAGTTATGATGATAGTGACTATGAGAAAGTGTTGTTTGAAATTAGTGAAGAAAACTGCAGTGTTGATGAAGTAGCGAAAATTGCAGAGGAGGAATAGAGGAAGAGTCACAAGTTCCTTAGTCCATCCAAAGAACAGAATGATAGAGATGTGGCCTTCCTCAGGGAATTCTACAGGTCACCTTATAGGCCTTGTGTTGCAAGCACAAGCAAAGTAGTTACGGCTCCTCAAATGCAAGAAATACAGGACATTGATTTGGGTAAAGAAGCTAGCCAAGGAGAAGATGACGATGACACAGACATTGATTGGCTACTAGGTGATGCCAACAACTCCAGTGAGGATGAGGAAGCTGAAGAGATGAAGCTAAAGGCACCTATAAAGATTGCAAACTTAGCTACTTTAGAGTGCGATATACATGTTGATGAAGATAACCTAGATGATGGTAATGACACCCCCTACATGAACTCTTCTAAGAAAGCATCTTATGATGAGCTTGATGGCGACAATGACATTTCAGTTCGAAGAAAGAGTAGATTCCTAAGGTTTGATGGCAAGGCTCAAGTCCCTGTTTTCAACATTGGAATGACATTCAGGGGAAAGGAACATCTAAAGAAAGCAATTATCAAGTATGGGTTGGCAACTCATAGGCACATCATGTTTTGTAAGGATGAGAAGACTAGATTGAAGACAAAGTGTTCATAGAAAAACTTCCATGGATGCTTTATGGATCAAAGAACAATGAGTGACTAGTTTTAGATTGTCACTTACATTGTGAGCACTATTGCCCGGAGGAAGAGACAACCGATTGGTTACTGCAAGGAGAATTGCTGATAGGTTTGAGAATTTCATGAAGGCCCATCTAGCTTGGAAAATTCATAGCCTAAAGCAAACTATTCTTGAGGACAAGTTTGCAGATGTTACTACGTCCAAGTGTAAAAGAGCAAAGGAAATAATCATGTAGAGAATGTTTGATGCTACATGTGGGGAGTACTCCAAGGTGTTTGAATACCAACAAGAAATATTGAGAAGCAATCACAGAATCTTGTTTATGTGATCTGGACTATGGTGGAGAAAATCCAGCCTTCAAGAGAATGTATGTCTTTTGATGCTTGCCGAAAGGGTTTCCTCTGTTTTGATGCTTGCGAAAGGGTTTCTGTAGCTACAGGAAGGTGGTAGGGGTTGATGGATGCTTTTTCAAGGGGGCACAGAATGGTGAGTTACTATGTATTGTAGGGAGGGATGCCAATAATCAGATGTACCCTATAGCATGGGTAATGGTTGAGAAAGAGACCACTGATTCATGGGAGTGGTTCATAAGATTGCTATGCAAGGATCTTAGAATTGGTAATGGAGAAGGTTGGGTGATCATTTCAAATCAACAAAAGGTATGTGCAGTACTATAATTTTTTTCTGTGTTGGAAGTTACTGATTTGCAGGAACTAATACATGCTGTTGCCGAAATGATGCCCATGGTAGAGCATATAATGTCACAAGGCACATATATGCCAATTGGAAAAAGTACAAAGATAAAAAATATCATAGAAGATTTTGGAAGTATGCAAAGGCATCATGTAGACCTCTGTTCAACTATTTTAGAGCTAAGTTAGCACAGAAGACTCCTCAAGGTTCAAAGGACATGATGAATACATTTCCCAAGCACTGAAGTAGCTCATGGTTCAGAATTGGCTCGAACTGTGATAGTGTGGACAATAATATGTGTGAGTCTTTCAATGGATGGATAGTTGACACAAGGTTCCATCTAGTCATCAGTATGCTAGAAGGGATAAGGAGGAAGGTTATGGAGAGGATTCAAGTTAATAGAGGTAAAAGTGCATCATGGTAGGGGACTATCTGTCCTAATATTTTCAAAAAATTGAAATTAAACATCAAGGCATCAGGAAGGTACCATACAGTATGGAATAGAAAGGACCAATTTGAAGTTAGTGAGAAGGGTAAGAGAAGGTACATAGTTGATTTGGCAAATAGGACATTCTCGTGTATGTACTAGCAATTATCAGGCCATCCCTGTTGCCACGCAATTTCTTCTATATATATATGACTGGACACTAACTAGATAATTTAATTGCAAATTGCTACTCAATTGAAGAATACAAGAAGACTTATGATCATTGCCTCGTGCCATTAGAAGGCATGGAGAGTTGGCCAACTTCTGATATACTGAAACCTACACCACCACATTATATGAAGGTGCTTGGTAGATCAATGAAAGAAATAAGGAGAGATCCATCAGAGCCAATGAAAGGATCAAAGCTGTCCAAGGTGGGTACAATGATAAGATGCAGGCTCTGAGAGGACAAACCACAATATGAGAAATGTTCATTAAATCCAAAGCTAAGAAGCCTTGCAGCCAAAAAACTAGGAAAAGGGAAGTTCAGTGTACTCATCACAAAGCTTACAATCCATTTGTGGTCCATGACAAACAATCTAACATGTCAACATTGCAGGAACAAGGGGGTGGTTCAAGGAAAAGGCCAGTATCTTCCAATCTGGACGTAAGTGCACATAACTAGTTACTTTCAATTTTTACAGCTTCATCATAACTTGCTTGTTCCTTCAACATGCAATGACAACCCAAGTGAGTACTTCTATCTTGGTGCAAGCACATTATCTCCACAAAGACCAACGACCCATCCGAAGAAGTTGGTAGCGGGGATGTCTCGGTGCCCGTCCTTTAGCTTAGGAAGGGACTTTTCAAAGTCTTTCTGGATCTACGGACTTGGTGTAGGGCGAAAATTAGAATATGACCTTCCACGGCGGGGTTGATGCGGGATGAAGCGATTTCACGCAAAGATCAGTCCAGTCGAGAAAGTTCTCAATGCAATTGTAATGGAATGACGAACCTATTTCTTCGCTTTTTCGCCAATAAATCCGAATTATCTTGAAGAATAGAAGGATAGACAAAATTCCAATGGCCGTTGGCCATGATTCGATCCGGCGTTGAGCAAGCACACTACTTGAAAGCGGCGACTTTTTCTCTGCGATTCACGGTGCGATCAATCTAGTCTAATAGTTTTTCCCGGTACCGGTAGAAGTATAATGCTACTATAGCCGAAAGTCATTGCTATTTGACTCGGACCTGTTCTGAAAAAGTCGAGGTATTTCGAATTGTTTGTTGACACGGACAAAGTAAGGGAAAACCTCTGAAAGAATTTCCATATTGACTAGCCGCCTAGTGGCGAAGATGAAAGAAAACTAAGGAAAACTCACCTCTTCCGCATAATTTCAAAGAGATTTTCGCGAGGAAAAAGAGGGTTCCAATGAATCCGAGGAAAAAAAGCACATTATGGCCATGACCAGCTAAAGATCACTGGCCATCATATGCCCCTAACTCAAGTCAGATCTCATGCAGTTTAGTACCTACCCCTACAAAGAGAGCAAGACTTTCTGGCAACATGAAGCTCAACAACAAGTAGTGCCTATTCAGATCAAAGAAAGTTTAGTTTTTCTTTGTAGTTGATGTGTACATGTGAATCCTCATGTTATTTTGTCCTGAACTACTCTGTGCTGATGTGCCTGGAACTACTTTGTTGAAACAATCCTGATGTTATTTTGTCTTGAACTACTCTTTGCTGATGTGCCTGAAACTACTTTGTTGAAACAATCCTGATGTTATTTTTGTCTTGTAATACTCTGTGCTAATATGCCTGAAACTACTTTGTTGAAAGAATCCTGATGTTATTTTGTCTTGAACTATTTTGATTCTGTGGAGAAAAAATATACAAATATATGTGTTTTGATTAAGACAAAGTATATGCAAAGGATTCAAGCTGACATTGAAAGTATATAACTTGCTTACAAAAGGCCATCAATGCACAACATTACAAGAGCAAACATTTCAATTAGGCGCTCTCCATGCTACTACTAAAACAATACATGCCAATATGGCAAAAATCATGCGAGTTAGTTTCTTCAATCTTTCTGAAAGCTTGTCAATCTGGGCATCCTTCTCCTTCAAGGTCCTTTGCAAACCAACAACCTCTGCTTTGTGCAGAGAAGTCATCTCTTCAATCTCTGTATTTTGCATCTTAGTAATATGAACTAACTGTTCCTTGCCATTGTCAACAATCCTCTTTAGCTCAGTCTTCACTCTGCTCAATGTCTATACATTGTCTCGCAGGTCTACAAGCAATTACTTTAGAAAGGGAGGATTTTGAGGATCATGCCACTGCCAAAAATTACATCCTCCTTCCTAATAGGAAAAACCATGGATCATCAACCGATATAAACATATACAAAAAAACTTCAACACCAACAAAAAATCAAAATCTTACCTGAGCTCTTGCGCATGTGTAGTACCTCCTCCCCAGGTTATCGTCACTCCATGAGACCCACTTTGCTGCCTTCATCCCACAACCACAAAACACTGTCGACTACTACTCTAGTGGCTTCTCCCTGTAGGCCACTAGCAAATGGGGCACATCAGCGCTATGTCCGAAGGACGTAGATGCTGAACATGAAGAGCTTGAGCTCCCGTCGCTATTCGTCAACCTCCACATGGTAAGGGCGGGCTCTCCTCATTGAATGAGGGGATTGGGAGTGAGGTAGCCCTAAATAGACCACACTACCCTCATCACCGTTGTTGTATCTACCCTCTCTGGCCCTGATTTGCCGAAGTCGTAGCAGTCGAACACGAAGATGGGGAGGAGCAACGACGGCGGCTGACAGCTACAAGGGTGCTCGAGGGGAAGGAGCGGGAGAGGTGCGACATGTAGATGGGGAGCAGGGAGAGGACAAAGGATGCCAAGGCATTGAGGCGACTGGTTTATGTGAATCTGTTTGCCACACAAGCCGAAAGGGATGTCCATGTTAGCAAAACCAATGTAGGGAAAATGCTTGAGGTGTGATTTAATGTGGTATTAGAAGTCAAGGGTGTCAAATAACCGATTTTGTAGTTTGGAGGTTATTTGTACTTTTTCCATACTTCGAGGGAGTAAAATGGACTTATTCCTTTATTTAATATAAGACAGTTGATTGACTTTATGGTCAATTTTACATGACTGTGCCACGTAAGGCTTAAACTATAATAAATAAACTACAGCGGAACACAAACGTAAATAAACAACCCATCAATATGCCCCATGTAATTGACAAGGTTTGAAATATGCCACAGGCAATTGACAAGGTTTTCACCCTAGACGTTCGTCTCCTTCTGGTACTCCTCCCTTAAAGCTGGTGTAGACTTCTCTTGAACTGATGATTTTGTTATAGCAAGAGTGAGTGCATAAAGCGCTCAACAAGTTGTGCACAGAATACAAGTCTAATATAACTATATGCAAGGCTTATTCCAAATGAATGGCCGATATGGTTATTTTGCAATAAAGTAAAATTTACAAAGGAATAAAATAGTTAGATTGAAAGGATAGTAAAAAAATAACAATAATAAGTAAAATTAAGATATTTCTCAAGAATAAACTTGGCACACAGCCCTAAACATCTTCCAAACTTTCATTGGCACATAGCCTCCCTTCCCAAGTTTCATTTTATGAAATCTAACCCTTATTGAAATTCTCGAGCATTGTCCATAACCGGGTTTCGAATAGATTTACCTCTATAGAGGTTATACACTTTACCCACAAGATATGATTAATTTTATACTATCGGCCATTACACGTGCCCATCGATGTGAGACTAAGAAGATCATAACAAAACTTTTCAGAGACTCCATCTTAACAATGACCCTCCTGATAAGTCTGAACTCACTATTCCTTTCCTCACACATAGCAGAAGAATAGGAAGGACTTACCGTTGAACAGATGTGAGGCCACTGCATACGTAGTTCCCTATAACTGCACACCTAGTTTGGTTATCCTCCTGAGACATCAAATATTAAGACCCGGTAACATACTTAGTTAGGTCTATCCCATTCTAGACATGTGGTTGCATGATTAGCCTAGTTCAATGGCTTGCAAGGTTAGGTCCTTAATTGACCGAGGCAAGACTTCCAACAATTCACTCATAAAAATCACCTCACATTCACTCATATATCAACATGTCAACCTAGTGCCACACAGGCCCACCATGGCTCCTGACCCCTTGCCATTTGCCTCGGTCTAAATCATGTACCACACGGTTGATTATCATGCAACATATGCCATCAACAACTCAACATCATTATGTGACAACACATGACACCTTTAAATAACATATGATCCATATTCCATTAGTCATGATTAATTTTGAACTTTCAAAATGATACCAATAACCCGTTGCATGGCTAAGCACACTATTCACAATGTAACCAACCCACGTTGGCATCTATTAGTAACCAACTAATAATGAATCATCCTAGGGTGACAAATAATAATGGCATAAAATGACAAGGTAGGTATAATCCAATTGAGTTGAATAACTAGGAGCCTCTTTGGTTTGATGATAAATTTGCCTTACTAAACCTTACTAAAATTTGCCATTACCAAAATTTGGTCACCAAATTGGGGTCCTGTTTGGTTTACTTCCAATGGTTACCAATGCTTGCCTTACCAAATTTTGGTAGCGTTGATCAAATTTGGCAAGTATTTGGTTAGCTACCAAATTTTTGCAAGATTTTCTTCTCCCTTAGTTCTTTAGTTCATTTTGTAACACCCTGAAATTTGCTTCTATTGGATTTGATATGATCATCCTTTATAATTATTTTTCTGAGATTTTATTTAATTCATTTTGAATTTGTTAAAATAAGCCTTTTCCAATCTTCTAATTATTTAGTGAAAAGTGTTGATGATATTTTGTTGGAAATATTTTATTTGGGTTCTAAATGTCTTAAAGTATTTTCTGGATTTTTCCAAGTATTTTTACTATTTATTTGGACTAGATATATTTATCTGAATTGTTTTTATTCAAAAATGATTTAAAATCCACAAATAGTGTTGGGCCAAATCTCTTCGGTTCGGCCCATTTTTCTCGCGCCGCCGGCCCGCGTCGACCTGCCCGTCGCCGAAACCCTAACCCTAGGATTGATGATCGTCGGATCGAGATCCAACGGCCGTGCCTTCTCCGCATTGCCCGCGTGTTTGGCCGTCGATCGCCACCGCGTGGATGGTTGCGATCCGCCACGTCGCTCTTCCATATCCTCACCGATTCCGTCGTCGTGTCCGAGTGAACCTCATTTCGCGTGAGATTCACGGATGGCGAGGCCCTATTTAATGTGCCATCGCCACCTGCGGGTTGCACACCTCGAGACACACCCATAGCCCTAGAAACGCCCACCCAAATGCCACCTTGTGCCTATTCAAGCTCGTCGTAGTTGCCGCTTCATGCCGCCGCGGTTTTCGTCTCATTTCGCCACTGTTGAGTCGTCTCTGCCGCCGCTAAGACCCCCGCTGAGTTCGCCGTGTCGAGACGCTTCGAACACGCCAGCTAACATCGCCGGAGGTGCCCCGGAACGCCGTTTACCACGTCTTCATCTTCGTCTCCGATGGACCTGCTCCGCCACACCATCGCTGCCGTTGCAAGCTTCGTCAGCCGTCGGGTCTGGTGAGCGCCGTCGAATTTCTTCCACGTGTCGCCTGTCGGGGTAACCACGTGGCCATCTTCTCTTCGCCGCTTCGCCGCCGTTGGATCCTCATCGGTCGTTTGTGGTTGAGCACGTAGTCGTCGCCGTCTTGCCTTGCACCGCCGCATCGTAGCCGTCAGATCCGCAGTGTGCGCCCCGGATCGTGCCACGTGCCGTCCGCCGAGGTAGCCGCGTCGCCTCGTCGTTTCAGTTCTCGCCTCCATCGCCACCGTCTGATCAGACTTGGACGATTAGGATGGTGCCGCATGTCGCCTCCGCAGTGAGCCGACGCATCGTGCCTTGCGTTGATGTCGGGACCAGAATTTGCAAATCCGGACCCTCTGTGTATACCGCACTAGTCCAGGATCACGCTAGTGCACACAGGCTCAACATAGATGCTATCATAGTCACACACAGCGAAATATAGCATAAACTTCATTAATTAATAATAAGCTGTTGTCTTACATGAATAATGCCTCACGAGGGCTTAAAAGAGTATCAATGAGAAGCGGCAGAAATAGAATAAACGCATGGCGCTCCGATTCGCCACAGCAGCCGACGAGGCTCGGACCTAAGCATTCGCATCCAAATAATCCTCATCCATGGTAGCGTAGATTCTTCCTCTTCAAGTTGTTGTTGATGGGGTGAGTACACAAAGCACTCAACAAGTTGTGCAAAATAATGCAAGTCTAATATTCTATATGTTTGGCTTAATCCAAAGGAATGGCTAGTAAGGGTATTTTTGCAATAAAGACATTTAACAAGAATACAATAAATAGATTGGAAAGCGATAAAACAAATCGGTAATTAATAAATTCGGTATTTACGAAATACACCAAGTTTCCAATCCTAAATTAATTTTCCACTTTCCATGGCACCTTGCCATCCCAACAAGTTTTGTTTAACAAAAGTCTAACCTTAAGCTGTAATTCGGGCATTGCCCAATACAGTGAGCACGGCTATTCGAATAGATTGTACACTCTGCGAGAGGTTATGCACTTTACCCACACGATACAACCAAACACCACCAAGGCGAGTGATCATAACAAAGCCTTTACAATGCTACACCTAGACCCGTTCTTTGCTCGCTAAGGTTTCAACACTGAAGGGTTAAACCACCACAACAGGGGCCCCCTCTTGCGCCATGTGAGTTAAACCGTAACCCGGGACTCACTATTCACCACGACAGTACCGAAATCTAGGTTTCACAAATTATTCAGCTAGGCTGTCCCATTCCAGACATGTGGTTGCAAGAGAGACTCAGGTCAAAGGCTTGCAAGGTTAAGTCCTTAAGGTGATTAAGGCAAGACTTCCACATACCCCTGCCAAACCTGGCCCACCTTGGCACACTGCCCCTTGCCACTTGCCTCAATCTAAAATCATTACCACCCCAGTTGATTACCAAGCACCACATGCCATCAACATTTCAATCCCGATGTGTGACCTCCTCGCCACGACAACTTGATATCATTGTGTGACAACACATGACACACCAATTCATAAACATTGTTCCATATTCCATTAGTCAAGATTAAGTATCGACATTCGGACACATGTGATGACGTGGCATGGCTAAGCAATCTATGACGATCTAACTAGCCCATGTTGATTATCAACTATAATTCCACATCCTAGGGTGACAAATAGATCATGGCATATAATTGACAAGGTATGGTTTAATTCAAATAGGCATATTATCTAATTCCCAGATTAATTGAAATCATTTATACACATAAAATATCATGCATAAAGTTTAAAAGACAAAATAGTAATTTGGTGAAAATTAGGTGCAACATGATCAAAGCACAACTTGCCTTGGAGTAGGTGCTGGTCTTGATCTGAGCTTGGGTCTTGGGCGGCGAATCTTCTTAGGATCAGAAGCGGTTCAACGTCTCGCGAACCGATGCCAAAATAGCAAATAAACACCAAACCAGAGAGCAACCAAACTCCAAAAATAAAATAAAATTCACCAATAAATAGATCTTGATTTTACAAATTTTTAGAAATTTGAAACACTCAAATCGAGTTAAAATGCAAAAGATATAGCCTTTTGAAGTTTGAATAAATACGAAAATACGAAAATAGAATTTCGATTTTTACGAATTATTTTCTATTGGAAAAGATTTTATTGCATAGCGAGCGTCAGCCACGACTCGGACCAATCGGTGACACGTCGCTGGTCCATGGACTCGGTCCACGGAACCGCCTCGGTCCACGTGGGACGCGGCCCCGGCGCCTCGCACCACGCGCCCGACACGCGGCGCGCATCGATTCACTGCGGCGCGCCGCGTCGCCGATGCTCGACACGCGGCGCCGCATCTGCGCGGCGATCGGCGGCTAACGCTCTCACTGCGCGGCGCGATCTCACCGAACAACCACGATCCAGCGGTCACGCTTACCCGAGCTGTTTTACTGCGACGAAGCGGCGTGGCTCGATCTGGATGGTCCCTGGAGATCCGGCGGCGTCTGGCTTCGGCACTGGCGATGTCGCGGCCGCGCTGAGTTCGGAGAGCGAGGGCGGCGACGACCGAGCGGCGTTACGCTCTCTGCCGGCGGCGAAGAGGTAGCTGCTCGGTGCGGCTCGGCGTGGCGAACCAGCTGGAACCCTGCGTCGAGCGGCGCGACAGCGGCAGCGAGCAGCGAGAAAAGCAGCGGCGGCTAGAAAACTACTGGCGAGCTCGGGCTAACGGCGGTGACTCAGCGGCGAAGGCTAGCATTGGCGGATGCGCTCTGGGATGAGGAACCTCGGTGTGCGGGCTGCGGCTTTTATAGCCTCGGCATGCGCGCTAAAACGGCAACCCTAAATCACGCGGCGGCGACGGCAAGCGGCGACGGATTCGGAAAACCGAATCGGAGACGAAGGCTTACAGCCGTCCGATTTGCAACGAGCGGCCAGGATTAGATCCGAAGTGATACGATCCGATCCGCTCTTTCCAAAATCAACGGCGAGATCTAAACTTACCAAAACAACGCGAACGATCCCGACCGCTCGATCTCAATCCAACGGCAATGGAAGGCGCTAGGGTTTCGCGAAAGGAGACAAACCGTCCGATCTTCATCCAACGACCACTGGCGGCGGCGACAGCGAAAGCAGTCGATCGGGCCGCACGTCGATGGGCGCTACGCGCGATCTTGGGCTTCGGCCCGATCTTCATTCACTCGATTTTCAAAAGCTTTTTGATTTAAAATAATTCCCGAAATTAGATTAATCTACTTTAAGCAATTAAAATATCAGGAAAAATCCAGAAAATTCTCATAAATACTTTGAGACATTACGAGCACAAATAAAATATTTTGGTAAAACTTTATATTAACTTTATCTATATATATTTAGTTTTCACAAAAGGTTCAATATACTTAATTAAATTCAATTCAATTAATTTACGGAAAAAATCCAATAAATTCGAAAATCACCAAAAAGCATATGAGCGAAATTATAAGCCAAATTTTTGGGATGTTACAGTTGATCTCGGTCGTTCGATTTGAATTGGGTGGATGAGATTGCGCGGCGTGGTGCGATCATTTCGCCGCGTGTTGTGTTGTGATTGGTTGAGTGTAAATCGTGATGCCACGGGTTGCGTCGGCCGGTGCGAGCACGCGTGCCGTCGATCCACCACGGCGGCGCCGGTGTGGTGAGTCCATACGCTAGTGATGCGTGTCGCACTGTGGTTGCGCCGCGTGTTAGCACCTGATTGGGCCACGTGTCCGCTGATGTCAGCATGATGTCATATATTGCTTTTTTCGTTGAAAAATATTTCAGCCGAAAATCATTTTGGTGATGACATCAGCATGACGTCATAAATTCTATTTCCCGTATAAAAATAATTCGGTTTTTCCAATTTTCTTATTTATCTTTTATTTCAAACTTTGAATAGCTATATCTTTTGCATATGAGCTCCGATTGAGGTAATTCCAGTTTCTAAATTTTTTTAAAATCAAGATCTATTTAATGGTGAATTTTATTTAATTTTTGGGGTTGATCTTGCTCTCTGTTTTGGTATTTATTGCTTTCTCGTTCGTTTTAGCGGATGTCGAATTGCCCGTGAGTTTGTCATCGAGGATCCAGCAATTGAGCAAGGTCAGAGCGGAGTCGAAGATATTGAAGGTAAGTTGTGCTTTGATCATGTTGAACCTATGCTTTAAATATTATATTGTTTCAAAGTATTGCATATTAATTCAAGTATCGTTATTTCAAATATGTTGGGATTAGTTATTATCCACTTTGAGTTACATCCACCTTGTCATGTTGTATGTCGTATTTCATTTGTCACCATAGAATGGTTTAATACTAATTGGTAGCTATAATTGCCAATATGGTTGGTTAGAGCATAAGTAGAATTCTTAAGCCGCAACGAGTCATCACTTTATGTAAAAATGGTTAATCTTGCTTAATGATTATGGAACATGTTTATTATATTGTGTGTCGGTGTTGTCACACAATGTCGTTGTTGTTGATGGCACGTGGTGCATGGTAATCAACCGGGGTGGTAAAATGATTTAGACTGAGGTAAGTGACATGTATTTGTGGTGGGCCAATGTGGCACTTACGGTCGCATTGCTTTTTATGATAATGGTTGGTTCATGGTTATGATGATTTTTTTAGTTAGTCTTGCCTTGGTCAATTAAGGACTTAACCTTGCAAGAATTTGAACTGAGTCATTCATACAACCACGTCTGTTATGGGACAGACCTAGTGATTGTCTGTCGAGTCTAAACTTTTGTACTATTTGTCGTGGTGTGAGGCCGGGTAGTGGTAACCAGTCCTCGCCTGGTATGCTCACATGGCGCAAGAGGGGGCCTAGATGAGGTAACCAGTCCACGATTGAAACCTTAGCGAATAGTACTAGGTTTAGATAAGCATTGGAAAGGCTTTGTTATAATCACTCGCCTTTGTGTTGTATGGTTGTATCTTGTGGGTAAAGTGTATAACATCTGCAGTGTAAAACTTATTCGAATAGCCGTGCTCATGGTATTGAGCATTGCTCGTGATTACTGATCAAGGGTTAGATTTCATTAAAACAAATGTGGGTACGAATATGAAATGTAGAAGAAGGTTATGAGTTAGTTATTGGAAAACAAATGGAAAATGTATTATTGTTATCATTTGTTTCTTCTTTCCATCTATTTATGCTATTCTTTTACAAATGTTGTTTATGCAAATTAACCATGTCAGCCTATCCTTTTTAATAAGCCAAGCATATAGTATATTAGATGCAACACCATAAAAATTTCAATAAATTAAATTTTGGAGTATTTTTTATTTTTGAGAATTTTTGGGAATTTATTTGGATTTATTCAAATATGGCCTTTCTTGAAATCAATTAAATAATGGAAAAGTTTATGTAAAGTTTTATTGAAAATATTTTATTTGAGTTCCAAATGTCTCAAAGTATTTTCCAGAATTTTTCTGGATTTTTTCGGGTATTTTTGCTATTTAATTTGCCTTTATTTATTTATCTGATTTATTTTAAATAAGAAAATTTTTGAAAATTGGGTGAATAGTGTTGGGCTAGCCCAGCACTGTGCTCAGCTCAGCCCAGCGCATCGAAAACCCTAGCCACCGTGCGTCTGCACCGTCAGATCGGGATCCAACGGTGGCCGTTGCGCCGCGTCGCCCACGAGCGTGCGCCTTCGGATCGTCTCCGCGCGGATGGTCAGGATCGTGCCACGTCGGTTCGACTGGGCGTCATCGCCGGAGTAATCGCCGCCGAGCGTTTCTGCTCATTTTGCCGATGATTGCACGCACGTCGAGGTTCCTTTTAAAGTGTTGGTTGCTGCGCCGTGTAGAGCTCTTCTCTTCGCTTCTTTTTGACTCCTTGCACGCACGCCGAGACCTTCTCTAGCGCCCGTGCGATCTCGCCGTAGTTGTTCTCTTGCTCGCCATCATCGCTTGCCCGTTTCGCCGTCGCCGGTTCATCTCCGCTTGTGCCGAGGTCACGGAGTACCGATCTCGCCGAGGCAGCGTTGAGCGTGCCACTTCTTCACGCAGGGAGCGCTCTGCAACGCCGTCGACGTCCTCATCTTCCTTAGCTCCGGCAACCTCTCCTTCTTCGCCACCGTCAACCTCGTCGAACCCCGCCGACCGTTCGATCTTCATCGCACTACGTAGGTGAGTCCACGTAGCCCCTTCTCTGTTTACGTTTGGATTAGATCGTAGCCGTTAGATCTATGATGTGCGGCGTAGATTAGATCTGGATATTAGATCTTTTAGTAGATCTTAGCCGTTAGATCTGTGGTGGACGCTTGAGATTGTGCCATGTTTCCTTGTGCACGATGAAACCACTCGGTAACTCGCTTGCCGTCGGATTAGATCTAAGCGGTAGAGATTAGATCGGGTTGCCCTAAGGATCCGCGCCATTGATTTGAACATGCGGCGGTGATGGCACCGTCCCCTCGCCGAATCGCGTCTTTGGCGCATGGGCGTTTTGACCGGGATCGACCCATCTCGGCCGTTGATTTCAGCGGGCGTCGGGATTGCGCGCGTGTCTTCGCTTAGCCCGAGGCGTCATCGGGTTGGTGCATGGCTGGCCGTTGGATCGTGGGCGCGGTGGATCGCGACGCGTGTCGTCGCGCATCTCGGTGCATTGCGGCGTGTGTCGATCGTCGACCGTTGAATCTTTGACGATCCCGATTGCGCTGCGTGGTGAGATCGACCGTTGGTTGGCGATGGCGAGATAGTGAGGCGTGTTCGTGCATGAATCTCGAGGCGGTCGGTGGCGTCGATGGTGGCGTCATCAATGGGACCCACATGTCGGTAGGGTTACGTTACGTGGACCGAGTCCACCGTGGACGAGCCGAGCCGTGGACCGGGTCCATGGACCGGAGGCGCGTGGTGGCACCGAGAGAGTGCCACGTGTCGGTGACGTCATCTTGACGCAATAAATCGGTTTTTCATTGAAAAATAATTATGTTAATTCGGTTTCTTCTTTTAAAATATTTGTAAACTTTGAAAGGCTATAACTTTTGCATTTGAACTCCGATTGAGGTGATTCCAGTCTCTAGAAATTTGAAAAATTATGCTCTTTTTAATGGTAAATTTTATTTGAATTTTGTGGTTATATAGTCTACTGATTTGGTTATTTATTGCATATATGATTTTTTACGCGTGAGCGCAAATTTGTCGGGAGGTTTGAGGAAGAGTTCATCGCCCAAGATCAAGCTTGAACACACCAGCAACTCTTTGAAGGCAAGTGATGCTTGACCATTTTGATCTCAGTTTCTTTTAAATATATTTTGCTTTAAAACTATGCATGCTAAATTGATTAAAATATATTTAAATGAATTTGGGTAATTTAGCTAATAAACCCATATTGTTAATGCCACCTTGAAATTATTACTTGTATGCCCTAAAATCATTGTCACCCTAGGTTGCTTGTACTATTTGGATGATAATATTGTGCCAACACGGGAGGCTAGACCGTGAATAGATGCTTAGCCTTACAGCGAATCGTGAATGATCTTTGGAGTACTACAATATTGACTAATGAAATCTTGAATGGATTATGAAAAGTAGTGTGATGATGCTACATGATGAAATTGAAGTCTGAGACTTGTGTGGTTCCGTGCATCGATGTTGAGTTATTCTTTGGCATGTGTTGGACAATAATCAACGGGTGGGAAATAATT